>JBBGZY010000300.1:11582500-12067500 GCA_037952925.1 Lithobates clamitans | reverse complement strand
TGTGTCAATTAAGCAATCAGAAAGTGGGTATAAGCGCTCGGCAGTCCAGTCATAGCATCCGCTCCACAATAGCTGGATTTCAGGACGCTGTGTGCTTTTCAATCTCTCTGAAGGTAATGATTCATTTTAAACTTTAGAGTGAATGTCCTATCTGCCATGTGTAGTTTATTTATACACTATAATTAAGCAAATTTGCTCTGCATATTCTAACTAATGGATATATCAGTGCATATTTTTACTAAAGCCAATTTTTGCTTACTACATAGATTTGGTTAACCATACGATCTTTATATATACCAGTGATCCCATCTTGGATTAACGCACTATTCAGGTACCAATCCTCATGGCATTATTTATATTTTAGATCTAATAAAAAGACACATATGGTTACTTCTTCATATATACTTTTTACATTTATCTTTTGCATCTAGACTGTCCTCCTATTTGTTGGCTTCACTGGTCCTATCCACCCTGCCTTGGGGGATTTTTGGGGAGGGGAGGCCCATCATTCCTGGCTTTCTGATGTCTGTCCATCTGAGAGGCATTTACCTCTGTGTGGTGATCAGAATTGTTTTATGAGACACATTCTCTTTTTTGTTTTTATATTATGGAATGTCTTATCTGTGACACCATTTCAGCACATGTAAGTGCATCCAATATTTAAAAATTACACTTTTTATGGATATGTAACAATGTTTATTGATATTGTATATCTTTAATAATATTATAGATGCACACATGTGTTTCCTGGAGAATACCCCTGAGGAGAGAATTTGCATGTTCTCCCTGTGCCTGCATGGGTTTCCTCCAGGTACACCGGTTTCCTCCCACACTCCAAAGACATGCTGATAGGTTAATTAGATCCTGTCAAAAAATTGGCCAAATATGTATATGTGTTTGTAAGTGTGTCGGGACCCCATGGGGCAAAAGGACCACGCTATACCGCAGATGGACACCGGCGGAAAAAGTGCCCTGAGGTGATTCAGTTTGCATGGGTAGCGCTATACAAGTCATTCATTCATTCATGTTTTACTGCACTGATGGGGTGACACCAACCCTAGCAAAGCCACTGCCACCCACCTCCTCTATGTTCTCTGAGCCTGCTCCAGCATGCTCTAAAACAGGGGTCCCTGGGCCATACTGCCACTGGAAGGAGCCTTGTCAGCAGCCAACGGCGGGAGGGGCATTTACCTTCCTGAGGCTCCTGTTTGTCGGACTGGTGGCAGGCTGCAGGTGGCAAGTGACACTGCATCTGGTGGCAGGCTATGGGTGGCAAGTGGCACTGCATCTGATGGCAGGTTATGGTGGCAAGTGACACACTGCATCTGGTGGCAGATAACGGTGGCAAGTGACACACTACATCCAAAATAGAAGAAAAGACACAGAAATATGCAGCGTTAAATTTGCAGTAACTCACTGGACTGTACTGTGATAAACTGAAAATAACGCACTAAAATATACGGTGTTAAACTTGCAGTAACGTACTGAACTGTACTGCATTAAACGGAAGATAACATGCTGAAATATATGGCGTTAAACTTGCAGTAATGCACTGAACAGTACAGCGTTAAACTTGCAGTAAAGCACTGAAATATATGGCATTAAACATGCAGTAGCACACAGAAATGTACTGCGTTAAATGGCACCTAACGCACTGAAATATACAGCATTAACCACTTAAGGACCGTTCCTCTTTCTGAGATTTGGTGTTTACAAGTTAAAAACATTTTTTTTTGCTAGAAAATTACTTAGAACCCCAAACATTATATATTTTTTTCTAACACCTTAGAGAATAGAATGGCGGTCGTTGCAAAACTTTCTGTCACACCGTATTTGCGGAGTGGTCTTACACTTTTTTTAATTTAAAAAAAATAAGACAACAGTAAAGTTCGTCCAATTTTTTTATATTGTGAAAGATAATGTTACATAGAATAAATTGATACCCAACATGTCACGCTTCAAAAGTGCACCCGCTCGTGGAATAGCGACAAACTTTTACCCTAAAATAATCTCCATAGGCGACGTTTTAAAAATTCTAAAGGCTGCACGTTTTGAGTTACAAAGGAGGTCTAGGGCTAGAATTATTACTCTTGCTCTTCCGATCGCTGCGATACCTCACATGTGTGGTTTGAACAGCGTTTTCATATGCGGGCACTGCTCACATGCGTTCGCTTCTACATGCGAGCTCGGCAGGATGGGGAGCGTTTAAATTTTTTTTATTATTATTTATTTTACCTTTTATTTTTTATTTTTTCACTGTTCTTTTAAAAAAATTGTTACTTTTATTTCTATGTAAACATCCTTTGTAATAGAAAAAAAGCATGACAGGGCCTCTTAAATATGAGATCTGGGGTCAAAAAGACCTCAGATCTCATATTTACACTAAAATGGAATAAAAAAGAAAAGAAAAGAAATGTAATTAAAAAAATTTTGCTTTAGGATGTATGGGCGAAAGTGATGTTTTGATGTTGCTTCCACCCTGCAATGGTATGGAGACAGGTGGGGGCGATCTTCCCCTCACTCGTCTCCATACCAAGCCAGGGAGAGGTATCAGGGTTAAGGTAGCTAGCTATATTCAAAGTGCTGACATATATCGGCGTGAGCTGGTCCGGAAGTGGTTAAACTTGCAGTAACGCATTGAACTGTACTGTGCTAAACTGAAGATAGCACACTGAAATATATGGCATTAAACTTGCAGTAATGCACTGAACTGTACTACGTTAAACGGAAAATAACGCACTGAAATATACTGCGTTAAACTTGCGGTAATGCACTGAACTGTACATCGTTAAACTTGCAGTAACGCACTGAAATATACTGTGTTATGTGTGCACTAACGCACAGAAATGTACTGCGTTAAACAGCATGTAACGCACTAAAATATATGACATTAAACTTGCAGTAATGCACTGAACTGTACTGTGTTAAAAGGAACATAACGCTCTGCAATATACAGAATTAAACTTGCAGTAACACAATGAAATATACTGTTAAATGGTCACTACACTTACACTGACTGAACTATCCCTACATTGACACTAATGTAAAGATAAATGGTCGCACTACACCTACACTGACTGAACTATCGCAGCATTCTCACTAACATAAAGATGAATGGTCGCACTACACTCAAACTGAACTATCCCTAGATTCATACTAAACTGATATTCTACACTAACAATAGAATCAGAATATCACACTATAGCACACTAACTAATAGCACTGAACAGAGCCTTGTTCTATCCCTCTCTACGCCGATATCAAACTAAAATAGGCCGCTATTGAAAGAATACTTTTATAGTGTGGGGTCGAAATAACAGCAATAAGCCATACTTGGATAGAGTCATCATCACAGCATCCAATCATGGCTCTGACAGTGCTCTGTGCCCTGATTGGGCAAAGCTTTCATTGCTTCAGCCAATCAGGGCTTTCAATGCACTGAGTGGTGGCGCAGTGCATTGTGGTCATTCGGCAGGCCAAACAAACGGTAGAACGCCCTGATCATTCCTGGTTGTTCCGCGAAGGGGCGAACAGCCAATGTTCGGCCTGAACTCATGCTTGGGCCAAACCGTTCACCCATCCCTAGTCCAAGCTTAATTGAACAAGGTGAAGTTAGAAACTGATTGGCTACCATGCACAGCTGCAAAAGATTTTGCACTTTCCAGTTTTAGTAAATCAAAGCCACGGTGTCTAGTTCTGGAGACCACACTTAGAAATTGATCAAACAGAACGAGCCAAGAAATGGGCAACAAAAATGGTAAAAGGTTTAAAGAATAAAACATATCACATTGTATGTCTCATTCACTTTAATTAAAAATTTATGGAAAAAAAAAAAACATATCATGAGAGACTTCAGGAGCTTAATGTGTACAGCATGGAGGAAAGAAGGGAAAGAGGAGACATGATTGAAACCTTTAAATACATCAAGGGGGGAAATAGAATTCATGAGGGCAATATTTTCAATATGAAGCTAAGATCAACAATACAGAGACATAATTTCAAACTAGCAGGAATGTTAAAAACTAATTTTAGAAAGTAGAAAGTGAGTCAGTCAACAGTAAGTGGATTCAGACATGCTTGGGAAAAACATAGGTCCATACTCAGACAAAATTAAAGTTAGAAAAAAACAATCATATATAACGCAAATAGAAAAATGGTGCAGACTCGAGGGACAACTTGGTCTTTTATATGCCCTCACTTTTCTATGTTTCCATGATATGGTTTAGTATTTATTTGAAAAAAAAAAACATTTTTTGTACATGTGATTTGAGCATGCTTGCTGCATTTTTCTGCAACATATTGATGGACAAGTATCCCATGATTGGCCTGCTTGTACATACCTAGAGCAGTGTACAAGCTATTTTACTCTTTTACTTTTTAGTGCCTAAAATTGCATTTTATTCTCTCTCCCTACAGACTTCAATACCTAAATCTCCCCAACTCCTTAACCGTTGTGTATAAGCTATACCAAGTACTTAAGTGGCTGCTGTACTAAAACACACACACAATCATACACACACAATCATACACAAGCTTCCATGAAAAAACAGTCATCTGGTGGTCAAGGCAGTCATTTCCCAAGTAAAAATTATTCATCTCCAATCTATTCTTTCCATAGGATATGTGGATAATGGCTGCTTCAGAATAATACTATCCTTTTTTTTAATGGTACGTATATGGGTATGGCTATTATGTCACTCAAAAGAAACTTTGATCTTCCAAGATTTTATAGTGAGTCCAGCTAAGTACCAAAAACATACATATGTGGAGACAAAGTAGAGTGAATAGTTTTCACCTTGATCTCCAGAACTTTACATAATTCTGCCTTGAGTGAATCAGCCAAATCCATTGAGAATTACAACTTGACTCACTCTTCTACGTTCACTCCAGAA
The DNA here is from genome assembly GCA_037952925.1 of Lithobates clamitans. Taxonomy (NCBI): domain Eukaryota; kingdom Metazoa; phylum Chordata; class Amphibia; order Anura; family Ranidae; genus Lithobates; species Lithobates clamitans. Next base: position 12,062,608 of record JBBGZY010000300.1, on the reverse strand, counting down.
ATTTTTGAAAGCAATAGCTTATTAATACAATACAGTGAAAGGATTATTGATGTGAAAGCAGGGAGAAGGGACAGAGCCACTACAGACAGGCACAGCGCTGGATCAAGTGAGGTAACTATAAGGGAGTGGTGAGGGGGCATAATGCTACCTAAATATTTCTTACCCTAATGCAAGGAATGCATCAAGGTAAGCAATGTTTAAGCTTTAGAACCACTTTAAGCCTTGCAATCCAGGTGTTACAGCTGCATCAGAGTTAATCCCTCATTCTTCTCTGGTAAGGGACATGCCTGCATCTCCATCTGGTCTGCTGAGTAGGGATGAGCTGAACACCCCCCTGTTTGGTTCTCACCAGAACATGCGAACAGGCAAAAAGTTAATTCAGGTCAGGACCCTTCAGGTCTGGTATGGATTTTAAGGGGAACCCGGCGCAAAAATTAAAAATAAAAATGGCGTGGGGTCCCCCCAAAAATCCATACCAGACCCTTATCCGAGCACGCAACCTGGCAAGGCTGCAGGAAAAGAGGGGGGATGAGAGAGTGGCCAGGTTACGTAACGTGTGACCCTGCTCCCCTCCGACATCACGGGGAAACCCATAGGGAAGTCCCTGTCAAGTCCCCGTGCATCAGAGGGGGGCGGGGTCACCAGGTGGCCCTGCCCTCCGTTATTTAGGAAGTGTCAGAAGATGAGAAGCGTCACACAGCGGGAGCCTCCCATGGATGTGGAGCGGCCCGAGAACGAAGCGGGGAAGAAGACGCCACAGAGGAAGATGCCAGACGAGAACACCGGAGCAAGAAGCAGAGGATCGGAGGAAGAACCAGAGGAAGAAGAAGATGGAGGAAAAAAAACGAAGGAAGATAGAAGAAAGAAGACCCGAAGAAGATGGAAAGAAGAAGACTTTAAATAAAGAAATTGTCAAAAAACTGTCTTTTGTCATTTTTAAAATTTTTGACACTTTTTTGTGAAATGGTAGATGTACAAGTACCCCCTTACCATTTCACGCGGAGTGGCTGGGATCTGGGGGTCCCCTTGTTAAAGGGGGCTTCCAGATTCCGACAGGCCCCCCGCCCACAGACCCCCACAACCACCGGGCAAGGGTTGCGGGGATGAGGCCCTTGTCCCCATCAACATGGGGACAAGGTGCTTCGGGGGGACCCCAAAGCACCCTCCCAATGTTGAGGGCATGTGACCTGGTATGGTTCAGGAGGGGGGGGCGCTCTCTCATCCCCCCCTCTTTTCCTGCAGCCTGTCAGGCTGCATGCTCAGATAAGGGTCTGGTATGAATTTTTGGGGGGAACCCCACGCCATTTTTTTTTAATTTTGGCGCGGGGTTCCCCTTAAAATCCATACCAGACCTGAAGGGTCTGGTATGGATTTTGAGGGGGACCCCCACGCCATTTTTTTAAAAAATTTTGGCGCGGGGTTCTCCTTAATATCCATACCAGACCTGAAGGGCCTGGGATGGAATTTAAGAGGACCCCCAAGCCATTTTTTTTTTAATTTTGGTTTGGGGTTTTCCCTTTGGGGAAATCCCATGCCGTTTTTATCAATGAACTTTTATGTGTATTGTCGGACCGACAATTCATTAATAGCCGCAAGTAGTTTTAAAAGACTTTTTTCCTTTGAAATGTCATTTTGCTGTCAGACTGTTCTAAACACGGGAAACATGCACCCCTTAACAGGCATACTATAGAAACCCCCCAGGTACGAAATTTAAATGAAATATTACACGTTTATTGTTTCACTTTAAGCAGTATTAAAATCACTGCTCCCGAAAAAACGGCCATTTTTAAAACTTTTTTTTGCATTTATCCATGTCCCCTGGGGCAGGACCCAGGTCCCCAAATACTTTTTATGACAATACCATGCATATAAGCCTTTAAAATTAGCACTTTTGATTTGTCCCATAGACTTTTAAAGGGTGTTCCGCGGCTTTCGAATTTGCTGCGAACACCCCAAATTGTTCACTGTTCGGTGAACTGGCGAACAGCCGATGTTCGAGTTGAACATGAGTTTGACTCGAACTCGAAGCTCATCCCTACTGCTGAGGTAGTATTTAGACTATAGACTGCTGTCAGGAGGACATCCAACATTTAGGTTCTGAGTGTGAGCATTTGGCCTTCCTTGTATGTACTAAACCTGTTTATTATTGCAGAACCTTGCTGTTTTCAGAGGAACTTTATCTAAAGTGGTCCTCTTACACCTCCATCTTCAGTTACCCTAGGATATAGGTGTTATCCATATTTGACGGTTGCCCTCTCCCAACCCAAGTTAAAGGGCCCCACTGCTGGCAGATTTCACATTAATTGTGCAACTAGTCAGTGGTTAGATATGGCTCAAAGCATTTTAGATAGGCCAGATTGTTATTTGCATTTTCTTATAATTCAGTCACATTTAACTTTGTGACTACTGTTACTATTGTTGGTAGAGTTGTTTCTCTTATTTGCCTAGTGCAGATTTGCCTGTGTCCTTCAGAGATGATTAAAGGGAATGAATATTATTTGTTTCATTGTTTTTTTGCACATTCTGGTGTTTGATAACTTGTTTACTCTACTACAGTTTGATTTGTCTTGTCAGGGCTCTATTTAGTGGGTGTATTACGGCCTAAATAAAAACCATTTTATAACCAATGGTGTGTCGGTGAGTTGTTGGGTCCAGTTAAGTGTGGGTCTTCATTGGGACTCGCAAGAGGTTTCAACAATCCAACAAAAAACCCTAATTGGCGTCCTTTTTTTCCACACAAATAGAGCTTTCTTTTGGTGGTACTTGATAACTAGGGATGAGCCGAACACCCCCCGGTTCGGTTCGCACCAGAACCTGCGAAAAGACCGAACATTTGCACGAACGTTTGAACCCCATTGACGTCTATGGGACTCAAACGTTCAAAATCAAAAGTGCTCATTTTAAAGGCTAATTTGCACAGTATTGTCCTAAAAAGGGTTTGGGGACCTGGGTCTTGCCCCAGGGGAAATGTATCAATGCAAAAAAAACTTTTAAAAATGGCCGTTTTTTCGGGAGCAGTGATTTTAATGATGCTTAAAGATAAAAAAAAGTGAAATATTCCTTTAAATATCGTACCTGGGGGGTGTCTATAGTATGCCTGTAAAGTGGTGCGTGTTTCCCGTGCTTAGAACAGTCCCTGCACAAAATGTTATTTTTAAAGGAAAAAAAGTAATTTAAAACTGCTTGCGGCTTTAATGTAATGTCGGCTCCTGGCAATATGGATGAAAATCAGTGAGACAAATGGCATAGGTACCCCCCCAGTCCATTACCAGGCCCTTTGGGTCTTGTATGGATATTAAGGGGAACCCTGCACCCAAATTAAAAAAGGAAAGGTGTGGGGCCCCCAGGCCCTATATACTCTGAACAGCAGTATACAGGCGGTGCAAACAAGACAGGGACTGTAGGTTTGTTGTTAAGTAGAATCTGTTTGTAATTTTGAACTGGTACATTTTTAACGTGTTTAGCTCCAGCCAAAAAAACTATTTTAAGCTTTTTGGAAAACCTAGGGAAGGGTTATCACCCCTGTGACATTTGTTTTGCTGTCTGTGATTTCACCTCACTTTTTGTCCCAATGACAAATGTTTTTTGAAAATTTGGGTTTTTTTGTAAAACAAGGATTGGTGATAAAGCATCAGTGGAAAGGCGAAAAGTTTTTCCCATATTAACTCTTACAGGAGAGTATTTCCCTTCCTAGGGGTAGATTTCATCTCACTTCCTGTTGTCTCCTTCCATTTGCAAATAGGAGTAGTTTGTAAGTTGGATGTTTGAAAGTATGGGCCTGCCCTATATACTAAGCAGAAATTTGGGCCTTAGGTGTTGTTGTGGCCACAACACTGTAAGCCCTCACAGGGCCCTGCTGTGAAATATTAGATCAAGAATTGTAATTACATGCCCCTGTTGAACAGAAAAATTGGGCCTTTGGAGATGGTGCTGGTGCCACAACACTGGAACCCCTCACAGATACTCTAGTTGGAGCGCAGGAACTAGCCCTGCTGCAAAAAATTGCATCAAAAATTGTAATTACACGCCTCTGTTAAACAGGGGCTGAAAAAATGGGCCTTAAGCACTGGTGCTGGTGCCACAACACTGCAACCCCTCACAGATACTCTAGTTGGAGCGCAGAAACTAGCCGTGCTGCAAAGAATTGCATGAAAAATTACAAACAGGGGCTGAAAAATTGGGCCTTAGGCACTGGTGGCGGGACTGGCGGCGCCCAGAACCAAAATGTTCTTACAAGCTATCATCATGATCATTGAGGAGGAAGAGGATAATAACAGGATAGTCACTCAGCATCAGCATAGACAGTCTTTGAAGGGATCTGACATTTCAAAAAAATTTATTCAGTTACATCAGCATCAGGTGCTTGGTAGCTGGTGGTGATCCAAGACTGATTCATTTTTATGAAGGTCAGTCGATCGACCGAGTCGGTGAACAGACGCACCCTGTGATCAGTTACAAAGCCTCCAGCAGCACTGAATGTGCGTTCTGAAAGAATGCTGGATGCAGAACAGGCCAGTAGCTCAATTCATACTGTGCAAGTTCTGGCCAGTGATCCATCCTCAAGACCCAGTAACCCAGAGGATTTTCAGTGGGAAAGGTGTCCAAGATAGATCTTGCCCCTAAGTATTCCTGCACCATGTAAAACAGACGCTGGCGATGGTTGCTGGAACCGATCAAACCTTTGGGCTGCGGACTAAAAAATTGTCTGAACGCATCGGTCAGACGGCCACCTTCTTCACCACTCCTTCTTTGACTGACCGAAGCCTCAGCAACACGTTGTCCAAAAACAGGAGTTTGTAACCTCCCAGTCTCTGGGAACACGTTGCACAGACCTTTCTGCAAGGCCTCCTGAAGATGTTTCATCCTCTGCTCCCTCTGTGACTGCAGAATTGGTCCTTCTCCTTGATACCACGAATACAAGGATCCTTCCGCAGGATTTGCAGGATCAGGGAGGCCATGCAGCGTAGGTTTGCTGAGGCATTCGGTCCGGAGTCCTCTGGGTCACTAAGGACGACATGATCCACAGCCACCTCCTCCCAGCCACGTACAAGTCCATGTGTTTCTTGGGACTGTAAATGATCCCTTAAAGACTGCTGCTGATGCTGAGTGCCAGACTCCACCTCCATACTGACACAATCCTCCTCCTTCTCCTCCTCTTTCTGTGTGATTGGCAGGCACGCAGGAACACTGTCTGAATTAAGGGGGCCTTGAGAGCTAAGGAAGTCCTCATCTTCCTGCCTCTGTTCTGCCTCAAGTGCCCTGTCCATTATTCCACTCAGCATGTGCTCCAGCAGGTGGACAAGGGGGACAGTGTCACTGATGCATGCACTGTCACTGCTCACCATCCTTGTGGCCTCCTCCAATGGTGACAGGACAGTGCATGCATCCCTGATCATGGCCCACTGGCGTGGGAAAAAAAAACAAGCTCGACTGACCCTGTCCTGGTGCCATAGATGCACAGGTACTCATTGATGGCCCTCTGCTGCATGTGCAGCCGCTGCAGCATGGCCAACGTTGAGTTCCACCTGGTGGGCATGTCACAGATTAGGCGGTTCTTGGGCAGGTTAAATTCCTTTTAGAGGTCTGCCAGCTGAGCACTGGCATTATATGACCAGCAGAAATGCACACAGACTTTCCTGGCCTGCCTCAGGACAACCTGAAAGCCCGGGTACCTGCCCAAGAACCGCTGCACCACCAAGTTAAGGACATGAGCCAAACAGGGCACATGGGTCATTTGTCCCTGTCGGAGGGCAGAGAGGAGGTTGGTGCCATTGTCGCAAACCACCATTCCTGCCTTAAGTTGGCGTGGCGTCAACCACCTCTGAACCTGCCCCTGCAGAGCTGACAGAACCTCTGCCCCAGTGTGGCTCCTGTCCCCCAAGTACACCAGCTCAAGCACCGCATGGCATCTTTTGGTCTGCATACTTGCGTAGCCCCTTGAACGCCTACGGAGCACCGCTGGTTCTGAGGGCAAAGCACAGGAAGAGGCCATGGAGGAAGAAAAAGAGGAGGGGGTGGAGGAGAGAGATGTGTCAGAATCATTAGTAGTGGCATTTTGGAGGCGTGGTGGCGGAATGACCTCCAACACTACTGCACCTTGTCCTGCATCCTTCCAAGCTGCCAGCAGATCACCCAATGCGCCGTGAAACTTAGGTAACGTAACGTCACTGTCCATGCCTGCTGGACCATGAGTCAGCGGTAATATGTACCTTACCGCTGACTGCCCTGTCCAGCGAGGCATGGACATTGCCTTCCACATGCTGGTAGAGAGCCGGAATCACCTTCCGTGAGAAAAAGTGGCATTTGAGTACCTGCCACTGAGGAACCGCACATTCTACAAACTCACAGAAGGGGGCAGAGTCTACCAACTGAAAAGGTAGCAGTTGAAGTGCTAGCAATTTTGCCAAGCTAGCATTCAACCGCTGGGCATGTGGATGGCTGGGAGCGTACTTCTTTCGGCAGTGCAGCAGCTGGGGCAGGGAAATTTGCCTGGTACAATCTAACTTCGGTGTACCGAACGCAGATTGCCCACAAGTACTTGGCTGTGACACACCTAATTCTACACCTTCATTCCTCTCAGTGCAGGTCTCAGAGAAGACTGAAAGTATAGTGGGGTTGGAGATCTCAGCTGATGAGGAGCAAGGAGAGGTCCTCTTTGTGCTTTGGTGTGGGTCTTTTAGATACGCTTGCCAACGAACTGCATGGCAGATCAACATATGTCTGGTCAAGCATGTGGTGCCCTAGCGGGAGATGTTTTGGCCACGCAAGATATGCTTCAGACATATGTTGCAAATAGCAGCGGTGCGATCTGATGCACTCGTCTCAAAAAAGGCCCACACCAAAGAACTTTTGGAATAACACACAGAGACAGCAGCGCCCTGCACATGCGGAGCTTTGCGGTGTGATGCAGTCAGTGTGCTGCCCTTAGGCTGGCCCCTGGAGGGCATCCTGCCTTGTTGGTGATGTGCCTCCTCCTCCTCCCTCTTATCAGGCACCCACGTAAGTCAGTGATCTCATCATCCCCTCCCTCCTCATCACCTGGCAGTATGCTGCAGCAGGGGGAGCATGACTGCCAGATTGCTGTCCTTCTTGGGCACCCCCTCTGTCCGTGCTCACGTTACTGCCTTCAGCTAGCTCAGTATCATCATCAGAGCCTTATAAACGCTGGGCATCCTCCTGGAGCATGTACCCAACACTGTGGTCAAACAGTTCGAGGGACTACTCAGGAGGACATGGTGGAGCTAGGGAAGGAGTCACTGATGCCATTGAGCCGAGGGAAGAGGCCGCGTTTGCAGCTGCTTTGCCAGACAAAGTACCCTGAGCATGGGTGAGAGAGGATGAGGAGGATGAGGACAGCTTGGTCATCCACTCGACCAAGTCTTCCGCATGTTGCGGCTTAACACAGTCAGCTACCGAAAAAAAGGCCAAGCGTGTCCCACGGCCATGTGCTGATGAGGATGCACCATCACCGGGACCAGCACTGTTGCCTCTAGACACAGAGCTTGCTTGCCCTCTTTTATTGGCTTGTGATTGTCTGCCTCTCCTTGTTGGCCTTCCAGACATACTAATAGTCTGCAGTGAGATGTAACTGCACTAAGCTGGGATATATATATATATATATATATATATATATATATATATATATATATATATATATATACTGATACTGCAGCTAGCAAAATCAACTGCCTGCCTGTCGTATGAGAACACCACCAATCTTCTACAGGTAGCTTTAGATGAACACTGTGCAGAGGTCGCATTACACTAACTTGTAGCTTTAGCTGAACACTGTGCAGAGGACACAGTACACCAACGTTAAAATAATGTAGCTACCTGCGGTAGTGATAGGATCAGGAAAACACCACCAACCTTTTACAGGTAGCTTTAGCTGAACACTGTGAAGAGGACGCACTACACTAATGTTAAAATAATGTAGCTGCCTGCGGTAGTGATAGGATCAGGAAAACACCACCAACCTTCTACAGATAGCTTTAGCTGAACACTGTGCAGAGGTCGCACTACACTAACTTGTAGCTTTAGCTGAACACTGTGCAGAGGTCTCACTAAACTAACTTTTAGCTTTAGCTGAACACTGTTCAGAGGACGCACTACACTAACTTGTAGCTTTAGCTGAACACTGTGAGGAGGACGCACTACACTAACTTGTAGCTTTAGCTGAACACTGTGCACTACACTAACTTGTAGCTTTAGCTGAACACTGTGCAGAGGTCGCACTACACTAACTTGTAGCTTTAGCTGAACACTGTGCAGAGGTCGCACTACACTATCTTGTAGCTTTAGCTGAACACTGTGAGGAGGACGCACTACACTAACTTGTAGCTTTAGCTGAACACTGTGCACTACACTAACTTGTAGCTTTAGCTGAACACTGTTCAGAGGACACACTACACTAACTTGTAGCTTTAGCTGAACACTGTGCAGAGGTCTCACTAAACTAACTTTTAGCTTTAGCTGAACACTGTTCAGAGGATGCACTACACTAACTTGTAGCTTTAGCTGAACACTGTGCAGAGGTCGCACTACACTAACTTATAGCTTTAGCTGAACACTGTGAGGAGGACGCACTACACTAACTTGTAGCTTTAGCTGAACACTGTGCACTACACTAACTTGTAGCTTTAGCTGAACACTGTGCAGAGGTCGCACTACACTATCTTGTAGCTTTAGCTGAACACTGTGAGGAGGACACACTACACTAACTTGTAGCTTTAGCTGAACACTGTGCACTAAACTAACTTGTAGCTTTAGCTGAACACTGTTCAGAGGACACACTACACTAACTTGTAGCTTTAGCTGAACACTATGAGGAGGACACACTACACTAACTTGTAGCTTTAGCTGAACACTGTACAGAGGTCGCACTACACTAACTTGTAGCTTTAGCTGAACACTATGAGGAGGATGCACTACACTAACTTGTAGCTTTTGCTGAACACTGTGAGGAGGATACACTACACTAACTTGTAGCTTTAGCTGAACACTGTGCAGAGGTCAGACTACACTAACTTATAGCTTTAGCTGAACACTGTGAGGAGGACGCACTACACTAACTTGTAGCTTTAGCTGAACACTGTGCACTACACTAACTTGTAGCTTTAGCTGAACACTGTGCAGAGGTCGCACTACACTAACTTGTAGCTTTAGCTGAACACTGTGAGGAGGATGCACTACACTAACTTTTGTCTCTCCTCCCCTGTCAGAACAGGGATTTGTGTGTTTACATACACAGATACCCGTTCTGGCTCTTGTGCACGCGATCATGGATGGCCAGCAAGCATTGCTTCTCCTGCCGTGCTATGGCTCTTAAAGGAGCCAACGTGCCGGTACGGTGATTCCCTGGGAACGAGCCGGCCTGACACCATATAATGACCGCGGCTGGTCGCAAGTGGTTACATTTATTTATTCAGTTTTCAATAATTCTCATACAAAACATGAAAAAAAATTATTCAGCGGAATTCCTTATACCAACCCCTCCCTTACCCTCCCCACTCCCATTACCCTCCCTCTCTTCTCTCTATTTACTTCTCTTTATGGTAGCAGGGTATTTTTATACTGGTTTATTGGGGTCTCGATACTATGGAATAAACAATACCATGGATCTTCAGGGACTTCTATATTCATAGTCTCCTTAGTCAATGATAACACTTTTTTCCATTATTTTTTTATTTTACAACAATCCCACCAAATATACGCCATATTTCCTAGGACATCACAATCTCGCCAACAGTTTGGTGATTTTCCTGTTTTGTACTTATATGCTTTATCTGGGGCATTATACCACCTAGATAAGCATTTTTAATTCATTGTTATGGTATTTATATCTACTGCAGAGCTATGTACCATTTTTATTATTTTCATTATTATTTTCCTTGTTTGAAACTCATTCACACGTGATCCCAACTCCTTTTCCCATTTTTCGCTGTACGGCGGTTTTTCCTTTCCAGCTATCATCCCCAATATTTTATACATTTGGGAGATGCCATGTCTAGTAAATATCTGTTCTAGTGTTAGTAAATTTTCTCCAGATCTTTTTGGTTGTGGTAGCAATGCTACGAAGTGCCTTAACTGGATATACCGCCATTCACCATCAGTTCTTTCTTGTGTTTTATGTCTTGAAAGGGGATTATTTTCCCATTCTCCATTATATCATTCAACAGTGTATTTCTATATTTTATACAATCCCCATATAAAATATCTTTCCCCGGTGCAAAATAACTTGTGATCCTTAATGGGATTAATGGTGAGTTAAACTTCCACTTTGCTTTTTTATGTATTAAGTGCCATATTTTGAATACCGCTAACGTCACTGCATGTGTGCAGTGCTAAGGTCCCTGAATTGTGCAGGAATCCACTAAATTTTATTCAACAGTGTTCCACTCATTTTTTTCTTTATTAGAACCCACCTTTTTTCCTTTGTGTCTTTTGTCCGATATAATACTCATGAAATTAAAACTGAATTATAATATATCTTAACATCTGGTACCACTAAGCCCCCTTTCAGTTTGTTTTACTGAGAACTTTATTCTCTGCTTTTTATTCTGCCAAATAAACTTTGAAATGATTGTTTTTGGTATCTTAAAATATGTTTGAGGTAAAGGAATTGGAAGCATTTGGAATTTATATATCATTTTTGATAATATTGTCATCTTTACCATATTCACTTGACCCATCCAAGAGTGAGGTCTTGTCGATAAACTTTTTATTTCTGTCTAGGGATGAGCTTCGACTCGAACATTGGCTGTTCGCAAGTTCGCCGAACAGCGAACAATTTGGGGTGTTCGCGGCAAATTCGAATGCCGCGGAACACCCTTTAAAAGTCTATGGGAGAAATCAAAAGTGCTAATTTTAAAGGCTAATATGCAAGTTATTGTCATAAAAAGTGTTTGGGGACCTGGGTCCTGCCCCAGGGGACATGGATCAATGCAAAAAAAAGTTCTAAAAACGGACGTTTTTTCAGAAGCAGTGATTTTAATAATGCTTAAAGTCAAACAATAAAAGTGTAATATCCCTTTAAATTTCGTACCCGGGGGGGTGTCTATTGTATGCCTGTAAAGGGGCGCATGTTTCCTGTGTTTAGAACAGTCTGACAGCAAAATGACATTTTGAAGGAAAAACCCATTTAAAACTACCCGCGGCTATTGCATTGCTGACAATACACATAGAAGTTCATTGATAAAAATGGCATGGGAATTCCCCAAAGGGGAACCCCGAACCAAAATTTAAAAAAAAATGACGTGGGAGTCCCCCTAAATTCCATACCAGGCCCTTCAGGTCTGGTATGGATATTAAGGGGAACCCCGGCCAAAATTTAAAAAAAAATGACGTGGGGTTCCCCCTAAATTCCATACCAGACCCTTCAGGTATGGATTTTAAGGGGAACTCCGCGCCAAAAAAAAAAAACCGGCGTGGGTTCCCCCCAAAAATCCATACCAGATCCTTATCCGAGCACGCAACCTGGCAGGCCGCAGGAAAAGAGGGGGGGTGAGAGTGCGCCCCCCCTCCTGAACCGTACCAGGCCACATGCCCTCAACATTGGGAGGGTGCTTTGGGGTAGCCCCCCAAAACACCTTGTCCCCATGTTGATGAGGACAAGGGTCTCATCCCCACAACCCTGGCCGGTGGTTGTGGGGGTCTGTGGGTGGGGGGCTTATTGGTATCTGGAAGCCCCCTTTAACAAGGGGACCCCCAGATCCTGCCCCCCCTGTATGAAATGGTAAGGGGGTACTTACCCCTACCATTTCACTAAAAAACTGTCAAAAAGGTTAAAAATGACAAGAGAAAGTTTTTGACTATTCCTATATTTAAATGCTTCTTCTTTCTTCTATCTTCCTTCATCTTCCTTCATCTTCTGGTTCTTCTGGCTCTTCTGGTTTTTCCTCCGGCGTTCTCGTCCAGCATCTCCTCCACGGCGTCTTCTATCTTCTTCTCCTCGGGCCGCTCCGCACCCATGGCATGGGGGGGAGGCTCCCACTCTTCTCTTCTTCTTTTCTTCTCTTCTTCTCTTCTTCATTTTCTTCTCCGGGCCGCTCCGCACCCATGCTGGCATGGAGGGAGGCTCCCGCTGTGTGACGGCGCTCCTCATCTGACAGTTCTTAAATAACGGGGGGCGGGGCCACCCGGTGACCCCGCCCCCTCTGACGCACGGGACATGATGGGACTTCCCTGTGGCATTCGCCGTGACGTCACAGGGAAGTCCCGTCAAGTCACCATGCGTCAGAGGGGGGCGGGGTCACCTGGTGGCTCTGCCCCCTGTTATTTAAGAACTGTCAGACGAGGAGAGCCGTCACACAGCGGGAGCCTCCCTCCATGCCAGCATGGGTGCGGAGCGGCCCGGTGAAGAAAATGAAGAAGAGAAGAAGAGAAGAAGAGAAGAAGAGAAGAAAAGAAGAAGAGAAGAGCGGGAGCCTCCCCCCCATGCCATGGGTGAGTCATTTAGCTGCAGTTACAGTGTATTGTGTATATATATGCATCCCAGGTGTTGTATATATATATACACTGTATTCAGTTTAGCTAGATCCTGTTCTTCCCTTCCTAATACACTGACAAGCAGGCAGGTGTTTTTACAGTATTTCCAGTGACTGTACTGTAAACCCTGCACAGTCTCACCTACAGTATAGCTACATGCAGCCAGGTGCTTGTGTAGGCTCTTTGAAGTATTTCCAGTTACTGTACTGTGTACCCTGCACAGTCTGACCTACAGTATAGCTACCTGCCGCCAGGTGCTTGTGTAGGCACTTTGAAGTATTTCCATTTACTGTACTGTGTACCCCGCACAGTCTCACCTACAGTATAGCTTCCTGCAGCCAGGTGCGTGTGTAGGCTATTTGAAGTATTTCCAGATACTATACTGTGTACCCCGCACAGTCTCACCTACAGTATAGCTACCTGCAGCCAGGGGCTTGTGTTGACTCTTTGAAGTATTTCCAGTTACTGTACTGTGTACCCCGCACAGTCTCACCTACAGTATAGCTACCTGCAGCCTGGTGCTTGTGTAGGCTCTTTGAAGTATTTCCAGTTACTGTACTGTGTACCCTGCACAGTCTGACCTACAGTGCAGCTACCTGCAGCCAGGTGCTTGTGTAGGCTCTTTGAAGTATTTCCAGTTATTGTACCGTGTACCCACACAGTCTGACCTACAGTATAGCTACCTGCAGCCAGGTGCTTGTGTAGGCTCTTTGAAATATTTTCCAGTTACTGTACTGTGTATCTCACACAGTTTCACCTACAGTATAGCTACCTGCAGCCAGGTGCTTGTGTAGGCTCTTGACTTATTTCCAGTTACTGTACTGTGTACCCCTGCACAATTGCACCTACAGTATAGCTACCCCCACCCAGGTGTTTGTGTAGGCTCTTTGAATTTTTTTCTAGTTACTGTACTGTGTACCCTGCACAATCTCACCTACAGTATAGCTACCAGCAGCCAGGTGCTTGTGTAGGCTCTTGATGTATTTCCAGTTACTGTACTGTGTACCCGGCATTGTTGCACCTACAGTATAGCTACCTGCAGCCAGGTGCTTGTGTAGGCTCTTTGAAGTATTTCCAGTTACGGTACCGTGTACCCCGCACAGTCTCACCTACAGTATTGCTACCTGCAGCCAGGTGCTTGTGTAGGCTCTTTGAAGTATTTCCAGTTACTGTTCTGTACACCACACAGTTGCACCTACACTATAGCTACCTGCAGCCAGATGCTGGTTTAGGCTCTTTGAAGTATTTCCAGTTACTGTACTGTGTACCCTGCACAGTCTGACCTACAGTATAGCTACCTGCAGCCATGTGCTTGTGTAGGCTCTTTGAAGTATTTCCAGTTACTGTACTGTGTACCCCGCACAGTTGCACCTACAGTATAGCTACCTCCACCCAGGTGTTTGTGTAGGCTCTTTGAAGTATTTCCAGTTATTGTACTGTGTACCCTGCACAATCTCACCTACAGTATAGCTACCAGCAGCCAGGTTCTTGTGTAGGCTCTTTGAAGTATTTCCAGTTACTGTACTGTGTATCCGCACAGTCTCACCTACAGTATAGCTACCTTCAGCCAGGAGCTTGTGCAGGCTCTTTGAAGTATTTCCAGTTACTGTACCGTGTACCCTGTACAGTCTCATCTACAGTATAGCTACCTGCATCCAGGTGCTTGTGTAGGCTCTTTGAAGTATTTCCAGTTACTGTACTGTGTACCCCGCACAGTCTCACCTACCTGCAGCCAGGTGCTTGTGTAGGCTCTTGACGTATTTCCAGTTACTGTACTGTGTACCCCACACATTTGCACCTACAGTATAGCTACCTGCAGCCAGGTGCTTGTGTAGGCTCTTTGAAGTATTTCCAGTTACTGTACTGGGTACCCTGCACAATCTCACCTACAGTATAGCTACCGGCAGCCAGGTGCTTGTGTAGGCTCTTTGAAGTATTTCCAGTTATTGTATTGTGTACCCCGCACAGTCTCACCTACAGTATAGCTACCTGCAGCCAGGTGCTTGTGTAGGCTCTTTGAAGTATTTCCAGTTACTGTACTGTGTACCCCGCACAGTCTCACCTACAGGGGCCAGCCTAAGGGCAGCACACTGACTGCATGATACCTCAGTGCTTCACATGTGCCGGGTGCTGCTGTCTCTGCGCGTTATTCCAAAAGTTCTTTGGTATGGGCCTTTTTTGAGATGAGTGCATCAGATCGCACCACTGCTATTTGCAACATATGTCTCAAGCGTATCTCGCGTGGCCAAAACATCTCCCGCTTGGGCACCACATGCTTGACCAGACATATGTTGACCTGCCATGCAGTTCATTGGCAAGTGTACCTAAAAGACCCACACCAAAGAACAAAGAGGACCTCTCCTTGCTCCTTATCAGCTGGGATCTCCAACCCCACTATACCTTCAGTCATCTCTGAGACCTGCACTGAGAGGAATGAAGGTGTAGAATTAGGTGTGTCACAGTGAAAGTACTTGTGGGCAATCTGCTATTGGTACACCGATGTCAGATTGTACCAGGCAAATTTCCCTGCCCCAGCTGCTGCACCGCAGAAAGAAGTTCGCTCCCAGCCATCCACATGCCCAGCGGTTGAATGCTAGCTTGGCAAAATTGCTAGCACTTCAACTGCTACCTTTTCACTTGGTAGACTCTGCCCCCTTCCGTGAGTTTGTGGAATGTGCGGTTCCTAAGTGGCAGGTTCCCAAACGCCACTTTTTCTCACAAAAGGCGATTCCAGCTCTCTACCGGCTTGTGGAAGGCAATGTCTTGGCCTTGCTGGAAAGGGCGGTCAGCGGTAAGGTGCATATTACCGCTGACTCATGGTCCAGCAGGCATGGACAGGGACGTTACCAAAGTTTCACGGCACATTGGGTGACTCTGCTGGCAGCTAGGAAGGATGCAGGACAAGGTGCAGTAGTGTTGGAGGTTGTTCCACCGCCACGCCTCCAAAATTGCACTACTGGTGATTCTGACACACCTCTCTCCTCCACCCCCTCCTCTTCTTCTTCCTCCATGGCCTCTTCCTGTGCTTTGTCCTCGGAACCACCGGTGCTCCATAGACGTTCAAGGGGCTACGCAAGTACGCAGGCCAAAAGATGCCATGCGGTGCTTGAGCTGGTGTGCTTGGGGGACAGGAGCCACACTGGGGCAGAGATTCTTTCAGCTCTGCAGGGGCAGGTTCAGAGGTGGTTGACGCCACGCCAACTTAAGGCAGGAATGGTGTTTTGTGACAATGGCACCAACCTCGCCCTCCGGCAGGGACAACTGACCCATGTGCCCTGTTTGGCTCATGTCCTTAACTTGGTGGTGCAATGGTTCTTGGGCAGGTACCCGGGCTTACAGGATGTCCTGAGGCAGGCCAGGGAAGTCTGTGTGCATTTCTGCCGGTCATATAATGCCAGTGCTCGGCTGACAGACCTCCAAAAGGAATTTAACCTGCCCAAGAACCGTCTAATCTGTGACATGCCCACCAGGTGATACTCAATGTTGGCCATGCTGTAACAGCTGCACACACAGCAGAAGGCCATCAATGAGTACCTGTGCGACTATGGCATCAGGACAGGGTCAGGGGAGCTTATTTTTTTCCCCATGCCTGTGGGACATGATCAGGGATGCATGCACTGTCCTGTCACCATTTGAGGAGGCCACAAGGATGGTGAGCAGTGACAGTGCATGCATCAGTGACACTGTCCCCCTTGTCCACCTGTTGGAGCACACGCTGCATGGAATAATGGGCAGGGCACTTGAGGCAGAACAGAGGCAGGAAGAGGAGGACTTCCTTAGCGCTCAAGGCCCCCTTTATCCAGACAGCATTCCTGCATGCCTGCCGATCACACAGGAAGAGGACGAGGAGGAGGAGGATTGTGTCAGCATGGAGGTGGAGCCTGGCACTCAGCATCAGCAGCAGTCTTTAAGGGATCATTTACAATCCCAAGAAACCCATGGACTTGTACGTGGCTGGGAGGAGGTGGCTGCGGATCATGTCGTCCTTAGTGACCCAGAGCACTCCGGACCGAATGCCTCAGCAAACCTACGCTGCATGGCCTCCCTGATCCTGCAAAGCCTGCGGAAGGATCCTCGTATTCGCGGTATTAAGGAAAGGGATCAATACTGGCTGGCAACCCTCCTTGATCAATGTTACAAAGGTAAAGTTGCGGACCTCATCTTGCCATCGCAGAGGGAGCAGAGGATGAAACATCTTCGGGAGGCCTTGCAGAAAGGTCTGTAAAACACGTCCCCAGAGACTGGGAGGTTATAAACTCCTATTCCTGGACAACGTGTTGCTGAGGCTTCGATCAGTCAAAGAAGGAGCAGTGGAGAAGGTGGCCCTCTGACCGATGCGTTCAGAAGCCCCAAGGTATGATGGGTTCCAGCAACCATCGTCAGCATCTGTTTTACATCGTGCAGGGATACCTAGGGGCAATATTTGGACACCTTTCCCACCGAAAATCCTCTGGGTTACTGGGTCTTGAGGATGGATCCCTGGCCAGAGCTTGCACAGTATGGAACTGAGCTACTGGCCTGTCCTGCATCCAGCATTCTTTCGGAACGCACATTCAGTGCTGCTGGAGGCTTTGTAACCGATCACAGGGTGCGTCTGTCCACTGACTCGGTCAATCGACTGACCTTCATAAAAATGAATCAGTTTTGGATCACCACCAGCTACCAAGCACCTGATGCTGATGTAACCGAATAATTTTTTTTGAAATGTCAGATCCCTTCAAGACTGCCTATGCTGATGCTGAGTGACTATCCTGTTATGCTGAGTGATTATCCTCTTCCTCCTCAATGATCATGCTGATAGCTTGTAAGAACATTTTTGATTCTGGGCCCCGCCACCAGTGCCTAAGGCCCAATATTTCAGCCACTGTTTAACAGGGGCGTGTAATTACAATTTTTGATGCAATACTTTGCAGCAGGGCTCATTCCTGTACTCCAACTAGAGTATCTGTGAGGGGTTGCAGTGTTGTGGCACTAGCACCAGTGTCTAAGGCCCAATTTTTCAGCCCCTGTGGGCGTGTAATTACAATTTTTGATGCAATACTTTGCAGCAGGGCTCATTCCTGCGCTCCAACTAGAGTATCTGTGAGGGGTTGCAGTGTTGTGGCACCAGCACCAGTGCCTAAGGCCCAATTTTTCAGCCCCTGTGGGCGTGTAATTAAAATTTTTGATGCAATACTTTGCAGCAGGGCTCGTTCCTGCGCTCCAACTAGAGTATCTGTGAGGGGTTGCAGTGTTGTGACACCAGCACCAGTGCCTAAGGCCCAATTTTCCTGCCCCTGTTCAACAGGGACATGTAATTACAATTCTTGATCTAATATTTCACAGCAGGGCCCGTTCCAGCGCCCACCAAGAGTAACTGTGAGAACGTACTGTGTTGTGGCACCAGCACCACCACCATCACCAAAGGCCCAATTTTTCTGCCCCTGTTCAATAGGGGGATGTAATTACAATTCCTGATCTATTATTTCACAGCAGGGCCCTGTGAGGGCTCACAGTGTTGTGGCAACACCAACACCTAAGGCCACAATCTTTGCAGAGTATATAGGGTAGGCCCCTAATTTAAAACATCCAACTTACAAACGACTCCTACATGCAAAAGGAAGGAGACAACAGGAAGTGAGATGAAATCTACCCCTAGGAAGGGAAATTCTCTCCTGTTATGCCCTGTACACATGGTCAGATTTTCCGATGGAAAATGTGCGATCGGAGCTTGTTGTCGGAAATTCCGACCGTGTGTGGGCTCCATCGGACTTTTTCCATCGGATTTTCCGACACACAAAGTTTGAGAGCAGGCTATAAAATTTTCCGACAACAAAATCCGATCGCGTCAATTCCAACCATGTGTGGACAATTTCGACGCACAAAGTGCCACGCATACTCAGAATAAATTCAGAGACAGAACTGATCGGTCTGGTAAAATTAGCGTTCGGAATGGATATAACACTTTCGTCACGCTGCAATGTTTTAAATTGTTTAATGCAGCGCACTCTCTTCTTCTTTATAATGCTAGAAGAATGAAGTTGTTTTGCTGCTCATATTCACACAGACTTCTCACAAACTTCTTTCTTTATCATTTATCGTGATTTCATCAATATATTTTGATTTGTGACATCTGACTCAAAAATTTTCATTTTTTTTTGTTAGTATTTTTTTCAAGCCTGATCTTGTTTTTTTTTTTTTTTAACTCCAGAATCGTTTTGGGTGTGTTTTGTGAGTCAGGTTACCACAACACCATTATTATCTTGTATTATTTATTAATCTTAAGGAGGTTGTTTGGTCTTGGTGTCTCTTGTTAATTTCACATTGTAGTTTTGAAATGTACCTGCCTCCTCACAAACAAACTGTCCTTTTTGAATGAAAACACACATAGGCGAGCATAATTGAAACAAAAAATCCTTTATTAAGGGCTCATAACCAAACAAAGAGGGAGGCAACGCTGGAGAAACAGCAGAAATTGGTGAAGCCTTTGGCCCCCAGGGCACACATCAATTATTTTACTGTAAAATTGGTGGCCTGAGGAGTCCATATCTAAAGGAGTTCAATCTGGTCCAGAAGTCCAAGAGATCATGAACAGCAGCAGATGACATACATGTCCCCAGGCTGTGGTCATACAAGAGCCTGCATCTTTTGTCAGACCAGACTGAACCCAGGACCATCACTCTCTGGTCTTCCTTCCACGCTTCCTTCCACGCTGTGTCTGTGGTGATGGAGTTGTGGCAGGAGGAGGAGGAGGATGGTCCAACTCACACAGGTGGGTATTGGGTGTGATTTCGCCCCTCACCCCCTTAGTTAAGGTTTTATAAAGAATGTCCTCACACATAAGGCATTGGCCCTCCTGCATGTCCTTCAGTTTTGTGGCAGCCATGCAGCCATGCAGCTTCTGCGTCCCTCAGAGTGGGGAAGGCTCTGAGGGACGCAGAAGCCTCCTGAATCAGCCTGAGTGCTGAATCCTGCACATTACTCCCCTTCCTGGGTCTTTTGTTTGGAAGGCGGAAGGGGAGGGACCTGCGATTCTGTCAGGCTTCTACTGGGCCCGGCCTTCTCCTGGCTGCCACTTAGCTCTGCCTCCTCCTGCCTGACACTAACCCCTGCCAGATATAACAGACTATCATTCTGATCCCAGCATTTTTCATTCTTGTCCCAATTATTTGTGCCCACTACTGTCTATTGATAAGTAAAACACTTTATTAAATCAGCAATTAGTGATCAATAATAAAATCTAGTAAACATCATTTATTTCTTGACCAGAAATCTGTAAAACAATGCTATACCTGACTCCAGCTGGGGTCCTCCACTTCTTCCTAGCAGGAAGGCTCAGGTTGGACATCGGAAGCCTAAGCTGGGGTGGAAGATAGGGTGGAAGGAAGAGTGGAAGGAAGAGTGGAGAGGGATTCCCTGACTTCAGTCTGGTCTGACAGAAAACGAAGTCTCTCATAGTACCACAGCCTGGGGACATAAACATCATCTGCTGCAGCTCCGGATCTCTGGGAATCCTGGACCTTCTTGCGCTCCCTAAGATAAGTGCTCCTCAGTCCACCGATTTTGGCTTTTAAATAGGGGATGGTTGCCGTGGCGACCACCGGCTTCACCAACTCCAGCAGTTTCTCCAGCGCTGCCTGCCTCTTTTGTTTATTATTGTATTGGGGGTGTTTGATCTGCCACAGACAGGGCAGCTCCCTGTACTTGTCTATGAACAGGGGGAGGAAGTTGTGGTCATTGAAGCCATCCATTTTATCTGCAAGACACAACACAAGACAAACCCTAATGTCAGGTGAAACTCTCCTAATCTTGTCACAATATAGGCCTCAATCTAGAAGCAGTATAGGCCCAAGTTAAAATCTTACCTTCGTTATCACGATCGGCGCCTCCAATTTTCCTTCCTCCGCTCACAGATCGTACGCTTTATATACACTGCGCATGCATGAAAGGCCGCCCACCCCTGACGTTCTTTCTAGTATATTCCCCGCCCCTTCTCGTTCAGCGCAGTGAGGAAGAGCACAATGGCGGAGACACACCAGGTGCGTGCTAATTACAGCAACGAGGAGGAGGAAAGCCCGGAGCCAGAAACATCCCGATTCCTAAGGAGACGATTTAAGGCCTCAAATATGTCCTTTGGGGAGATCTTGGAGATGGTCGACATCCTGAAGAGGGCCGACTATGATGGGAAGCATGGACCTTACCCCAACCCCAATGTCAGAAAGGCCAAGATCATGGCAAAAGCTGTCAAGAGTCTGCACTGGAATTTTGGGGTACGGCGATCCAAGGATCAACTGAGGAAGCGGTGGTCAGACCTCAAATTAAGGGAGCACGATCAGTATAGAAGGATCAGGAGAGTGCTGCAAAAAAGTAAGTAGTTGTGCTGTGCTCCTATTCTTAATTTTTCTTTTGTTGGTGCTGCTCCATGTGCTTTTCTTAACTGTTGTACAGTTTAAAATGGCAACTTTCATGTTCATGGACACATTATTAGTTCGTTCGGCCTAGAAAACACCATGTTTTGTCCAGATGCAGTTCCAAACATTTTTTCAGGCATACTTCTGTTAAATAAATTTTGTTGTCTAGATGGGTTTGGAACTAGAATGTAATGCAAACTAGATTCTGTGTAAGGAGAGGACACTTAGCAGCTGTTTACACATCTGGACGCTGGAGCACTAGTGTGGGATACAAGAACACCCTTTTTATTAGGGGGCCCCACACAGGTGCTCCAGTTTATACTCTAGGGGTGTCTCCATCTGTGAAGCTTGTACAAAACAGGTAAGTATTCAAGCTTGACAAAGTAAATAAATATTTCTTCATCTTGCAACTCTGCCAAAATAGACAATTGTACCCCACTTCCAAGCAATGTTTCATAATCCTATTTCTGCCATCAAATATCTGTGTGCTAAGTATACCTATTTTTTTAACATAGGGGAGAAAAGACTCGGAGGACACCACTCATTAGAAGAGACAACAGACCCCCCCACCTTATGAAGAAGTGGAAATTCCCCAAAGCCAACAGGAGGAGGAGGAGGGAGACGTGGTGGAAATTGTCACCACAACAGGTGAGTGTCTGCGACCACAGGCTCAGGCAAGAGGTGGATGCCTGCATATTTATTATACATGGTGTGTTTTTGATTCTATATTTTTAGGTGATCGTGATGTTGTTGATGAAGGTCATTTCACCAGTGAAAGTGCCCAGATCCTGATCGAGGAGATAATGGGGTGTAATAGGGACATGGAAAACATCAAGCAAAACATCAATGATGTTCAAAACAAAATGAAGATCATCATTGATGTTTTAGGGAGAGTTTAAAACACCTCCAAATCCCTTACTTTGTTGTGCTTTTTTTACAGAAATTTTTTTTTCAAATTTTTGGGCAAAAGCCAAATTTAGAAGATGCACACAGTGTGTCAACATGTGCTATCTGCCATCACGGGAGATCAATGTATGCTTTTTGGGGGTGCAACCCCTTCCTCAATAATAAAGTAGCTGAGAGGAAGGGGTTGCACCCCCAAAACACGTCCCTTGATCAGCGTGATGGCAGCTAGCACATGTAGACATTCAGCAATTTGTGTGCATCTTCAAAATTTGGCTTTTCCAGGGGTGACTTCACCCCATCTGCTGAATGCAATATCAAACACAGTTTATAAATACTCATGTCTGATATTGCCTTCAATTTAGAACAAAGTTGAACTTTGTAAGTTCCAGATTTGTGTATTTCTTGTTGGTTTTAAACATGCCTGTTTTACCTTAAATGGACATTTCTACTTTTATTAATGTGACCCAAAAAATTGTTATACAACAAACATGTTGGTTTGTTTTAAAAACCTTTTATAAATGCACATGTGATTGTGCTTGTATTAAAAAGATTGATATTCAAGAATGTGTGGCTTCTTCTTTCAATGCTCCGAAACTTTTGATGTGGTAATATTGGTGTTTTCTGTGACAATGGGGGTTATTTCCTAAGGGCAAATCCACTTTGCACTACAAGTGCAGTTTCAGTGCAGGCTCAAGTGCACTTGTAGTGCAAAGTGTCTTTGCCTTTAGTAAATAACACCCAACAGTGCTTTCTAATGTTACACAATCACGCCATTTTCAGAACTCCCCAAATTTATGTCAGGGTCAGCTAAAAGAAACACAAGCAGTAAATGTCAGAAAATATTTTAGTAGATAAAAATAGTTTTTTATTAAAAAAATTCTCAGACATTGTCTGGCATATTGATGGCCCCCCTACCCGCAAAGTATTCCATGTATCTTAGACATACCTCGCGGGCACTCAGGGGGGGCAAGCCAGGACAGCCAGCTTCAAGCGCCGTCAGGGTTGGTTCATTTACATGAATTCCGGATTCAGGCCCAACTGAACCAGCATAGTTCACAGAATTTCTCCTTAAAAAGTTGTGGAGAACACAGCAAGCCAGGATGATATGATTGAGTTTATACTCTGCCATGTGTATGGGTGTAAGAAATAGGCAGAACCAGCTGGCCATTATTCCAAATGTGTTCTCCACCACTCTTCTGGCTCTGGCCAGCCAGTAATTAAAAACCCTCTGCTAGTGATGGCTTGCCTCATGCAGGTATCCTGCCTACTGATATAAGGGGCCAGCAAAGCCAACAAACAGTGAAATATGGGGTCCATCATCTGGAGAAAGTTCCTGAAATTGTCAGGATTATTCTCATGGATCTCATGGAGCAAAGGCATGTGACAGAACTGGTCACGCTGGAGCAACCAATTCTTGGTCCATGAACTCCTCCCCACCCTGTTCATGGACTGGGCTTGTGTCAAAGTAAGGACCCCAACACCAAGCCCCCGCACAGCATGAACTCTACGAGGAGTACGTATACGCAAACGGTCGGCTGCTCAGAACGAGGTAACAGAACGCACTGAAGAACAGCAAGGCCTGCGAAGAGCAACCTGAAAATCAGTAACGAACGAACAAGAACACAATGACAGAGTCAAGGGTAACTCGCTGCCTGCACTGAAGACCAGATACAAACCCACAAGCACAAACTGAACAGCAGAAATACGATCTGAAAACCACGAGTCTGAAAAAGCGCGAATTGTCTCTCACCAAACTTTTACTAACATGAGATTAGCAAAAGGAGCCTAAAGGATGCCGCGCTTGGTTCTGAACTGCCCTTTTATAGTCTCGTCGTGCGTGGAGTACATGACCGCATTCTTGGCGATCGGAAATTCCGACAACTTTGTGCGACCGTGTGTAGACAAAACAAGTTTGAGCCAACATCCGTCAGAAAAAATCCATGGATTTTGTTGTCGGAATGTCCGATCAATGTCCGATCGTGTATACGGGGCATTAGAGTTATGCCCTGTACACACGATAGGATTTTCCAACGGAAAATGTGTGATAGGACCCTGTTGTCGGAAATTCCAACCGTGTGTAGGCTCCATCACACATTTTCCATAGGAATTTCCGACACACAAAGTTTGAGAGCAGGCTATAAAATTCCGATCGTGTGTACACAAATCCGACGCACAAAGTGCCACGCATGCTCAGAATAAATTAAGAGACAAAAGCTATTGGCTACTGCCCCGTTTATAGTCCCGACGTATGTGTTTTACGTCACCACGTTCAGAGCGATCTGATTTTCCGACAACTTTGTGTGACCGTGTGTATGCAAGACAAGTTTGAGCCAACATCCGTCGGAAAAAATCCATGGATTTTGTTGTTGGAATGTCCAATCAATGTCCGACCGTGTGTACAGAGCATTAATATGGGAAAAACGTTTCTCCTTTCCATTGATGCTTTATCACCAATCCTTGTTTCACTAAAAAACCCAAATTTTCTAAAAACATTTGTCATTGGGACAGAAAGTGAAGTGAAATCTTCTGAAGAGGAGCACAGACAGCAAAACAAATGTCACAGGGGTGATAACCCTTCTCTATGTTTTCCAAAAAGCTTAAAATAGATTTTTTGGCTGGAGCTAAACACGTTAAAAATGTACCAGTTCAAAATTACAAACAGAATATACTTAACAACAAACCTACAGTCCCCGTCTTGTTTGCACCGCCTGTATACTGCTGTTCAGAGTATATAGGGCCTGGTGGCCCCACGCCTTTCCTTTTTATAATTTGGGTGCGGGGTTCCCCTTAATATCCATACAAGACCCAAAGGGCCTGGTAATGGACTGGGGGGTACCCATGCCGTTTGTCTCACTGATTTTCATCCATATTGCCAGGACCTGACATTACATTAAAGCCGCAAGCAGTTTTAATTGACTTTTATTCCTTTAAAAATGTCATTTTGTGCAGGGACTGTTCTAAGCACGGGAAACACGCGCCACTTTACAGGCATACTATAGATACCCCCTAGGTACGATATTTAAAGGAATATTTCACTTTTTTTTTCTACTTTAAGCATCATTAAAATCACTGCTCCCGAAAAAACTGCCGTTTTTAAAAGTTTTTTTTGCATTGATACATGTCCCCTGGGGCAGGAACCAGGTCTCCAAACCCTTTTTAGGACAATACCATGCAAATTAGCCTTTCAAATTAGCACTTTTGATTTCGAACGTTCGAGTCCCATAGATGTCAATTGGGTTCTAACGTTCGTGCGAATTTTCGGTCCGTTTTCAGGTTCTGGTGCGAACCGAACCGGGGGCTGTTCGGCTCATCCCTACTAGCGAGTTAGTATGTTCACTTATTGTGACTCTGAGTGTAGTGTGTTAGTGTAGTGCAGTGTTTGACACAGCTTTACATAACATTTGACTCTGAGTGTAAAGTGTAATGCAGCGTACACACAATGGACTTTTCGACCGGACTTGTCCGACGGACGCCGATGGACCAAATCCGGCGGACAATCCAATCGTGTGTGGGCTTCACCGGACCTTCAGCGGACTTTTCCAGTCGCAAATCTGATGGACTTTAGATTTGGAACATGCTTAAAATCTTTACGTCGTAACTCTACCGGACCCAGAAGTCTGTATGCTAGTCCGATGGACAAAAAACGACGCTAGGGCAGCTATTGGCTACTGGCTATCAACTTCCTTATTTTAGTCCAGTGTACGACATCACGTATGAATCCGTCAGACTTTGTGCTGATCGTGTGTAGGCAAGTCCGTTCATTAAAAAGTCCGTCGGAAGTCCGTCAAAAGTCCGTCGAAAGCCCGCTGGAAAGTCTGTCGTACAAGTCCGGTCGAAAAGTCCACCCGTGTGTACGCGGCCTTAGTGTAGTGTTAGTACAGTGTGTGAGTATAGAGTCAGTGTAGTGTGTTAGTGTAGTGCAGTGCTTAACACAGCATTATATAACATTTAGTGCTGTATACAGTGCTGTATACCTTCTTTTTTTTGGGTTGCTTTGTGTTTTTTGTTCCCTGCCTACCCCCTTTTATCTAAATTGTCAGCCACAGTTTTTCTGGCTGCGATGCTGGTGTTCCCCCTTTTTTATTTTTTTTACAGTTTTTACATTTCTGTCAGCATCCTCAATTAAAAGTGCACCAAACACCACTTTTCATTCAAAAAAGTGCATCCAATTACACATTTTCCAGTTTCTAATAAATTTGGGTAATAACCCCCCCATCATGTCTGGGAGGCCAACAAGGAGAGGCAAACTTTCCCATGCCACTATGAGGGGGCCAGCAGCATCTGTGTCCACTGGCAAAGGTGGACATGGTCCGTCCTCAGGCAGAGCACATTTATCTCAGTTTAGTGATGTTGTCTGTGCTATCCAGCCATACTAAACTATCCTCATCCTCCTCTATGATGCAAGATGACACTAGTGTGCAGTCCACTGCAGCAGCCAGATCAACTTACTCTGCCTCCTTGTCCACAGCTACTCCTGCCATAGCCCCAGCATCATGCATGGAGGAGTCAGCTGAATTATTTGAACACAGCATCAGCCATTTGCTTCTTCAGAATGCACAGACATTACTTGATTGTGATGTTGGTTCTGAGGTAGAGAAAGGGAGTAACATGAGCCTACAGAGAGGGGAGAATACTGATAAACAACAAATTGGCCCCCAGCTGCAGTGTATTGCCAAGTTGTCTCCAGTGATGATGAGGATGGAGAGGAGGATGATGATAAGGTCACTGATGTGACTTGGGTGCCAGATATAGCATAGGTGGAAAATGAGGGGGAGAACCAACCCAAACAAGGTGGGATGTCCTCCAGAGGTAGCCATCATGGAAGAGTAGAGAGCAGCCACTCTGTTTAATCAGATTGTGGAGCTGTTATCTCCCAGCCCACTTCCCACAGCTCAGCTGTGTGTGCCTTTTTTAGCACATGTGCAGCTGATCACACTGTTGCAATTTGCAATCTCTGCTGCAAGCAGATCAAGCATGGCAAAAACACCAGCCATTTGGGTACCACATGCTCGACAAAGAATTTAACCCTCCATCACTCAGCCCATTGGCAAGAGCACCTGAAAGCCACACACAAGTGACACAATTCTTCTCCTCCTCACTCCTCACCTTTCATGTCTACCCCTGCTATATCTCATGTCCTCTAAGCAGCCTCCACTGACAGGGATGAGGTTATAGGAAAGGGTGTCACAGGTCATTGCAACACATCTGCCAGAAGCACACCACCAACTGCAGAGTATAGCAGACACATTTCTCTGCCTCAGCTGCTGCAGCGCAAAAAAAAATACACTTCCTGTCACCCAAATGCCCAGCGTCTAAATTCCAGCTTGTGCTGGCTTTACAATTCTTGCCTTTCCATCTGGTGGATTCTGACCCCTTACATGAATTTGCAGAATGTGCTGTACCATAATGGCAGATTCCCAGTCACTATTTCTTTGCATGTAAGGCCATTCTAGCTCTATACCATTACGTGGAAGGTAATGCTTTGTCATCATTGGGCAAGGCAGCAAGGTCCACATTACTGCTGACACATGGTCCAGCAACCACGGTCAGGGATGATATGTTTAGTTCACAGCACACTGAGTAACTCTGCTTGAAACTAGTAAGGATGCAGGACAGGGCTCAGTGCTGGAGATTGTTTTGCTGCCATGTCTCCATACAACTGGTGGTTATATGATCTGTCAGCTCCACCCCCTCTTATTCCTCCTCAATGCCCTCTTCTAATGAACGTCCTAAGAACCACCAGTACCCCTAAGTGTTCAAGGGGACATTTAACAATTCAGACTAAAAGATGCCATGCAGTGTTTCAGCTGGTCTGTCTAGGGGACAGGAACCACACCAGAGCAGAGATCCTTTCAGCTCTGCAGGGGCAGGCCCAGAGGTGGTTAAAGTCCTTAGACAGGGAAGGTTACACATGTGCCATGCTTGGCACATGTCCTCAATTTGGTAGTGAAGTGCTTCTTAAACAGGTAACCAAGGCTGCAATGTCTTCTAAGGCAGGCCAGGAGAGTATATGCTTTTCAGGTGATCATCCACAGCCAGTGTTCGGTTTAACATGGAAAAATTTAAAGTAATGCACCTAAGGGTTAAAAATATAAACACAAGTTACTCACTAGGGGGAGAACCCCTAGGAGGTTCCAGGATGGAGAGGGATCTGGGGATCCTAGTAGAAGACAGACTGAGCAATAGCATGCAATGCCAAGCTGCAGCAAGCAAAGCAGCAGAATATTAGCATGCATTAAAAAGGGAATTTACTCAAGAGATAAAACGATAATCCTGCCACTTTACAAAACTCTGGTCAGGCCGCATCTGTAGTATTCCGTCCAGTTCTGGTCACCAATCGTCAGGAAGGATTCAGTCCCAGGGAGTGTGAGAGGACACAGGGCCACATGATGAGACTGGAAGAGAAGCGGTTGAACCTTAAAGTGGTTGTAAACCCCATTCATGAAAGTTGAACTAAGCACATATATGTAGTTTTCATAAACCAGATGTGACCAGAACTGTGTGACTGTGACGGAGTGAACCAGACATGAATAGGTGAAAGTAAATAAGTTTATTAAAGTAAATGCATATAAATGCGAACACACCACCAATACAGAGTGAACAACTCAAACAACCAAACAGTGATAATAAACCAACCTGCATATATAGCAAAAGGGAGTACCAGAATCATAGCCAAGCCAGGCCAGGGTCATGAACAGGAGATCAGCAAATAGGGGGCCAGGAGTAAACAGACAGGGAACAAGATGGAAGGGATCAGGCTGCAGGGCAAGGATCCAGGGATACAGGAACAGATACAAACAGGTTCAGAATACAGGATACAGGAATCAGGGTTCAGGATCAGGATCAGGATAACAGATAAACAGGCTGCAGATCAGAATACCAGGGCAAGGTGTGTGTGTGCACCTACCGGGTATTTATACTCATCTCAATCAGACTCAGGTGATGCCTAATTGCAGGAGATAATGTCGGCCCCACACTGCCAGGAACCACCCGCTGGTGGACGCCAGTACTGCGGCCCAAAGATCTCATAATACTACCAACAGGGGAAAGCTCCCCTGGCAGTTCCAGACTGCCAGGAGACATCTGCTGGTGGACCACAGTACTGCATGCCAAATATCAGGCAGTGTCATCAGCAGATTGAACCTTCCCTGACAGTACCCCCCTCAAAAGAGCAGCCTCTGGACGCTCCAACTAGCTGCTGCTGGGACAAGTCCATGGCATCAAGCTGGGCAGCCAGCAAAGTCACACTAAGCTGGGCATGAAGACACAGTCACACATATATGCAGACACAGGCACACATATATATAGGGGCGACTGCGAGAGATCAGTCATTGCTCGCTTAGGCTCTGAGGAAAGGGGTACTCCCCCGAAATGCGTCAGCCATTCCTATGGGTTTGATCCTCTCGACATTAGGTCCTGTCGTGTCGATCTTCAGAACAGCGCACCTGCTCCTTTGTCAAAGCCTTTTATGAATGCTCGCTTGTGAGTATACATCTTGCTGTTTTTATGCTTTAATAAAGCTTTACCAGTGGTAATGCACTAGGTCGGTGCGCCCTCCTTTTCTTGACTCCCTTTAGTCCATGAATATCCATTGTTCTGAAGAGGGCTGCAAGACAGCACGCATTACTTCATAAAGTTGGTCACACCACATACTAAGTCACTGGACACCTGAGCGCAGGAGCGATTTCTACTGTTTTCAGCTCAAGCTGGACAGCAGGCGTAGACATAACAAGCTCAGCAGCAGGCACAGGCACATCAAGCTGGGCAGCAGGCATGGGTACATCAGGCTGGGTAGCAGACTAGGGAAAAAAAGGCTGGGTAGCAGACAGGGGCACATCAGGCTGGGCAGCAGACAAGGACACATCAGGCTGGGCAGCAGACAGGGAAAAATCAGGCTGGGCAGCAGACAGGGACACATCAGGCTGGGCAGCAGGCACTGGCACTTTAAGCTGGGCAGCGGGCTCTGGGTCATCGAGCTGGGAGGCAGGCTCCGGGTCATCGAGCTGGGCAGTAGGCTCCGGGCCATCAAGCTGGGCAGCAGGCTCCAGGTCATCGAGCTGGGCAGAAGGCTCCGGGTCTTCGGGCTGGGTGTAGGCTCCGGGCCATCAAGCTGGGTGGCAGGCTCCAAGTCATTGAGCTGGGCAGCAGGCTCGGGGTCATCGAGCTGGGGGGCAGGCTCCGGGTCGTCAAGCTGGGTGTCAGGCTCGGGGTCATCGAGCTGGACAGCAGGCACTGGGACATCAGGCCGAGCAGCAAACACTGTAACGCAGGCTGGGTAACAGGCACCGGCTCAGCAAGCTGAGTAACGGGCCCCGGCCCAGTGGGCTGGGTAACGGGTACTGGCCCAGAAAACCGGGTGATGGTAAATGGCATGACAGGCTGAGACATGGGCACCAAAACTTCAGGCTGAGGCTGGGACACCGGGTCTTCAGGCTGGAACACCGGATCTTCAAGCGGGGACCCAGGCACCTGAACTTCAAGCGGGCATACAGGCACCGGAACTTCAAGCGGGGACACAGGCACCGGAACTTCAAGCAGGGACACAGGCACCAGAACTTCAAGCGGGACACAGGCACAGGAAAATCAGACAGGAACACTGGCACGGAGCTTCAGGCTGGAACATGGGCATCGGAACATCAGACTGGAAGGCGAGCACTAAGACATCAGACTGGAAGGCAGGCACTGAGACATCAGACTGGAAGGCGGGCACCGAGACATCAGACTGGAAGGCAGGCACCGAAACATCAGACTGAAAAGCAGGCACCGAGACAACAGACTGGAAGGCAGGCACCTGAGACATCAGACTGGAAGGCAGGCATCGAGACATAAGGCTGGAAGGCGGGCACCGAGGCATCAGACTGGAAGGCAGGCATCGGGACATCATACTGGAAGGCAGGCACCAAGACATGAGACTGGAAGGCAGGCACCAAGACATCAGACTGGAAGGCAGGCACCAAGACATCAGACTGGAAGGCAGGCACTGAGACATGAGGCTGGAAGGCTGGCTCTGGTTGTTCAGGCTGGAATGCTGGCTCTTCAGACTGGAATGCTGACTCTGGCTCTTCAGACTGGAACGCTGGCTCTTCAGATTGTAACGCTGGCTCTGGCTCTTCAGGCTGGAACACTGGCTCTAGCTCTTTGGGCTGGAACACTGGCACCTTGGGCTGGAACACTGACACCTCGGGCTGGAACTCTGTCACTTCGGGCTGGAACTCTGGCACTTTGGGCTGGAACTCTGGCACTTTGGGCTGGAACTCTGGCACTTCTGGCTGGAACTCTGGCACTTCAGGCTGGAACTCTGGCACAGAGAGAGATTGGTGGGTGTGAAAGCAGGTTGGGTTAATGGTAGGATTGTTTTGGTTGGGAAAAACTTCCATGAAAAAAAACTTCTTTGGCTTAGCCACTGAAGCTCTGTAGGTGACTGCAGGACTGTAGGTAAGGGGTGCAGCAGACTGGAAGGGAGGATTGGGATATGGCAGAGAAGAGGTAACAGTAGCTGGGGGAAGTTCTTGTGGGTTTTTAGGCAACTGAGAAGAGGCAGGTGGGTTGAATGCAGGATAGGTACAGGGAGCAGAGACCAGATATGAGTGTTTGGTTGGGAGCAGCGTATACTGGGCTGCAACTGAGGTTGACAAGGGTGATGGGGAAACATACATTTGAGTAGGCTGGTGTCTGATGGCAGAGGTGGTTTGTTTGGCTGGGGCTGATTGCACCATGTCAGACCATGCCGAAAGTATAGGTTGTACAAACTGTAGTTTTAAATCTCCCTGTCTAACAAAAGACTGAGCAGACACAATGCACTCACCTGTGGGGAACAGGCTGAGTAGTGCTCACAAAAATCAGCGGGATCATCTTCATAAAGCCACACTAGGGATACAACCTGATTCACATTAAAAGCAGGAGTGAAATCATGATGGCCCTCTGGAATACAGGGCAGGGCCAGCTCAGTACAGATCTTGATCAAAGGCTGCACAGCACCAAACACTATATAACCCTGATCAACCAGGGAGTGAGCCAAATGCATAGTTGCAAACAACTGATCACTTGACCATCCTTTCAAAGCCTGGCGGCAATAATCACCACTTTCAGATGCCAGCAGAGAAAAATAAATAATTTCATTGGCATTCATGTTTGCAACCAAACTGAATCAAAATGGTTCCCCTGTGCAGCCACTTCTGGTCAGGGATGTCTCTGGTATTCTGTCATAAACCAGATGTGACCAGAACTGTGTGACTGCGACAGAGTGAACCAGACATAAATAGGTGAAAGTAAGTAAGTTTATTAAAGTAAATGCATATAAATATGAACACACCACCAATACAAACAGAGTGAACAAACCAAACAACCAAACAGTGATAATAAACCAACCAGCATATATAGCAAAAGGGTAGTACTAAAAATAATAGTCAAGCCAGGCCAGGGTCATGAACAGGAGATCAGCAGATGGGGGGCCAGGAGTAAACAGACAGGGAACAAGATGGAAGGGATCAGGCTGCAGGGCAAGGATCCAGAGATACAGGAACATATACAAACAGGTTCAGGATACAGGATACAGGAATCAGGGTTCAGGATCAGGATAACAGATAAACAGGCTGCAGGTCAGGGCACAAGGACAATACCAGGGCAAGGTGTGTGTGCACTTGCCGGGTATTTATACTCATCTCAATCAGACTCAGGTGATGCCTGATTGCAGGAGATGGTGTCGGCCCCACACTGCCAGGAACCACTCGCTGGTGGACGCCAGTACTGCGGCCCAAAGATCTCATAATACTACCAACAGCGGAAAGCTCCTCTGGCAGTTCCAGACTGCCAGGAGACACCTGCTGGTGGACCACAGTACTGCATGCCAAATATCAGGCAGTGTCATCAGCAGATGGAACCTTCCCTGACAGTAATGTGTATTATCTGTCTCCAAAGCTCTAAGTGCCGTTTCTCTCTGATGCTTTGTTCCTCTGTTATCAGCATGTCTCATGTCTGACAAGCTCTCCTACTCATAAGATAACAGTAGCTGAAAATTTGTCTTGGGGAGGGAGCTTAGAGGGAGATTAGCAGGGAGCTTGTCTATTCAGACTACAGCACTGCATGTTCCTTCGTTCCTCTGTGGAGGGGGGGTGTCCCTTTCCTCCAATCAGCTCACACACAGTGAAACCCAGTCTCCACAATGACCCCTATGTGCTGCTGAAAGAGGAAGAAAGATTTTTAATGCAATCTGCACTTTCTAAAGAAAGTAAAACCTATGTAGGATGATTTTTTAAATCTCTGTGTATCATCTGAGGCTATTCACTTCACTGGGTATATGTGAGGGTTTACAACCATGTTAAGCTGCGTAGGTGGTTTTTCACTGTCAGGGCAGTAAGGACGTGGAACTCTCTTCCACAATCTGTGGTGTCAGCAGAAAGTATTAATAGTTTCAAAGACTCTTCGATATGCAACACAATATACAGGAGTATTGGAAATGATTATCTACACAAACATACACACCAACACAGGTTGAACTGGATGGACTATTGCCTTTATTCAACTTTACTAACTATGTAGCTATGTTTATACTAAATCACAGCTGATTGTGTTATGCACCATTTTTGGGCAATGGAGACTTGCCAATCACCAGTGACAATTGCTAATAATCTTCTGTAGCATTAAAGGAGAAGTAGGGTCAAAGCTCTTTTGGCCCTACTTCTCCTGTGGGTCAAAGAAGTACACTTGGTTCTGCACTCCTGTGACCCTAAAGTCACAGGCTAAAGTCCCTTGTCGGCTGACCTCACTCAGCCGGTCCAGGCTCTGGAGGGGTCCTGACTCAGATGCCTTAGTGGCAGTTGGCTCAGGCTCTGTGTGCCACTGAGAGCCTGAGCCAGCTGCTCCCATCCCCTGAACAGCTCAGTGCATAGGGGCAGAGCACAGAGCTAGTGACTGACAGTCATAGTCTCTCTGCTCACTGAAGACCGAGAACTGAGTGATCAGTGGTCTTTGTGTAGAGGTGACAGGAGACAGATGCAGCATCAGGCCGATGCTACATCCACCTAAGTAAGGCTGTATGTTTATTATTTTAAAATCCCATACTTCTCTTTTGAATTAGCATTCCAGTATATGTTAACCCTGCATTTATAGTGCAGGCACAGGACTGTCTGTGAAGAGAAGTTGTTTAAGACACCACTGAACTAGAAAGTCTTAGCCAATAAATGGTCAGAACAGCTGTCAATTAAGCAACAGGGAGCATTGACTGACACAGAATGGATAAAAGCATGGTTGCCTCTAGTTCACACAGAAGGGTGACAGCACTCCTGCAACACTGGGAGTTGTTGGGATAGAGTTGTCACCTTATTACATTTACTCAGACCAATATAAAAACTTTGTACAACTACATTTACAATGGAAAAGAGAGATATTTAGCTTTAGAATTTGGGTTTACATATACTCCTGTGCAGATTGCATGTCATCGCCATGCAAATAACTAAAATAAATGTTTATTTATTGCATTGAAGAGTAACAAACAGGTCAGCTGGATAACCCATGTGTGTTTTATATTCTCTGTCTTGTAAGATATTCTATTTCTGTGTCTCCATTTCTATGTCTTAAGTAAAAATAAGCCAGGTTTGTAAGAGGAAAAAAAGCATGTATTCTGTTTTTAGAAATAAGATGAAAACCTTTTAATAGTCAAATGTCGGGCAAACTATTTTTTTAAGAGAGAAAATCACAAAGATTCAGGAAAAGCAATGCAGTAAAAGTGTATATACAAACACCTCACTATTTCAAACAGACTAGGCTTGTAGGGAAAAAAAAACTTTTCCCTTTGATATCTGTTAGAAGGATAAAATGAAAGGGACAGTGATACATATTTTAAGGCCTATAAATTCACAATGGGACTTTAGAATAAAGAGATAAAACCTTTGAACTAAAGTAAGGTCCATCACTCTACTCTTCTTTCTCGCAAGACCCTATAAAAGAAATTGTGGTAGACAGGGGCACCAGCTGGTTTTTGCCACTGAATTTCTAGTGACATGATGCAGAAGTCGTATTTTAAGGTCATACCAATGAGTTGTGTATTGCATGTCATTGCCTCTGTTAGACCTGATCTCTAAGCTTGTGTGAGCTTGTTTTTCTCGCAAATGCTCCTGTGAAAGCATCCACTCATAAGCTTACATCTGAGTATCCCTTTGTACTGTCTCAAAGCCTATAGTCTAGAAGGCTGCATTAAGTTGATTAAAGTGGTATCATAGACAGTTACTTAGGCTCTAACTGTGCCCTTAGATTAAAGACAAAAAAAAAATCCCCTCTGCTCAAGATTTTTTTTGTAAAACTGTAACTTTGAAAGGGGTCAGAAGAAGACAAAGGCTCCAGCGGAGGAGAAAAAGGGCTTTTATTACAAATTATTTCTAATTGTCCCTTTGTTCTAAAAAAGCAGCAGTTGCATTGACTGGAAGATAACAAGCAATTGACATTTCCCAATAAAAAGCTTTTGTAAATCTTAGAAACAGACGCTTGTACTTGTACGAAAATTGCTCTCTTTCTCTGCTGATCTAGAATTAGTCAAAATTGAAAAAGTGAAGTCAAATTGCTGGATATTTCTTGCTCTGTATTGACTAGTAATGAAAGAAAATTGAAAGTGCATCAGTACTAAAATAATAGGTCAGCTCTTTGTGTTTCTTGAGGGGATCGTTCACCAAAGAGATGTAGCTATTTTGCAGTAGCAGCTGCAAATTGCTTATGTTAGTTCTTATTGTGGTGTATGGGGTTATTTATACAGACAGGGTGCAATGTATCTTGTCATGACTGCAGCATGCTGTTGCCTCCATATTACTGTCATTTGTACAGACGGGTCTGTGATTGGAGTGACAATTCTTTTAATAGTCTGCTAGGAAGAAGCATTTTTAGGAAAAATCATCCTGGCTAAGCTACCCAATACTGTAATAAAAAATGGTCTGTAGAACTCCAATCTATGTGGGATCTTCCGTGATATGTGAGAGTTCCCATATACCATAGTTCCCTTTTAAACAACAGTAGTACCCTTATTGCTTTTAAAAATAAAGTCTTTCATTATTATTCAGTGATTATAATTTAGGGTTCCATTCTACTAAAAGGTCACATAAGGTAATAAATGTAACTTTAGCTCTTGACCCCAGTAAAACCACAGAACATACAATTTACAGCTTTGAAAGGTTTTGAGAAAATAGAGAATTGCTACTAAAGCTCGAGTTTCTCTTTAGAGGAACCCTGTATCTGAATCTACCAAATGAAAGTGGAAGAAGCCTGCAAAAAAAGAAGATATAAGCTCAACTTTGCACAAGGCAATACAGAAAACCTTTGGACTTTTGCAGGGTTCTGGGAGCAGCTACTATCAAACACTTCCAGGTGTGTCAGATAGTGTGTCCACCATTTAGTGCTGTGGTTACCCCTGGCAACACGTAGCTCACTTTTAAGTTCTGTAGTAATGTAGAGGTAATTTGAAGTCAAAACACAAAAAAATCCAGTGCTCCAAGGGTTAAAGAAAACAATCCGCAACATTTGAAAAAATTATGTTGAGTAATAAATACGTTTATTCAAAGTAGCAGCTAATATAAAGAAGTCCTGTTCACTCACAATAAGGATAGAACAATAAAGCAGGTTTATATGGTCACTAGCCATCCATTGAGTAAAAAGGAGCTAAAATAAGTCCCAAACAAAATAGTTCTCCCAAAACGAAGGAAGGGGGAGAAGAAAATATGGATGGATCAAAAGCAGACAGCCAACTGAGTCCCTGCTGGGTGTAGGATGTAATCCCAGGGGAAACAACTCACCAGCATACAGAGAGAGATCCAGCGTGTGGAGCACTGGATATCATAGCTGCGTGCAGTGGGGAAGATGGAATGGAGCTCCGTCTCACGTGGGTCAGTGACGTCAAACCAACTGAAACACTGACCCAGGAAGGGGAAAGCCCAGCGTCGCTGAGGTGGAACAGCTGTTGTGTCAGCTGTTAGATCGCTCTGCCACTTGCAGTGCAGTCTAATGCTTCACCAATACTCATGATTTCTCCTACACCTGCGATATCATCTGATGTATAGCTGCTACTGTTGGAGTATAAACCACACTGCTGGAAAGTCTAAACTGACAGGCTGGGAAGGCTGTCTGTACTGCCAATGTTAGTCAAAGATGGGAGTCCCAAAAATTGATGATAAATGGGACATGGTGGCTAGTCCAAAAGCTGAATTTATGTTGCCTTGACAACGCGTTTCGCGCTCCAGCGGTGAACTTCATTTCATCTTCCCCACTGCACATGGCTTTGATATCCACTGCTCCACACACTGGATCTCTCTCTGTACGCTGGTGAGTTGTTTCCCCTGGGATTACATCCTACACCCAGCAGGGACTCAGTTGGCTGCCTGCTTTTGATCCATTCATTTTTTCTTCTCCCCCTTCCTTCATTTTGGGAGAACGATTTTGTTTGAGACTTATTTTAGCTCCTTGTTGCTCAATGGATGGCTAGTGACCATATAAACCTGCTTTATCGTTCTATCCTTATTGTGAGTGAACAGGACAGGACACATTAGCTGCTACTTTGAATAAACGTATTTATTACTCAACATAGTTTTTTCAAATGTTGCGGACTGTTTTCTTTAACCCTCTGGAGCGCTGGACTTTTTGTGTTTTGATGGTCAGACCCGTTTCTACCAGTTATGGTTTCTTTCTAGCTGCACTGGGCACAGAAGCCTCCCCATTGACTTATTTCCTTATTTTTGATTGCTCCTCAGGTTTCCACTATTTAGCGTTGGGGTTCTGTTGTTTTTACCAGGTAATTTGAAGTGTCAGATAGCAGTGGAACCTGCAAAGAAGTAAAAATTTCCCTTCCCCCTATGCCAAAGGTGAGAGGTATTCATATTTTTCCTTTGTAGGTTGCTTCCAGTTTCATTTGATAGACTTAGCAATAGTGTCACCATAAAAAACAATCTTGAAAAACTTTAAACAACAAAAATGCTGCGGGTATAAATTGTTTTCATATAGCTGCACCTTCAGAAGCCTACAATTACAGAAGGATTATGGACTCTTCTGGCTGATTTCTAGCATTTCCTGATAGTGCCATCACTTCTTGCCTCCTGGGCATTTCTATTGGCCAGTGAGGTAGCCCCTCATAGTGGTAGGCCAAAAAGAATGTGCAGCAGTGGGAACACAAGTGTCAGTGCTCTGCCTCTCAGAACAACCATGTATTCTGTTGTAACCGGAGACTTTTGGACGCTGTGGCAGATATGCATTAGTACCTTCACAAGCATGCACTTAATACCTGCAGCTTTTTTTTTTCTTTTTAATGGGCAAAGTGTCAGATCCTTGATAAATCTCAAGGTTTGCTTTAATTTATAATATCAAAGCTCCAAACTGTCAGTTATTTACAGGGGCTGCCCCTTTTTTGGCACCAAATACCTTGATCTCTCTTCCTCTTTAGTTGTCTATCTTTTTTAATTTTATGTACATACCCCTATAGAAAGAGATACTATTTAACTAATAAAAAGTGTTTTACTGAATTAAACTTCATCCAACCTGTAAATAAATGATTATTTAGGTAAAGGTAGTGGTGAAACAAAAAGCAACACTTGTGGGTTTAACCAATAATTTTTTGTATATTAATTCTACACGGGGTGTGCAATGAAGGCATGGTAGTAGGGGTGTGTCCTCTGCCTATGTACCTTTTGCTATGATGTATTCCTCTTCTCCATCTCAGAAAATTAGGAGGTAGATAAGTGTAAGGCTGACCGCAGGTCAGCCTGTTATTGTAGGAGGAGTCAGGCTGCATAAAGCCTGCCCTCCTTCTTCTCCTTCTTGTGGTGGTAGGATCTCGTGTTGTGTCAGCATCACTTCTGGGTGACTCTGATGTCACTTCCGGGTCACGGATTGAACGAGGAGGATGTGCAGAGGCGGCTCCGCTGGGTTCACAGGCCGCTGCTTCTCCCGGTGTCCTTATTGGGGAGAGGGGGTGTTCGGCCACCCTCTGCTCCTCTCCTTGTGCCGCTCTGTTTTGCAAGGGGGCCGCCTGTCTGCTCTTTCCGGTGCTGACGCGGGGGGTGATCGGCCACCGGGCTGCTCCTTTCCCTGTACACATCTAGCTCCACGTGGGAGCCGCCAGCCGGTACTTACGCGGTGGAGGAAGGGGTTCAGCTGTTGCAAGGGGGCCGCCTGTCCGCTCCTTCCGATGCTGACGTGGGGGGTAATCGGCCACCTGTCTGCTCCTCTCTCTGTGCAGATCCAGCTCCACGTGGGAGCCGCCATCCCGGTACTCACACTGTGGGGGAAGGGGTTCAGCTGTTTGTTGCAAGGTATTTAATGTTTTAGTGCGGTTGGGGGTGTCCATGGTACAGTTCCTCCTCTAGTAATCTATAATAAGTCTTTGGGGTTCCATGAGATTTTATGCCGTATTTCTTCCTGAGGGTAAAAAGGATTGAACCCGACTTCTATACTGTAAGTAACCAGAGTGAGCTGTGTGATTTTATTATTGGGGTTCTATAACCTTGTACATGGATGACCTCCATTTATATGCTTCTGCTGAGACAGCAAGGTGACACCAGTGTTTTTTTTTTAATGCAATATAGTAAGTGGTGTCACCATCCTTGGTGAGCTGTCTGGTAGAAGCGTTTCATTCACAGGAGGGGGGCTGGGCAGATTAGAATATTCTGGCATACGCATGTGTAAGCATAGGGTTCAGGGGTTAATTCAGGGTGGGGGGTTGTCATGACACTTGCTCTTTGCCTGTCATCTCATTATTTCTGTGAGGGTCCTTTGGGGGTATGCAATTTACGATTTCTCATGTAATTTTTGGTTTCTCATGCGATTTACAGTTCTCATGCATTTTACGGTTTCATGTTTTTTTGTTTTTTTTTCGGTTTCTCATTCATTTTACGATTTATATTTACGGTTTCTCATGCATTTTATGGTTTTCATGCGATTTACGATTTCTTATTCATTTTACGGTTTTCATGCTATTTACGGTTCTCATGCATGTTAGTTTCGCATACAATTTACGGTTCTCATGCATTTTACGGTTATCGTGCATTTTACGGTTTCTCATGCGATTTATGGTTTCTCATATAATTTATGGGTCTCAGGCATTTTACAGTTTTTCATGCATTTTTTACGGTTTCATTAAAATATATGGTTTCTCGTGCATTTTACGGTTTCTCATGCATTTTACGGATTCTCGTGCATTTTACGGTTTCTCGTGTTTTTTACGGTTTCTCATGTATTTTACGATTCCTCGTGCTTTTTTACTGTTTCTCTTGCTTTTTACTGTTTCTCGTACATTTTACTGTTTCTCATGCATTTTACGGTTTCTCATGCATTTTACACGTTTTTAATGCATTTCACGGTTTTATTAAATTACGGTTTCTCATGCATTTTTCAATCTCTCATGCTTT
This sequence comes from Lithobates clamitans, assembly GCA_037952925.1. Classification (NCBI taxonomy): domain Eukaryota; kingdom Metazoa; phylum Chordata; class Amphibia; order Anura; family Ranidae; genus Lithobates; species Lithobates clamitans. The sequence continues at coordinate 12,022,452 of JBBGZY010000300.1, read as the reverse complement.
GTTACGGTTTCTCATGCTATTACGTTTTCTCATGCTATTTACGTTTCTCATGCAATTTACATTTTCTTATGTAAGTTACGTTTCTCATGCTATTTACGTTTCTCATGCTATTTACGTTTCTCATGCAATTTACATTTCTCATGTAATTTACGGTGTTCTCATGAAATGTTCGATTTCTTATGCAATTTGTCACTTCTCATGCCTATTCATGTTTCTTACATTTCTCATGTTTCCCATGTTTCTCACGTCTTACACGGTTCTCACGTTTTCTCTTGGTTCTCACTTTTTCCATGTTTCTTACGCTTCCCACGTTTTTCCATGCCTCTCACATTTGTTCATGCTTACGTCTTCCCATGTTTCTCACGTCTTCCCATGTTTCTCACGTTTTCCCATGTTTCTCACGTCTTCCCATGTGTCTCACGTCTTTCCATGTTTCTCACGTCTTCCCATGTTTCTCACGTCTTCCCATGTTTCTCACGTCTTCCCATGTTTCTCACGTCTTCCCATGTTTCTTACGTCTTCCCATGTTCTCACGTCTTCCCATGTTCTCAAGTTTTTCCATGTTTCTCTCGTTTTCCATGTTGCTTTCGGGTGCTTCTCTCGTTTTCCATGCTTCTCTCGTTTTTTCCATGTTTTTTCTTATTTTCACAGGTCTATTACGTTTCATGTCATGTGTTTTTTTTATGTCATGGTCTGTCATTTGTGTCACAGTGTTTTCATGCAGTTTACAGTGGTTTCATGCAGTTTACAGTGGTTTCATGCAGTTTACAGTGTTTTCATGCAGTTTACAGTGGTTTCATGCAATTTTCACAGTGTTTCATGCAATTTCCACAGTGTTTCATGCAATTTTCACAGTGTTTCATGCAATTTTCACAGTGTTTTCATGCAATTACGGTTTCTCGTGCAATGTGTCACTTCTTATGCCTTTTCATGTTTTCTTACATTCCTCATGTTTTTCTTACTTTTCTCATGTTTTCACGTTTTTTCCCTTAGTGCTCACGTTTGATTCTCTCGTGTTTCCTTGATTCTCACGTTTTCCTTTGATTCTCGTTTTCCCAGGCTTCTCTCGTTTTCCCATGCTTCTCTCGTTTTCTCATGCTTCTCTCGTTTTCTCATGCTTTTCTCGTTTTCCCATGCTTCTCTCGTTTTCCCATGCTTCTCTCGTTTTCCCATGCTTCTCTCGGTTTCCCATGCTTCTTTTGGTTTCCCATGCTTCTCTCGGTTTCCCATGTATTTTACATTTATGTCATATGTTATGTCATATGTTTGTCACAGCTTTTCGTTCGCTGCATTGCCGTTAGCTAGTGCTCACATTCAGGGTCTGTCACATATACAGATCTGTACAGGCTGAGGTTTTGTTTTTAATTGATTGTTGTCCCACAATCTTCTCGCCTGTTTTCCATACGTCATACGTGCACGTTCACCATTACACATTTACTTCTACCCACCACGGTCTGTGGGTATCTTAGCCCTGAGTGTTCGTTTTTAATTTCCTGTCCAGGCGCTGCAGGTTGCTCGGGCTCACTCACTGCATACAGTAGAAGGGTGTCATCATTAGGTTCACATTCTTGCGCTATTGGTCTTGCCATTCCTGCACCTACATCATCATTGTCAGGTACCAGGGGTGGTATGTCTTGGGGCTGTTTGTATGTAATGTTATTTGGTTGCTGTCAAACAGCTGGGTTGTTCATGTTCTACCACTGCAGATTACCCATCACGTCATCACGATTGAGGTGATCGTTTTTAATTGGCTTGTTTGGTGGCAAGTCTCCTCATCTGTTCTTGCGCTGTTTATCATACAAACTCACGTCTCTTTTGCAATTTACGTTTTTCATGCAATTTACGTTTCTCATGCAATTTATGTTTCTTATGCAATTTACGTTTATCATGCAATTTACGTTTCTCATGCAATTTACGTGTCTCATGCAGTCTACGTGTCTCATGCAGTCTACGTGTCTCATGCAATTTACGTGTCTCATGCAATTTACGTGTCTCATGTTATTTACGTGTCTCATGCAATATACGTGTCTCATGCATTTTACGTGTCTTTTGCAATTTGTTGTTTCTATGATAATCTCACTTTTATGTTTCTCTCGTTCTTCTAGGTTTTCTCATGTTTTCCCAAGGTTACTCTCGTTCTCATGTTTCTCACGCTGTTCATCAATTCACGTTCTCATGCTACCGGGGTTTTTCATGTAGTTTGCGGTTTCTTGCAGCCTCGGTGCTTAGGCTGCTCACGGTTCATAGCTCGCATTATACATGTGTTTCGTTCTTTCACGCAGCTTACGTTCCTGGCGCAGGTTCTCAGCATGCTCACGTTCTTTCATAGTTCACGTTGCTGTCCCAGTGGCATGTCACTTACGCAGAGTAGGTTACCCAGGGGACTGGTTTTTCCCTCTTGTATGCACACAACCTTTTATTTCCTAGTTACTTTTGGCTAGGGTTGGCAGAAGTATGGAACTATGGTAAGTCAGCATGGCAGCTCCAGCAGCTTTTACAGGCTCAGGGGGTTTAGGGGATTCCGAATTTTTCTCAGTCTCTAGGTCAGGATCAGTAGGCTTCCTACTTGGTTCGGTTTTTGCCCCTTTATCTCATATCCGCATGGCATTGTCAGGGCATATCTGGTTGGACTCAGCATTTCATGTTGTTGAAGACCCCGACAGACTTTCTTTATTTGCTGCGCATTCTATAAGCAATCCTCAGGGTTCTTGAAGAGTAGCCCTCCTGCTGTGATCAGCGGACTTCTCATCATGGGTCATTTTTCCGTGTGGTATCTATCACATTCTCATGGTCTCCTTCATGTTGGGTACCAGCTCGGTGCTCAGGGCAGGCTTATACCCGGTTTGGGTCATAAGTGATAGGAGCAGGTTCGGTGTATTTGTGCCAGGGACCCCAGCCCCGTTGGGTAGGTGGAGGTCGTCTTGTTTCTCTGGGTTTGGCCCAGAGCCACTTTTTGAGATACCATAAGCGTTTGTAATTTGATAGTTTATACGTATTTCAGTGGGCTATAATTTGGCATCATATTCATCCTACTGGTCATTTTTGCCCCCTTTCAGGCATACTGACCACTTGACCAGGGCACAACTCAGGTCTATGTTTTTGTTGCTTTTTGTTCCTTTTTTTACACTATCACAGATTGACTCAGAGTACAAGTGTAAGGCTGACCGCAGGTCAGCCTGTTATTGTAGGAGGAGTCAGGCTGCATAAAGCCTGCCCTCCTTCTTCTCCTTCTTGTGGTCGTAGGATCTCGTGTCCCACCCACCCATTCCCTTTTTCTTTTCTTTTTTTCATTTTATTTCAATTCATACTTGGGTATGCCCCCTTTCAGGCATACTGACCACTTGACCAGGGCACAACTCAGGTCTATGTTTTTGTTGCTTTTTGTTCCTTTGTTACATTATCACAGATTGACTCCGAGTACAATCTTAGTATTGCTTCTTCTTCTCCAGTCTGCTGCACTGATCCTGTCTGCCGAGCTGATCCAGTCTGCTGCACTGATCCAGTCTGCTGAGCTGATCCAGTCTGCTGCACTGATCCTATCTGCTGAGCTAATCCAGTCTGCTGCACTGGTCCTGTATGCTGAGCTGATCCAGTCTGCTGAACTGACCCAGTTCGCTGATCTTATCCAGTCTGTTGATCCTGCCAGGCACCCATGCCACTCCTCACTCCTGTGTATTCTGTTACCTTACCAGGGGACCGAGAGTGGGAGCCGTAAGGGAGGCCTTCCTCTGCAATTCGGGCTCTAACCATCAGGTACGTGACAAGAGGTCTGTGTGCACACGGACGCAGGCTGGATTGTGGTGTGGAGCAACTGGTACTTGGCAGGCTGGCAGATGGCAGGCAGCAAGTGCTTGGCAGGCTGGCAGGTCACAGGCAGCAGGTACTTGCCAGACTGGCAGGTAGCAGACAGCAGATATAAGGATAACTGGACACAGAGCAGGGTCAGGCAAGCTGGGTCGGTCACCAGCAGGCCACGTCAGGAACAGAGCAGTAGGCAGCAGAGTAGTAAGGTTCAGGCTGGAGTTGGCAATGGCAAACAGGCAGACAGAGGGGTCAAGGAGAAACGTGGTCAAAGAGCAAGTCAGGGGTCAGCTCAGGTAGAGTACAAGCATGGTCAGATAGATCAAAGCGGCAACAGGCGATCAAACACAAAGAACAGGTAGCAGGTAGCAGAATTCTATAGGCCATAAGGCAAAGTCCTAGTGCAGCAGAGGTGTTTATATAGTCCATTTGGCGCCACGCTAGTGGCGTATGCGTTCGGATATGCATATGCGGCCAATGGAGATTCTCTGTCCATGGGTTTGGCTAATAGGATTTCTCCATCTATGGATTTGACTAATAGGATTTCTCCATCTTTGGATTTAGCTAAGAAAAATTCTCCTTCTTCCCATAACTATGTGCCTGGGCATATTTCTCATTTCCTGACAACAGTGCTAATTAGACTTTTGACCTTCAGGTTGGGCTTTTTAAATAATCATGTAATTGGTATTTTATAAAATTGTTAAGGGATCTCAAGGTAAGAATATTTGCCATCCTAAGTTTAGTGGGTTTATTTGTGCCATGCTGGTTTAAATTAATCCATTTGCTCAACTACTACTACTATTATTTTTAGCAATAAAAGCAGTAATAATAACTCCAGGCCCTGTATGACATTGTTTCTTCTCCGAATGCTTTTAATAATGTTATTCTTGGAGGGGACGTGGCCGGATGCGGGGGAGTGTGAGCTGTGAGATGTGAGAGAAGGACATGTGTGTCTCTCCTCTGTCTTCCCCCCTGGTGCAGCAGAGCGGACCGAAGATCACTGGTGCGGCTGGAGTGGTTGCAATCTGGGTTGTACGGCTGTATGGCGTGTGGAGCGGTGATTGTCGGCCGCCCTATCTCTGGTCAGCTGGTGGGCTCTCCCTGGCAGCGCAGTGGATGGGAGAAGAGCTGGGAAATATCTCTGAGTGGTCTGTGTACTATGAAGCCGAAACCAAAACCGAGGAGCAGTACACGCGCCGGCGATGGTGAAGGCAAACTGTGAGTGTATGCTTGGAGGACAACAGGGATGAGATGCTGGGATTGCAGGTGGCATATAAATGTGAATAACCGGGAGCTCAAACTAGCCGGTGAGTGACATTATTATAATTAGAATACAAGAATGCATTTGCTACCTGCTTCAGGAGAAAAGGTCAAGAGCCCGTACTACAGGAAGCTTTATGCCTTTGATGTCCGGCTAAGCCATTTAATAGCACTGATTGTTGATGTGCTGCTGGTAGCATCAGATTTTTCTTGTTTTTTTTTTTTTTTCTCTCTCCCTGTTGCTCAATAAAAATCTTTTTTTTTTCTGGTTTTTGTTTTGTTTTAAGAACCTTTTTTCTGATGCGGGACAGTTAGTAAACTTTGCACAATGCTTGCGCTATAATCATTTGAAAGCACTACGGCTTTGATGTACAACATCAGAGGACATTACTGTGCTATATCAATTTTTTAAAGGAAAATGGAAAAAAAAAGAAAAAAGAAAAGGAGCCACTAATACTGCTAGTACTGCAAACTACAATACCTTTTCACTCTTTCGCAGTATCCACTAGGATAAGTAGCTATAGGGCCTTGAACCTAGGTAATTTGTGTAAGCTGAAGCCGTGCAGGACAGAACCGCCCGTGATCTCGCTAGATCTTGGGGGTCCTGTTAGTGAGGTCCTGGACTGTTAGGTGGACACAGTGGGAGAGGTGAATATAGTGAGAGCAGTGTGGGAGAAGCAGAGAGACCCGACAGAAGGCTTAAACCCCCTCTCCTCAATAACTGGCTCTAATAAGCCCTAACTAACTCAACATATCAAAAAAACGAGGAGCAGAGGACCACTCACCCCTGGATGGGACCCAGATGACAGGCTCTGTGAAAGAGAAGGAGAAAGGAAACCAAGCTGCAGCAGCTGTCACCTGCTAAGGGGGGCCATCAGCAAGCAGCAACACAAGCCAAAGCCCAGGTGGGTTCCTTATCAGATAGAAGGAGCTAGGGCCATATTTAGATATCTTCAAATCCTACTACTAGCATCAAAACTGTGAGTACTAAAGGGACAGGGGGAGGAAAACAAGAAACTTTACTTGCAAAGTCTGCTGTGGTATCTGGGACAGCCATTGTCACTGGTCCCATATTGGAGGGGGAGGAGGAGGAACCCACATTGAGGTATGTACTGTATGCCGTTGATGCCTGTAAAGATTCAATTACCAGTCTTGATAATCAACTAGAAAGCATTAAGGAGGAATTACTTTCAATGGGTCATGAATTGTGTAAGACCGTGGAAAGGACTACTGCCTTAGAAGAGAGACTAAGCACAGCTGAGGATAATTTATACCCACTAAAACAAGAAATTAAGGGATTGAAGCAACAAATGGTTATACAGGTGACCAAACTCGATGAATTGGGGAATAGAAGCTGTAGAAACAATGTGATAGTGATAGGGCTACCGGAGCGGAGGGCCCCAATCTTATAACATTCCTGGAGGGGTGGTTTAGAGAAATTTTTGGGTCTACTACTTTTTCACCACTCTTTGTGATTGAAAGAGCTCATCGAGTCCCTTTTAAAGCCCGGGTGATTACGGGCAGCACAGTGGTGTAGTGGGTAGCACTCTCGCCTAGCAGTAAGAAGGGTCGCTGGTTCGAATCCCAACCACGACACTACATGCCTGGAGTTTGCATGTTCTCCCTGTGCCTGCGTGGGTTTCCTCCGGGTACTCCGGTTTCCTCCCACACTCCAAAGACATGCTGGTTGGTTAATTGGATCCTGCCTAAAAAAAATTGTCCCTAGTATGTATGAATGTGAGTTAGGGACCTTAGATTGTAAGCTCCTTGAGGGTAAGGACTGACGTGAATGTACAATGTATTTGTAAAAGTGCTGCGTAAATTGACGGTGCTATATAAGTACCTGAAATAAAATAATAATAAAATAAATCAGACCGCTACTTCTGAAACTTGTTAACTACAACAATAAGCTGATCCTACTCCAGAAGGCGAGGGAGATGGGGGACATTATGTACAATGGGGTTAGGGTCTCATTGTATCCTGAGTTTTCACCAGATCTTAAGAAGCGTAGAGCTGAATTCATACCAGTTCATACCATACAAGATTGTGTAGGCATTGTTATACCCAGCCCGCTTGTGGGTGACAGCATTGGGTGGAACTTTGTTTTTTAGCTCACCAACTGAAGTGGTGCAATGGCTGGAGGAAAACAAGGAAGAACTATAGAGCCGTAGAATATAATGAGCATGGAAATGTGATTTTTTTTTTCTCTTCCCTTTTTTTTTAAACTATTTTGATTGTGGATTGCACGGGGGGAGGGGGAGAGGGGGAGAGGGGAGGAGGGATGGACTGGTGGAGGTATGCTTTACCTCCCCGAGGTCGTCAACCCTTTTTCGCTCTTGCTGTCCCTCCCCCCCATAAAAAAATTTTTTTAGGGTATACAATTCTGTAAAGTTCTGTAAATATCCCCTTGAATTTCTTTTTCTTTTTTGGGTTTAATTATCACTGAAATACCACTGTAAAACTACTGTAATAATATTTGATTGATTAAATGGGGGGGGGGGGGAGAGGGGAGACACACTCTTGGTTGAATGTTACAATGTATGTAAGAAAGGGAACAAGGGAGCAAATGGGGCTCCCAAATTGGTTATGTTTTACACTAAAATTGTTAATGACACTGGTTTGGAATATGAAGAGGGAATGGTGGGGAAAGAATGGTAAGGTCACAGGATAAGCCCTTAGGGTAGGCCCAGATGGGCAGGGGTGGTGGGATATAGGAGGGAGGTGGTGGTGGGGGGGATAGGGGTAGGGGGTGGGGTGGGGGGTAAGAAATATACACCACACATATTAGCATGGTAGAAGGTACAAATAGAGAGAAGGGTAAGATATGGAGGGAGGGAGGAACACATAGATTGGAGAAAACACTTGAGGTGGAGGGGAAAGAGTGAGATTGTCAGATCAATTACCTTTTTTATCTTTTTTCTTATCTTCTTCTTAATTCTTGATTTATTTTTATTTATTTTCCATGCAAGATAAGACATTTAGTAGAACCTCTTGGAATGTCAGAGGCCTAGGGGATCCAACCAAGAGAGCCATGGTCCTGTCTGCAATGGAGGGGAGTGGGCCTGGACTGCTCTGCCTGCAGGAGACACACTTGACTGGGGATACTGAGGCACAAGTCTGCAACCAGAGGTTCCAATCCCAATACCATTCGGTCCACTCCTCCTATTTAAGGCTGATACATTTTTTTATTCTGCTCGATTGAGAATAAATTATATGTGTTGGCAAACATTTATATTCCTCCCCCATTTTAGCCGGCGGTTTCTACATAAACTGGTGGAGTTCACAATGGATAAAGTAGGAGCCCCAATAATAGTGGTGGGAGACTTCAATGAAGTTCTAGACAAGAGCCTAGATAGATTCCCACCGGGAAACAGGCCCAACACAGCAGGAGAGGGTCAGCTATCCCAATTCTTGGAGGAAATGGAGCTGAGCGACATATGGAGAATGTGCTACCCGCAAGAAAGGCAATATTCATGTTTTTCAAGTTCCTACCTTACCCTCTCTAGAATAGATATGGCCCTGGGTAATAGGGAGGTAATATCACTAGTGAATGATATAGAGTATGGTCCAAGAGGGGTCTCAGACCATTCCCCGCTTGTGTTGACAATAAAAATAGGGGGGAAAGCCCATTCTAGAGAATGGAAAATCAGCCCTTGTTGGCTGCAACTGATTAGCAACCCCGGAGAAGTGGTGACTAGACTAAATTAATTTGTACAAACCAATACAGGCACAGCATTAGCCGGAGTGGTCTGGGACTCCTTGAAGGCCTATCTTAGAGGCCTCTTGATCCAACAAGTGGCAAGAACTAAGGGGAAAACTAGAGAGTAGGAAAGAGATATTAGGAACGAGGTGATGCAGGCAGAGAGGCGATATGTCGAGGACCTAACCCCAGATAGGCAAAGGGAATGGCTAGATAAGCAACAAGTTTATAAAATGGCCACTACAAGGAGGACAGAGAACAGACAAATATTTCAGAGACAGTGCCATTTTTGGGAAGGGGAGAGAATGGGCTGCTTGTTGTCCCTCTTGATTAAATATAATACCCCCCCTCTACTGTCTCGGCGGTTAGGACATCAAGTGTGGCGATATCTACTGATGCAATAGAGATCATGCAAACATATAGTGAATATTATAAGTCTCTGTATAAATCCAATAGGGGAGTTGTGAGTGAAAGAATGGATGTTTTTCTTCAGGGAATATCAATTCCGTGTCAGAAAAGCATAGAATTGACATAGAAGCGCCAGTGACCCTATAGGAATTACAGTGGGCAGTGGCTGGGATGCCCAGTCAAAAATCACCAGGCCCAGACGGGCTCTCAGTAGACATATAGAAACGATACGGCGAGATACTACTCCCAGACCTGCTGAGGACATTGGGATGGGTATTAACCAATGGGAGACTTCCCACCTCAATGTCGGAAGCCACCATCATTGTAATACATAAGGAGGGGAAAAATCAATTGGATGTTTCCTCTTATTGCCCAATCTCATCACTATGCACTGATGTAAAAATCTTGGCCAAAGTGCTAGCAACCCGTCTAAATGGATGTATTCAAAACCTTATACACCCTGACCAGTCGGGTTTTATTCCCAACAGGTCAGCTAGCATTAACATCACAAGAGTCTTTTTAAACATGCGGATTCCAACCAAAAATGTAGGCTCTAGGGCCATATTGGCCTTGGACGCTGCCAAGGCCTTCGATAGCCTGGAATGGGACTACTTATGGAGGGTGTTAGAGAGATTTGGGTTCAGCCCCTCCTTTATCAGATGGGTGAAAATACTCTATAGCGAACCAAGAGCTAAAATAAAAATCAATAATGAATATTCAGAATTGTTCCAGTTGGAGAGAGGAAAGAGACAGGGCTGTCCCTTGTCCCCCCTATTGTTCAGCAATTATGTAAAAGAAACCTGCGCTCATGAGAAAAAAAAACACAACAATTGAATAATAAAGATGCATGGTGCAGCTGCAACAAAAATACTTCAAATATCAATAAAGTGTATAAAACATAAAAACTAAAATTGTGCGCTGGCATAAATAAAGTTGCAACAAAACAAGGCTTCCTAAAAAGCCACCCAAAGCTGTAGTATATACTTCAACATTAAACCACAGTGTAGCAAAAATGACAAATTACAGATTATAATGCATCTCCGTGAAAGAAAATATCAAAACCAGAAAAAAGTGAAAAGTTCAAAAATTGTGATTGAAAGCAAAAAACGCTTTAAAAAGCACCACATTCAGTTAGTGAGAAGCGAAATTTACAGGAAAAAAACGTGGATGAAGAAGATGAACTGTTCTTTTAGTGTATCACATCAAGGTTGGAAAAGGTGAGAGGTATAAGGACACTTCCAAGCCACCAATAGTTGCGGGAGAGTAGTAATGGATGTACTCTTACCAAACTTGTTGGACCTCCTGTATGGCGAGGTCGTGCGAGCTTGCAGATATAGCCCTCTGCAGGGACAAGTGGAAGACGATGTCCTGGTCCTGCTCACAAGCGTCACCTACTTACAGAAATTATCCCCTGCTTCAGCATCAGGGGGGAGACTCCTCCTAACTTGTATAACCCCTTCGCGCCTGAGCTGTGCCCTGTCCGGCTCTCCCCTCCTCTTCCTCCTCCTCCGCAGTAGGCAGGTGCCGGTCAGAGGCTGGCAGTGCGGGTGGCACAGGGCGGCATGGGGCGCTCGCTGTGTGTAGAAGGGACAGGACACACGGACAGACATAGACTCGGCCGGCTCGGTGCTAGGAGGAGAGGAGGGGAGAGCCGGACCGGGCACAGCTTAGGCGCGAAGGAGTTATACAAGTTAGGAGGAGTCTCCCCCCTGATGCTGAAGCAGGGGATAATTTCTGGAAGTGGGTGACGCTTGTCCTGGTCCCGCTGACAAGCGTCACCCACTTCCTAACTTGTATAACTCCTTCGCGCCTGAGCTGTGCCCGGTCCGGCTCTCCCCTCCTCTCCTCCTAGCACCGAGCCGGCCGAGTCTATGTCTGTCCGTGTGTCCTGTCCCTTCTACACACAGCGAGCGCCCCATGCCGCCCTGTGCCACCCGCACTGCCAGCCTCTGACCGGCACCTGCCTACTGCGGAGGAGGAGGAAGAGGAGGGGAGAGCCGGACAGGGCACAGCTCAGGCGCGAAGGGGTTATACAAGTTAGGAGGAGTCTCCCCCCTGATGCTGAAGCAGGGGATAATTTCTGTAAGTAGGTGACGCTTGTGAGCAGGACCAGGACATCGTCTTCCACTTGTACCTGCAGAGGGCTATATCTGCAAGCTCGCACGGCCCCCCTATTGTTCGCCCTTGCGATGGAACCACTAGCAATTATGACTAGATCAATGCTAGATATACATGGGTTCCGGAGGCAGACAGAAGAGGACAGGATAGCACTGTTCGCGGACGATGTCCTGTTTTTCCTTGGGGATGTCGAAACCTCGTTAAACACAGTGATACAGATGGTTGGGGAGTTTGGGCGATTTTCTGGTCTGGTTATCAATTGGGAGAAGTCGGCTCTGTTACCGATTGACCCAATTGGTAACCAGATACCATCTGGAACTCCTCACGTGAAAGTAATTGCCAAGCTGAAATATCTGGGTGTTTGGATCACGAGCGACATAAACCAGTATGTTGATAATAATCTAGCCCCATTGCTTCTTAACCCCTTCCCACCGAGCGTGTGCAGATGTGCGTACTTGGCTTTCCAGGGTTATACCGGGATGCCCACAGCTGCAGTCATCATTCCGGTACCGTTGTTTACAGCGGGCGATCGGCTATCCAGATATAACATCCGATGCTGCTAAAAGCTGCTCGGCTGTTATAACGGAGGAGTGGGAGGGGAAGTCCCCCCTCCCGCCACCTCCCGCCGCTCTTAGGAGGCCCGGGGACCAATCGGGTGCCTCCGGCGGCTAGGGGCGGGCTGGAACGAAGCTGTGGGTGGCTTCTAATTGTAAACAAGTATTTGTAATTGTAAACGCGGAAGCGACGTCATGACGTCACTTCTCGTTTATTCGGCTGCCAATGGCGCAGGTTTTAAAAAGATACACAGTATTCAGAATCGCCGTTTTCAGCGATCTGCATACTGTGAAGTGCAAAGGAGGGATTGGGGGAAACACAATTTATAAAAATAAAAATAAATAAAATAAATAAGAAAAAAATTTTTTTTAAAGCGCCCCCCTCCCCGTGAGCTTGTGCAGCAAAGAAAACGCATACGAAAGTCGCGCCCACATATGTAAACATTGTTCAAATCACACATGTGAGGTATCACCACGATCGTCAGAGCGAGAGCAATAATTCTAGCACTAGACCTCCTCTGTAACTCTAACCTGGTAACCGTAAAAAAAATTTAAAGCGTCGCCTATGGAAATTCTTAGGTACTGTAATTGCCATTCCACGAGTGCGTGCAATTATAAAGCGTGACATATTTGGTAACTATTTACTCTGCGTAACATAATCTTTCACATTATATAAAAAAATTGGGGTAACTTTACTGTTTGGATTTTTTAAAATTCATGAAAGTGTCCCTTTTGCCAAAAATTTGCGTTTAAAACACCGCTGCACAAATACCGTGTGATATAAAATATTGCAACAATCGCCATTTTATTCTCTAGATTCTCTGTCAAAAAAATATATATAATGTTTGGGGGTTCTAAGTAATTTTCTAGCAAAAAATACGGATTTTAACTTGTAAACACCAAATTTCAAAAATAGGCTTAGTCATGAAAGGGTTAAATTAAAGCAAAAAGGAGATATTTGGAGTTGACTCCCTCTATTTGTAGCAGGGCACTGTAATCTAATAAAGATGATATGGCTACCGCAGATATTTGTTTCACAACTCTCCGATTTGGATAGGTCAAAAGTGGTTTAAAAGAATAGAATCCCTTTTCAGGGAATTAATCTGGAAGAAGGGCCAACCTAGGATTAGCTTGCAAACCATGCAATTACTGGTTAAAGAAGGGAGTATGGTGTTTCCGCATACGAGATCATATTTACTGGCATCCCAGTTGCAACATCTAGGGGGCTGTGGAGCCCTAGGAGATGGGAACTCTAGTAATAGAATGATGATAATGGGGGCCCTACATAGTATATTGGTGGAGCTATTAGAGGTTGACTCATTTGAGAATGAAGAGGTGCACAGGACCTTGGCTACCTTCTGGAAGCATGTCTCAGCATGGAGCCAATCAAAAGAGGGGTTGTGCTTCTGTAACCAAGGATAACCAATAACCAGCTGAAACTTAGGTGAGGAAATAACTTGGCATTGGATTATCTCATGGTGAAGAGCCCCTACGGCCATGGACAACGGAACCGTCTCATGAGTTACATAGTTAGTAAGGTTGAATAAAGACACCAGTCCATCTAGTTCAACCCGAGTGAGTGTCTACAATTGTGCCTATCCCTGTACATTGTGTCTCATTAAGATGCTCATCTATTATATTATTATTTATTTAAGGTACCCATATAGCGCCATCAATTTATGCAGCGCTCCACACATACATCGCACACTCACATCTGTCCCTACCCTCCAAGGTCCCCAACTCAGATTCATATACTAGGGCCAATTTTTGACAGAAGCCAATTAACCTACCAGCATGTCTTTGGAGTGTGGGAGGAAACCAGAGTACCTAGAGGAAACCCACGCAGGCACAGGGAGAACATGCAAACTCCAGACAGGTAGTGTCGTGGTTGGGATTCAAACCAGCGACCCTTTTTACTGCTAGGTGAGAGTGCTACCCACTACAAGAATAAATAATGATATTTGAAGCGCTTCACAATGTGCATGAAAATGAATATATAAGAATAAATATAAATACTCAAATAAATCCAGCGGTGAGTAAAAATTCCTAAAAGATCCAGCAATCAAAATAGTGTAAAATTATAAAAAATTAGTGACGCCAAATGTGTAAAAAAAATTCACATAAAATATCCTCATAAAAATAAATATATAGGGATGTATTCAGAAGGTTCAATTATACAGGTGTAGAATCCTGATTGGTATAGAGCTTTTGATCACTAGCAAAGCTGTTTAAAAACACTTGCTTAATCAAGGTGCTCATTGACCTTTATAGTAACAATGTGTTTTTTTTGCTTCTGGTCACAACCAATGTGAGAATCATAAACAGGTTTCATTAGACAGGCAGATAAGAGAAAAAAACAATCATTGTGCAATAGTTAGGATACCAAGGTACACAGGCAAACTTCAATCCACTCACGTGTGCCTTATAATGATAAGGCATATGCAGGTTTTACTATAGCAGTCAGCCGCCTTAGACAGGAGCAGATTCAGTGCAGTACACTGTGTGATACTGCTGATCTGCACAGAACATCCTTGGCTCCTCCCACGCGTTACATCACAGTCACGTGACTTTTTCAAGGATAATACAAGGTCTGACGGACTCAGCTTTATAGCACAACAGCAGAGTGGTTGCCATGGCTACAGCATGAGTTTATCATCATCCTGCTTCCTGCATAGACTCCAATCCTGTTAAAACCTACTTTTATTAGACATGTAATTCATATGAATATCGTTGGTTTATCAAAACCACGATTCCATGTATAAAAAAACGCAGTGTGTAAAAAGTAAAAAATATATATATTGATATCTCTAATCACGTTTACTTCTTCAACTCCCTCCAGTGGTCAGAATTGGTATAACATCTCACAGAGGGAATATATGGCAAAGCATTGTCTCTAATGGTTTTGATAATTGACCAGTGCCCCATAATATCACAAAAATGGGGTATCCACATGCTCTGCTCATAAATGTATGGAAAACGGAGTAAACAAGATGACATGATATATATATATATATATATATATATATATATATATATATATATATATATATATATATATATATATAAATATACATATATAAAATTAAAATAAGATATGATATAAGAAATAGGGAAATAATATTAAAATGTAAAATTAAAATCTAAAAATTCCATGATAGAATATTGCAAAAATGGATGATGACCATTATTTATATGCTAGAACTGAGTCAAATATTGCCACTCAGAAAAAACTGGTATTGGACAAATAATGAGAATATTGGACCAAAAAATAAATAAAAATAAAAAATAAAAAATAGAAATAAAATATATACCATAAAAATATATATATAAATCTGAAAAACCTCTAAAAATCAGAAATAAAACAATTCAGGTCGAATTCAATGTTCAAACCATGGGGTTCTAATGTACCCATCTGGAATATCCATTTGGATTCATTCTTGCTGAGTTCCCTTACTTTATGGGAACCCCTCCAATGAGCCTTATACTTTTGAATAGCCCAGAATTGGAGACCCCTAGGGTCTCTGTTATGATACCTATCAAAATGTTTTGAAACACTGTGTTTTGGATAGCCTTTTCTAATGTTCTGGATATGCTCTCTTATTCTCTTCCACATTGATCACTTCGTTCTGCCAATGTATTGGAGGGAGCAGGAGCACTGTAAAGCATATACCACCCCCTCAGTCCTGCAAGATATAAAATCCTTTATTTCAAATTCTTGTCCAGTATTTGTTGAAGAAAATTTCTGACATTTGTATCCATTTTGATTAATATTTATGCAGGCATAACACCTTTTACAGGGATAGAATCCTTTACCCTGAAAAAAGGTTCAATCAGTTATTCTCTTGGGTGGGTTGGGTACATTTTTAGCTATGATGTCCCTTAGAGTTGGAGCTCGTCTATAAATGAATCTCGGTTTTTCTGGGAGTATATTTGCCAAAGTAGTATCGGTTTTTAAAATAGACCAATGTCTTTTTCTAATCCTCTCCATCCTCCTGTGTTGTATACTGAAGTCCATTATCAGAGGTATGTCATCTGTTTTGTCATTTACCTTGATTTTATCTTGGATCAGCGCTTCTCTTGCGGTTTGATTGACTTCTGTTATTTTTTCTTCTATAAAACATTTATTGTACCCTTTTTCTTCAAACCTCTTACCTATCCACTGAGCTTGTTTAAGATAGTCATTATTTTCTGAACAATTTCTACGTAAGCGAATAAACTGGCCCTTCGGAATGTTGATTAACCATGGCTCATAGTGGCAACTCGTTACTGGTATGTAGCTGTTTCTTTCCACCGGTTTGAAGAAAGTTTTTGTGCTGATTATATTGGCTGTTAGTTCTATTTCAAGATCAAGGAACTGGATTTTAGTCTCACTAATTTGATGTTCAAGTTTAATATTATTTTGGTTCATATTCAAACGTTGGAAAAAGGATCTTAAACTCAGTTCATCACCCTTCCAAATAATAATACAATCGTCTATGAATCTTTTATATAGAACCAGTTCCTTTGGAGTATTTAAAAAGATGGCATCCTCCTCCCATTTTGCCATGAATATGTTGGCTACACTTGGGGCATATTTAGCTCCCATCCCAATACCCGTTAGTTGTCGAAAATAATTGTCATTATACCAGAAGTAGTTATGTTGAATACCAAAGGCCAGGCTTCTAAGAAGAAATCTTTTCTGTTTAGAAATGAGATGGCTGAATGAATCCATAGCCCATTTAGATGCTTCTATTGCATCGCTATGTTCAATTGTTGTGTACAGTGAAGCAACATCAGCAGTTGCTAACAGATATCTTCCATTAGGGTCCAGGGTCAGAGATTTTAATATTTGTAATAAATGTTTGGTATCACGTAGATAAGCTTTAGTGTTAGGTACTAGGGGTTGCAAGAATTTGTCCACATATTCCCCTAGTCTTGCATTGATCGATTGAATCCCATTAATGATGGGTCTTCCTGGTGGTGCCTCAGCATTCTTATGGATCTTCGGGATGGTGTAAATGATTGGAACTCTACATGTATCCGGTACTAAATATCTAGATTCTTTTTTGGATAGAATATTTTTGTTGATTCCTTTTTGAATCAAAGAGCACAGATCTCGTTTGTATTCTCTAGTAGGATTGCTACTGAGTTTCAGATATGTGTTATTATCGTTAAGTTGTCCCATCAGTTCCTGGTGGTAGTATTCCTTAGTTAGTACTACAATGGCGCCCCCTTTGTCGGCCGGTCTAATTATAATATCTTTATTTGCTTCCAATTGTTTTATACCTTGTTGTATATGCAGGGATTCCGAGATTCTACTGAACTTGAGTTGTTCCAGGTCTTTGATCACCATTTTTTTAAACACCTCAATATGTTCATTATTTGTAGAGGGTGGATTGAATAGTGACTTATTTCTTAAATCACTATGCTGTACTCCTCTGCCAAGTTCCACTCCTTTGTTCAATGTAGATGGTGGTCTGGATAATAAGTATTTCTTGATATTCAATTTCCTAGTGTATTTTTGTATGTCAATATACATCTGGAATTTGTCCAGATTCTTTTTTGGTGCATATTTAAGGCCTTTGTCCAGTGTGATTAATTCCGCTCGTGTGAGCTCTTTGCCGCTGAGGTTGTAGATGCCTTCCCCTAGTACTCTCTTTTTCTTTTGGGTTTGCCATCCTGCTCTGCATCCCCTTTTATGGTGTTTGGACTTCTTTCTCTGTTTGTATATTCCTGTAGGGGTGGGGGATCTTCGTTTCTGCGGAAATCTAAAAAAGATCTTGACTGTTATTCCTCTATGTAATTTTTAAGAGGCTCGTATCTATTGGTGGTAGGCAATGGGCTCCTCCCATCAGGATATCTGTATTGGTTGTATTCTCTGGTCCCATTACTATTACCATTGGACTGGTGGTCTCGAGATTCACCATTGCTCTGTTGATAGTCCCTATTATCTCTCCTATCCTGATCAAACCGATAATCCCTTGGCTGATCCCTATGAGGTTGTTGGTAGGAGTTTCTGGGGTCATTTCTGGAATTATATTGATTTTCTCTTGGTTCAGTTCTAGTTAAATGTTGATAGTATCCTTGTTCCCCATACCTGGGGTACCTGACATTTTCCACCTGATCATATTGCGATTCATTACCTGATTGGTGCGATCTTGATTGATTGTAGGGTGGATAGTGGGGTTTGTTTGGTCTTTTATTGGCATTATTTTTCCAGTAAGGTCTTCTTGGTGATTTATTTTTTGTTTTGTTCCTCCACCAAGGTTTTGGTGTTCTTGATCCATTGTCATCTCTCAGTGTGTTACTTTGTTCCCATTGTTTCTGTTGGTTATATCTTGGGGTTTCTGGTGACCTGGATCTCCTTTCTGGAGTCCTATAATATGTATTTCTAGTGGGGCTAACTATCCTCACCTCTCTATCTGGTGATGAGGCTATAGACCCAGTTTTACCTTGTTTGGCATTGATTTGCCAATTGAAAACCTGTTCTAACTGATAATCATTGGTATCTCTGAGGTATTTTCTCTTTTTCCTTTCACACAGTATCACACAGTGTACTGCACTGAATCTGCTCCTGTCTAAGGCGGCTGACTGCTATAGTAAAACCTGCATATGCCTTATCATTATAAGGCACACGTGAGTGGATTGAAGTTTGCCTGTGTACCTTGGTATCCTAACTATTGCACAATGATTGTTTTTTCTCTTATCTGCCTGTCTAATGAAACCTGTTTATGATTCTCACATTGGTTGTGAACAGAAGCAAAAAAAACACATTGTTACTATAAAGGTCAATGAGCACCTTGATTAAGCAAGTGTTTTTAAACAGCTTTGCTAGTGATCAAAAGCTCTATACCAATCAGGATTCTACACCTGTATAATTGAACCTTCTGAATACATCCCTATATATTTATTTTTATGTGGATTTTTTATGTGAATTTTTTTTACACATTTGGTGTCACTGATTTTTTATAATTTTACACTATTTTGATTGCTGGATTTTTTAGGAATTTTTACTCACCGCTGGATTTATTTGAGTATTTATATTTATTCTTATATATTCATTTTCATGCACATTGTGAAGCGCTTCAAATATCATTATTTATTCTTTTTAAGTGACTCTGAAAACACTCTCTTTTGATAGCACCCTCACTTGGTTTTATGTGTAATTATCAGCTATTTAGCATCACAGCGCTTTGTGTTTTATATATATTTTTTACCCACTACAAGAGTTACATGGGCAGGCTGTAGAAGTCTCCCGTCAAGAGCCTCAATGGCAAGTGGAATGTCAAGCAGCTGCAGCGGAGTCGAGTGCCTTGATACAAAGGCAACATCAATGAACAGGCCTGCAGTCCCAGAGTCGATTAGAGCCTGTATCTCGACAGACAACTCAGCCTAAGAAAGGGTGACCGAAACCAGGGGCTTATCCTTCTAGATAACTGGGGACGAAACAACGCCACCTAAGGTCTGTCCATGACAGGACCTCAAGGTTCAGGCATTTCCTGGACGGGTAGGACAAGACTTTAAAAAGTGACCTGTCTGGCCACAATAAAGGTACAATCTCTCCCTCCTTCTAAAGGTTCTCTCATCAGCAGAGAGACGCGTAAAGCCCAAGTGCATGGGTTCATCTTCACTGACCGACTCGGTACCAGGAGGCATGGGAGGTGAGGGAGGCACGGGTGGGACTGCAAAGCTCGGAGGCAAATGTACAGGACGCTTCCGCAAGAAAATCTTTCTCTGAATCTGGAGTCAATGAGGATGGCAAACGAGATCAAGCTCTCCAGCTCAGTGGGTATATCTCGGGCTGCTATCTCATCCTTGATGGAATCCGAGAGACCATGAGAAAAAGCAGCCACGAGGGGCTAATTGTTCTGAGCAACCCCTGCTGCCAGAGTACAGAACTCAATGGCGTAGTCGGCAACAGTTCTTGTACTCTGTTTGATGGACATGAGGCACTTGGCAGTCGAAGCGGAGCGTGCGGGAACGTCAAATACCCTTTAAAAGGAGGCAACAAACTCAGGGTAACTCAAGACAACAGTTTTTTGTGTCTTCCATAGAGGGTTAGCACAGGCCAAGACTCTCTCAGAAAGCACAGATATCACGAACCCTACTTTGCTTCTGTCCGTGGGAAACGCCTGGGGCAGCATCTCAAAGTATATCTCAACTTGGTTGAGAAACCCTCTGCATTGAACTGGATCGCCCCCAAATCGCCGAGGTAGCGGGGCAGAACCAGACATACTTCTAATAGAGGTAATACTCGAGGCGGGTGCCTGCACAGAGACTGGCACAGCAGCAGGGACAGCCTGCATCTCAAGTTGTACTGGGGCAGCCACAGTGGGAGATTCCAGGTGAGCCGTGTGACTCAGGAGTGTTTTTAACACCTTGGCAAACTGATCCATGCAGTGATCTTGCTCATCCAATCTGTAAAAAATATTACCAACAAGTGGATTGACTGTATCTTCTGAATTCATGGCCTTCGCCTACCGTCAGAAACCATGAAATCAGACCGAAATAGAAGTACAGTTAAATCACATTTGTTTAATAATAAAAGTAAATAGAACAAAGGTAATCAAAACATAGCCAGAGTCCAGGAACCAAAACAGATAGACAGACAAGCTAAATGCCAGGGACCCGGAGATGACAGCAAGCAGGATCTGGAGCCTGAAGGGATGTCAGCCAAGCAAGTCTTTTAACAGGAATGCAGGAGAGCGTCTCTGTGATTGACTAAGGCAGAGCTCCTCTGGACCTTACGGCTTAAGTAGGCAGGACTGACGGGTAGGATATCAGCAACAGCTGAGTAACGGTGGAGAGATAGGAACTGGTATTAGCCTACAGCTGAGCGGCCAGCTCAGAGAAGGAAGGGCTGAGCCCTGACATTATCGCGGTCTACTTAGATAGGGGATACAGGAAGTGCAATGCTCATGGTTTTTGTTTTTTTTGTTTTTTACAGTTTAGAGGGGGCAGATTACAGTGCTGTGTAATCTGCTTTAAGGGACCAGAATCTACTTTTTTTTTGAGTTAACAAACACTTTAATGTTTGAAGGTTTATTAGAAGAAACTTATTAATAGGTCTTGTAGTCTTCTAAGGTGTTGGAAGAAAATTGAGTAGGTCTCATATCTGTGGGTTGATGGTCCACAGGGTCATATATCAGAATAAATATGTTCCAAGGAATCCAGAGAAATAAGAGGAGAGGTGAGAAACCAATTATGGTGTAATATTTCTACAGTTCTTATACAGTATGTGTTTTAGAGTATACTAAAGGATAATGTTATTTTGATTAGGTTGTGAATCACCAAACGAATGATAATGGCAAGGCATGTGGAGAATGCCCTGCATCTTTGCCGTAAATGGTCACTCTCGATGCCTCAAAAAATCTGGGCCTATGACCCACAAAGGGACAGGAAGGATGGTACTTATAGAAGTGTAGGAAAAAAATATTGATGTGGCAGAAGCACCTGTGGTCACTTATAGTGATCTTATTAAGAGGATTGGAGTCATGATATAAGTGATGAACAATAAAGTTTATTTAAAATCACGAAGACATGTTTTGTGGCTGAGCCACCACTTCCTCAGTCTTCATTAAATTTATTTAAAACCACCAGTAAAAGTGTTTACATAAATAGTTGAAAACGTCCTGGTTTTACCACAAACAACGCTGTGAAGCTGTATCTTCACTCTGCTGTGCTTCAAGGTGATGTTTTCTGTGGAACCAGGAAGTTTTCAACTGTTTATGTAATCAGTTTTACATAAATTTGAATGTTCATCACTTACTATAACAACTCCAGTCCACTTTAATAATATCACCATAAGTAACCACAGGGTGCCTCTGTTGCTTCACTACTCAAGAGTTTATTTGGTGCACCTATGAGCAGGTGTCGTGTTGGCACAAGCTCTTGCTGGAAAAATCTATGTTGGTGTAAGCAAACTGAGAAGGTCTCTGGATGACTAAAGCTTTTTCTGCATAACTCTAGGATGGTGAAAATAAAACTTTTTAGGTCTCTTGTTGGTCAAAGAAATGGTCAATATTTTAGTAAATCAACACCATTGCTACATACAGTAATACAGTTTATCCTGAGGAAGGCAAGAATCCCTTAAAGCATGGTAAAATTTGCTCCACCGGGGAAGAAAATACTTCCCGATTCCTGAAGGCAATCCCTGGAGCAACAATCTCAGGTGTCATTACTGGAACATGTTAACCACTTGACATCTGGGCACTTAAACCCCCCTCATGACCAGACCAATTTTCAGCTTTCACTGCTCTCACACTTTGAATGACAATTACTCATGTAATACTGTACCCACATTATTTTTTGTCCTTTTTTTCATACAAATAGAGCTTTCTTTTGGTGGTATTTGATCACCTCTGGGTTTTTTATTTTTTGCACTATAAATGAAAAAAGACTTAAAATTTTGAAAAAAAACCCCGCATTTTTCTTAGTTTCTGTGTTAAAATTTTGCAAATTATTAATTTTTCTTAATACATTTTGGCCACAATTTATACTGCTACATATCTTTGGTAAAAATAACCCAATTTAGTGGATATTATTTGGTCTTTGCGAAAGTTATAGAGTCTATAAGCTGTGGTGCAAATCATAAAAAATTGATCACACCTGATGTACTGGTGGCCTATCTCTTTTCTTGCGACCCGAACAATCCAGGAAAGTACAAATACCCCCCAAATGACCGCTTTTTTGAAAGTAGACATTCCAAGGTAAGATGCATGGTGCGGTTTTTGATGTTGTCATTTTTTTCCCACAATTCTTTGCAAAATTAAGATTTTTTTTTCCACAAAATTGTCATTGTAATAGGTTATTTCTCTCACATGGCATGTGTATACCACAAATAACGCCCCAAAATACATTCTGCTACTCCTCCTGAGTATTACGATACCACATGTTTGGGACTTTTTCACAGCCTAGCCACTTAGAGAGGCCCAACATGCAGGGAGCACCATCACGTGTTCTAGGAGCATAAATTACACATCTTACTTGTTGACTACCTATTACACGTTTGAAGGCCCTGGAGCACCAGGACAATGACACGTGACACTAATGTGGCACTGATGACAGATGGCATTGATACATGGCACTGATGGCACGTGACACATCTGCAGCACTGATGACAGATGGCACTAATATGTGGCACTGATGACACGTGACACTGATGACAGATGGCACTAATATGTGGCACTGATGGCACATGGCACTGATGACAGATGGCACTAATACGTGGCACTGATGACAGATGGCACTAATACATGGCACTGATGACACATGATACTGATGACAGGTGGCACTGATGACACGTGACACTGATGACAGATGGCACGTGACACTGACAGGTGGCACTGATGACAGATGGCACTAATACATGGCACTGATGACACCTGACACTGATGACAGATGGCACTAATATGGGGCACTGATGACATGTGACACTGATGACAGATGGCACTAATACGTGGCACTGATGACAGATGGCACCAATATGTGGCACTGATGACAGATGGCACTAATACGTGGCACTGATGACAGATGGCATGAATAGGTGGCACTGATGACATGTGACACTGATGACAGATGGCACTTATAGGTGGCACTGGGGACAGATAGCACTAACAGGTGGCACTGGGGACAGATGGAACTGACAGATGACACTGGGGACAGGTGGCACTGACAGATGGCACTGACAGGTACTGTTGGCACTGTATTTTATATATTTTTTTTACACTGACGCTGCAGCCGTTTGCTCTCCCTCCTCACATGCTGTCTCTGTGTGAGGAGGGAGAGCCGACGATGAGAGTGTCCAATGAGTGTCTCATTGGACACTCAGATCAAGTGCTAAATGGCCGCTGTGATTGGCCATTTAGCACGATCTGTGATTGGCTGTGTCGTAAGTAAACAGGAGGACGTCCAGGGACGCCCTCCCGGCAATTGGAGTCCGAGCTGTAGCCGTCTTTCGGCTATAGCGCGGACGCCTAGTGGTTAAAAGCCAACTCTACAGTATACTGTACATTCAGGAATGGATCCAGCATTCTTCAAAACAATGAACTAAGCTTACTAGAATTAGTTCCTGAGGGAGTCAATTTGACATTTTCACAGCTCTTACTGTGAAGAAGCCTATCCATATGTAGAGGTTAAGCCTCTTTTCCTCCAGTCACAAAGAGTTCCCCCTTGTCCTTTGCACCAAGTTCACTATTTGGAACATTATGGCTAATTGCAGCAGATCTCTCCTCTCTATCTCTGCATTCACAGGACAGAGGCATCAGTAATTGGTCAATGGACACACACAGCCCAAGCTGGAGATTGAGCCTGCAGGTGTGCCACCATAGGAAGCAGATTCCTATTAAGGTACAAAGAGAAAAGGAGGAGCTGAGAGCGCTGATAGGGGACCCTAGAAGTGGAGGTTCTGGGCAAAACCATTGCACAGAGAAGGTAAGCATACCATGTTTGTTATTTAAAAATAAATAGACTTTACAACCTCTTTAAATTAAGAGGTCTATAATTACTGGGTAACAACTTTGATCCCTTTTTGAATAAAGGCACTACACTGGCCTTGCACAATTCCATTAGTACCACACTAGTCATTACAGAGTCTCTAAAAATTTGCAACAATGGTTTTGAAATAACAATAATGAAAGTCATTGTGGTTCATCTGAGGCTGTGGCAATGCTAGTCCTAATATGGACTTGAACTCTACCATTTTTTCTGTATGCACAGGACTAAGGAATGTGTTCAATAAATTTGTCTTCTCTTTGTCTCCAGTCACCAACTCTGAGTTATCTTGTAAAAAGCCTACACATTCAGACCAGATTTTTTTTTTGCTATTAGGCCCTTTCACACATGCATTCTGATCAGGTCCATCAGTTTTTCAGGTGGATTGATTGGAAAATCCATGCATTCCCATGGATCAGTGGATGTAAATGGACTTGTATTCATTTACATCCGACTACCTCTGTGTCTGATGAGGCCTGCTAAAAAAAAATTGAGAAAGACTGGGTCCTCTGCTTTTGGGTGGACTGTATCAGAGGCAGCAGGATCTATACAGACAGCAAAGTACATTTATTCCTGGCCAGGTCTGTTCAGGTCAGCTCAGTTTCTGCCAGTCAGTTTTTCAGGCAGACCTGATCAGACCCTCCATTCAGCCCTATGGTCTTGTGTCATTTACACCCAACTACCTCCAATCTGATCTGGTCTGCGAAAAACAAAACCCCTTCCATCTAGGCAGATCAGTTTAGAGGGCCTCCCATAGAGCAGCGTGGACTCTGTCTGCTCTGCATAAGTTGAGTGGACATGGACCTGTCATCTACCCACACTGCTCTGATCAGAAGGGGATCATTTCACAGATACCCCGCTGTTCAGAACAAAGGGCACCCATGTGAAAAGGCCCTTAATATATTTAAATATTAAATATACACTACAGAGGGATATTGTTCATATTTCATGTCTGAGGTTTACAACCACTTTAAGAACATTTAACATATTGTAAATGCAATCACTGTTATTACCAGAAGGGGACGAGAAGGGCAGCACTAGGAGCCAATCAGATGTGCTTCATGCAGGGGCATAACTACCACCATAGCGACCCATGCGGGCGCTATGGGGCCTGCAGCCGAGTGGGGCCCAGTGAGGATAAGAGCACCGCTGGCACAGTCTCCCAGCCAGGGGAAGAGAGAGGAAAGGAAGAGGCGAGCTGTCCTTATCAGCAGAGAGCTGAATTGCCCGATGTAAGAGCTTTTATTAGAACTTCCAGTGTTCCCGGGGCTCACTTCACATAGCTCCACCTTTTGGCCCGGTGCCTTTGATAGACAGAACGCCGATCCAATGCGGGACATGTGACATCATCAAAGGCGTCGGGCCAAGAGGTGGGGCTATGTGACGATGAGCCCCGGGAAGACGGGAAATTCAAATGAAAGCTATTACAGCGGGCAATCCCGCTCTCTGCTGATCTGGGTGGCTAGCCTCTTCCTCTGCATAGGTGGGTCTGTATGGGGCACAGGCAGACCAGGCTGTATTGGGCTCAGGTCACGCTGTATTGGGCACAGGTAGGGATGAGCTTCGTGTTCGAGTCGAACCCATATTTGACTCGAACATTGGCTGTTCGGTCATTCGCCGAATTCCGAACATTATGGGCCATTCGCGCCAAATTTGTGTGGCGCGTCACGGCCCATAATTCACTGCGGCATCGCAGTGCATTGCTGGCTGATGATTGGCCAAGCATGCACTATGACCCGCATGCTTGGCCAATCACAGCGCCGTCAGTAGAGAGAGCTGTAATTGGCCAAAGCCAGGGTGGCTTTGGCCAATTATGGCTCAGGGGGTTTAGAACACGCCCCACACTATATAAGGCTGCCTGCACAGCGGCCCTGTGTAGTGTGTGTTCCGGCGTTGAAAGAGAGATAGATAGACAGAGAGACAGTGTCATTTCATTTTAGTTAGCTAGATTAGGCAGGACAATCAGTGAGTTAGCTGCACTTACAGTGTATTGTGTATATATATATGCATCCCAGGTGTTGCATATATATATATATATATATATATATACACTGTATTCAGTTTAGCTAGATCCGTTCCTGTTATATTCTTACTGACAGGCAGGCTTGTCTTGTTACAGTATTTACAGCTACCTGAAGAAAATTGCTGGTGTTCTTTTGATCCTATTAGTACCACAGTCAGGCAGCTAGACTATTTACAGTTAGTGCAGTGCATCCTGCTCACAGTGTTCAGCTAAAACTAAAAGTTAGTGCGGTGCGTCCTGCTCACAGTGTTCAGCTAAAACTACAAGTTAGTGGGGTGCGTCCTGCTCACAGTGTTCAGCTAAAACTACAAGTTAGTGCAGTGCGTCCTGCTCACAGTGTTCAGCTAAAACTACAAGTTAGTGCGGTGCCTCCTGCTCACAGTGTTCAGCTAAAACTACAAGTTAGTGTAGTGAGACCTCTGCACAGTGTTCATCTAAAGCTACAAGTTAGTGCAGTGCATCCTGCTCACAGTGTTCAGATAAAACTACAAGTTAGTGCGGTGCGTCCTGCTCACAGTGTTCAGCTAAAACTACAAGTTAGTGCGGTGCGTCCTGCTCACAGTGTTCAGCTAAAACTACAAATTAGTGTAGTGAGACCTCTGCACAGTGTTCATCTAAAGCTACAAGTTAGTGCAGTGCGTCCTGCTCACAGTGTTCAGCTAAAACTACAAGTTAGTGTAGTGAGACCTCTGCACTGTGTTCATCTAAAGCTACAAGTTAGTGCAGTGCGTCCTGCTCACAGTGTTCAGCTAAATCTACAAGTTAGTGGGGTGCGTCCTGCTCACAGTGTTCAGCTAAAACTACAAGTTAGTGCGGTGCGTCCTGCTCACAGTGTTCAGCTAAAACTACAAGTTAGTGCGGTGCGTCCTGCTCACAGTGTTCAGCTAAAAATACAAGTTAGTGCTGTGCGTCCTGCTCACAGTGTTCAGCTAAAACTACAAGTTAGTGTGGTGCATCCACCTCACAGTGTTCAGCTAAACCTACAAGTTAGTGTAGTGAGACCTCTACACAGTGTTCATCTAAAGCTACAAGTTAGTGCAGTGCGTCCTGCTCACAGTGTTCAGCTAAAACTACAAATTAGTGCGGTGCGTCCTGCTCACAGTGTTCAGCTAAAACTACAAGTTAGTGTAGTGTGACCTCTGCACAGTGTTCATCTAAAGCTACAAGTTAGTGCAGTGCGTCCTGCTCACAGTGTTCAGCTAAAACTACATGTTAGTGCGGTGCATCCTGCTCACAGTGTTCAGCTAAAACTAAAAGTTAGTGGGGTGCGTCCTGCTCACAGTGTTCAGCTAAAACTACAAGTTAGTGCGGTGCGTCCTGCTCACAGTGTTCAGCAAAAACTACAAGTTAGTGCGGTGTGTCCTGCTCACAGTGTTCAGCTAAAACTACAAGTTAGTGTAGTGAGACCTCTGCACAGTGTTCATCTAAAGCTACAAGTAGGGATGAGCCGAGCCACCAGAACATGCGAACAGGAAAAAAGTTTGTTCGAACACGCGAACACCGTTAAAGTCTATGGGACACGAACATGAATAATCAAAAGTGCTAATTTTAAAGGCTAATATGCAAGTTATTGTCATAAAAAGTGTTTGGGGACCTGGGTCCTGCCCCAGGGGACATGGATCAATGCAAAAAAAAGTTTTAAAAACGGACGTTTTTTCAGGAGCAGTGATTTTAATAATGCTTAAAGTCAAACAATAAAAGTGTAATATCCCTTTAAATTTCGTACCTGGGGGTGTCTATAGTATGCCTGTAAAGGGGCGCATGTTTCCTGTTTTTAGAACAGTCTGACAGCAAAATGACATTTTGAAGGAAAAAACCCATTTAAAACTACCCGCGGCTATTGCATTGCCAACAATACACATAGAAGTTCATTGATAAAAATGGCATGGGAATTCCCCAAAGGGGAACCCCGAACCAAAATTTTAAAAAAAATGAGGTGGGAGTCCCCCTAAATTCCATACCAGGCCCTTCAGGTCTTGTATGGATTTTAAGGGGAACCCCGGCAAAAATTAAAAAAAAAAATGACGTGGGGTTCCCCCTAAATTCCATACCAGACCCTTCAGGTCTAGTATGGATTTTAAGGGGAACCCCGCACCAAAAAAAAAAACAAAAACGTGTGGGGTCCCCCCAAAGATCCATACCAGACCCTTATCCGAGCACGCAACCTGGCAGGCAGCAGGAAAAGAGGGGGGGATGAGAGTGCGCCCCCCCCCTCCTGAACCGTACCAGGCCACATGCCCTCAACATTGGGAGGGTGCTTTGGGGTAGCCCCCCAAAACACCTTGTCCCCATGTTGATGAGGACAAGGGCCTCATCCCCACAACCCTGGCCGGTGGTTGTGGGGGTCTGCGGGCGGAGGGCTTATCGGAATCTGGAAGCCCCCTTTAACAAGGGGACCCCCAGATCCCGGCCCCCCCTGTGTGAAATGGTAAGGGGGTACTTACCCCTACCATTTCACTAAAAAACTGTGAAAAATGTTAAAAATGACAAGAGACAGTTTTTGACAATTCCTTTATTTAAATGCTTCTTCTTTCTTCTATCTTCCTTCATCTTCCGGTAAAACTACAAGTTAGTGTGGTGCGTCCACCTCACAGTGTTCAGCTAAACCTACAAGTTAGTATAGTGAGACCTCTGCACAGTGTTCATCTAAAGCTACAAGTTACTGCAGTGCGTCCTGCTCACAATGTTCAGCTAAAACTACAAGTTAGTGTGGTGCGTCCTCCTCACAGTGTTCAGCTAAACCTACAAGTTATTTTTTTGCGAGCTCTGCACAGTGTTCAGCTAAAGCTAACTGTAGAAGGTTGGTGGTGTTTTCCTGATTCTATCACTACCGCAGGCAGCTAAAAAAGCTACAAGTTAGTTTTTTGCGAGCTCTGCACAGTGTTCAGCTAAAGCTACCTGTAGAAGGTTGGTGGTGTTCTCATACTACAGGCAGGCAGTTGATTTTGCTAGCTGTAGTATCAGTACATATATATAAATATATATATATATATCCCAGCTTAGTGCAGCTACAGGCCATTAGTATGTCTGGAAGGCCAAGAAGGAGAGGCAGACAGTCACAAGCCAATAAGAGAGGGCAAGCAGGCTCTGTGTCTAGTGCTGGTCGTGGAGACGGTACATCTTCATCAGCACGTGGCCATGGGACACGCTTGGCCTTTTTTTCGGCAGCTGGCCGTGTTGAGCCGCAACATGCGGAAGACTTGGTCGAGTGGATGACCAAACCGTCCTCATCCTCCTCATCCTCTCTCACCCATGCCCAGGGTACTTTGTCTGGCAAAGCAGCAGCCTCTTCCCTCGGCTCAATGTCATCAGTGACTCCTTCCTTAGCCCCACCCATGTCCTCTTGAGGAGTCCCTCGAACTGTTTGACCACAGTGTTGGGTACATGCTCCAGGAGGATGCCCAGCGTTTGGAAGGCTCTGATGATGATACTGAGCTCGATGAAGGCAGTAACATGAGCATGGACAGAGGGGGTGCCCAAGAAGGACAGCAATCTGACAGTCATGCTCCCCCTGCTGCAGTATACTGCCAGGTTTGCTCCAGTGATGAGGAGGGAGGGGATGATGAGGTCACTGACTCAACGTGGGTGCCTGATAGGAGAGAGGAGGAGGAGGAGGAGGCGGCACATCACCAACGAGGCAGGATGCCCTCCAGGGGCCAGCCTAAGGGCAGCACATTGACTGCATCATACCCCAAAGCTCCACATGTGCAGGGCGCTGCAGTCTCTGCGCATTATTCAAAATGTTCTTTGGTGTGGGCCTTTTTTGAGACGAGTGCATCAGATCGCACCGCTGCTATTTGCAACATATGTCTCAAGCGTATCTCGCGTGGCCAAAACATCTCCCGCTTGGGTATAGGGATGAGCTTCGTGTTCGAGTCGAACCCATGTTCGACTCGAACATCGGCTGTTCGGTCGTTCGCCGAATTGCGAACGATATGGGCCGTTCGCGCCAAATTCGTGTGGCGCGTCACGGCCCATAATTCACTGCGGCATCGCAGTGCATTGCTTGCTGATGATTGGCCAAGCATGCACTATGACCCGCATGCTTGGCCAATCACAGCGCCGCCTGAACAGAGAGCCGTAATTGGCCAAAGCCAAGGAGGCTTTGGCCAATTATGGCTCAGGGGATTTAGTACACGCCCCACACTATATAAGGCCGCCTGCACGGCGGCCCTGTGTAGTGTGTGTTCCGGCGTTGAAAGAGATAGACAGAGAGATAGTGTCATTTGATTTGAGTTAGATAGATTAGGCAGAACAGTCAGTCAGTTAGCTGCACTTACAGTGTATTGTGTATATATATGCATCCCAGGTGTTGCATATATATATATACACTGTATTCAGTTTAGCTAGATCCGTTCCTGTTATCTTCTAGACTATTTACATTTAGTGCAGTGCGTCCTGCTCACAGTGTTCAGCTAGATCCGTTCCTGTTATCTTCTAGACTATTTACATTTAGTCCAGTGCGTCCTGCTCACAGTGTTCAGCTAGATCCGTTCCTGTTAAATTCTAGACTATTTACATTTAGTGCAGTGCGTCCTGCTCACAGTGTTCAGCTAGATCCGTTCCTGTTATCTTCTAGACTATTTACACTTAGTGCAGTGCATCCTGCTCACAGTGTTCAGCTAGATCCGTTCCTGTTATCTTCTAGACTATTTACATTTAGTGCAGTGCGTCCTGCTCACAGTGTTCAGCTAGATCCGTTCCTGTTATCTTCTAGACTATTTACATTTAGTGCAGTGCGTCCTGCTCACAGTGTTCAGCTAGATCCGTTCCTGTTATATTCCTACTGACAGGCAGGCTTGTCTTGTTACAGTATTAACAGCTACCTAAAGAAAATTACTGGTGTTCTTTTGATCCTATTAGTACCACGGTCAGGCAGCTAGACTATTTACATTTAGTAAAGTGCGTCCTGCTCACAGTGTTCAGCTAGATCCGTTCCTGTTATCTTCTAGACTATTTACATTTAGTGCAGTGCGTCCTGCTCACAGTGTTCAGCTAGATCCGTTCCTGTTATCTTCCTACTGACAGGCAGGCTTGTCTTGTTGCAGTATATAAAGCTACCTGAAGAAAATTACTGGTGTTCTTTTGATCCTATTAGTACCATGGTCAGGCAGCTAGACTATTTACATTTAGTGCAGTGCGTCCTGCTCACAGTGTTCAGCTAGATCCGTTCCTGTTATCGTCCTACTGACAGGCAGGCTTGTCTTGTTACAGTATATAAAGCTACCTGAAGAAAATTACTGGTGTTCTTTTGATCCTATTAGTACCACGGTCAGGCAGCTAGACTATTTACATTTAGTGCAGTGCGTCCTGCTCACAGTGTTCAGCTAGATCCGTTCCTGTTATCTTCCTACTGACAGGCAGGCTTGTCTTGTTACAGTATATAAAGCTACCTGAAGAAAATTAATGGTGTTCTTTTGATCCTATTAGTACCACGGTCAGGCAGCTAGACTATTTACATTTAGTGCAGTGCGTCCTGCTCACAGTGTTCAGCTAGATCCATTTCTGTTATTTTCCTACTGACAGGCAGGCTTGTCTTGTTACAGTATATAAAGCTACCTGAAGAAAATTACTGGTGTTCTTTTGATCCTATTAGTACCACGGTCAGGCAGCTAGACTATTTACATTTAGTGCAGTGCATCCTGCTCACAGTGTTCAGCTAGATCCGTTCCTGTTATCTTCCTACTGACAGGCAGGCTTGTCTTGTTACAGTATATAAAGCTACCTGAAGAAAATTACTGGTGTTCTTTTGATCCTATTAGTACCACGGTCAGGCAGCTAGACTATTTACATTTAGTGCAGTGCGTCCTGCTCACAGTGTTCAGCTAAACCTACAAATTAGTGGGGTGCATCCACCACACAGTGTTCAGCTAAAGCTACCTGTAGAAGGTTGGTGGTGTTCTCATACTACAGGCAGGCAGTTGATTTTGCTAGCTGCAGTATATATATATATATATATATATATATATATATATATATATATATATATATATATATATCCCAGCTTAGTGCAGCTACAGGCCATTAGTATGTCTGGAAGGCCAAGAAGGAGAGGCAGACAGTCACAAGCCAATAAGAGAGGGCAAGCAGGCTCTGTGTCTAGTGCTGGTTGTGGAGACGGTGCATCCTCATCAGCACGTGGCCATGGGACACGCTTGGCCTTTTTTTCGGCAGCTGGCCGTGTTGAGCCGCAACATGCGGAAGACTTGGTCGAGTGGATGACCAAGCCGTCCTCATCCTCCTCATCCTCTCTCACCCATGCCCAGGGTGCTTTGTCTGGAAAAGCAGCGGCCTCTTCCCTCGGCTCAATGTCATCAGTGACTCCTTCCCTAGCTCCACCATGTCCTCCTGAGGAGTCCCTCGAACTGTTTGACCACAGTGTTGGGTACATGCTCCAGGAGGATGCCCAGCGTTTGGAAGGCTCTGATGATGATACTGAGCTCGATGAAGGCAGTAACATGAGCACGGACAGAGGGGGTGCCCAAGAAGGACAGCAATCTGGCAGTCATGCTCCCCCTGCTGCAGCATACTGCCAGGTTTGCTCCAGTGATGAGGAGGGAGGGGATGATGAGGTCACTGACTCAACGTGGGTGCCTGATAGGAGAGAGGAGGAGGAGGAGGAGGAGGCGGCACATCACCAACGAGGTAGGATGCCCTCCAGGGGCCAGCCTAAGGGCAGCACATTGACTGCATCACATGTGCAGGGCGCTGCAGTCTCTGCGCGTTATTCAAAAAGTTCTTTGGTGTGGGCCTTTTTTGAGATGAGTGCATCAGATCGCAACGCTGCTATTTGAAACATATGTCTCAAGCGTATCTCACATGGCCAAAACATCTCCCGCTTGGGTACCACATGCTTGACCAGACATATGTTGACCTGCCATGCAGTTCGTTGGCAAGCGCATCTAAAAGACCCACACCAAAGAACAAAGAGGACCTCTCCTTGCTCCTCATCAGCTGAGATTTCCAACCCCACTAGACCTTCAGTCCTCTCTGAGACCTGCACTGAGAGGAATGAAGGTGTAGAATTAGGTGTGTCACAGCCAAGTACTTGTGGGCAATCTGCTTTTGGTACACCGACGTCAAATTGTACCAGGCAAATTTCCCTGCCCCAGCTGCTGCACCGCCGAAAGAAGTTTGCTCCCAGCCATCCACATGCCCAGCGGTTGAATGCTAGCTTGGCAAAATTGCTGGCACTTCAACTGCTGCCTTTTCAGTTGGTAGACTCTGCCCCCTTCCGTGAGTTTGTGGAATGTGCGGTTCCTCAGTGGCAGGTACCCAAACGCCACTTTTTCTCACGGAAGGCGATTCCGGCTCTCTACCGGCATGTGGAAGGCAATGTCCATGCTTTGCTGGACAGGGCGGTCAGTGGTAAGGTGCATATTACCGCTGACTCATGGTCCAGCAGGCATGGACAGGGACATTACCTAAGTTTCACGGCACATTGGGTGACTCTGCTGGCAGCTGGGAAGGATGCAGGACAAGGTGCAGTAGTGTTGGAGGTTGTTCCGCCACCACACCTCCAAAATGCTAATGATTGTGACACACCTCTCTCCTCCACCCCCTCCTCTTCTTCTTCCTTCATGGCCTCTTCCTGTGCTTTGTCCTCGGAACCAGCGGTGCTCCGTAGCCGTTCAAGGGGCTACGCAAGTACGCAGGCCAAAAGATGCCATGCGGTGCTTGAGCTGGTGTGCTTGGGGGACAGGAGCCACACTGGGGCAGAGGTTCTGTCAGCTCTGCAGGGGCAGGTTCAGAGGTGGTTGACGCCATGCCAACTTAAGGCAGGAATGGTGGTTTGCGACAATGGCACCAACCTCCTCTCTGCCCTCCGACAGGGACAAATGACCCATATGCCCTGTTTGGCTCACGTCCTTAACTTGGTGGTGCAGCGGTCCTGGGGCAGGTACCCGGGCTTACAGGATGTCCTGAGGCAGGCCAGGAAAGTCTGTGTGCATTTCTGCCGGTCATATAATGCCAGTGCTCGGCTGGCGGACCTCCAAAAGGAGTTTAACCTGCCCAAGAACCGCCTAATCTGTGACATGCCCACCAGGTGCAACTCAACGTTGGCCATGCTGCAGCGGCTGCACACGCAGCAGAGGGCCATCGATGAGTACCTGTGCGACTATGGCACCAGGACAGGGTCAGGGGAGCTTGTTTTTTTTCCCCACGCCAGTGGGCCATGATCAGGGATGCATGCACTGTCCTGTCACCATTTGAGAAGGCCACGAGTATGGTGAGCAGTGACAGTGCATGCATCAGTGACACTGTCCCCCTTGTCCACCTGTTGGAGCACACGCTGCGTGGAATAATGGACAGGGCACTTGAGGCAGAGCAGAGGCAGGAAGAGGAGGACTTCCTTAGCTCTCAAGGCCCCCTTTATCCAGACAGTGTTCCTGCGAGCCCGCCGATCTCACAGGAAGAGGACGAGGAGGAGGAGGAGGAGGAAGATTGTGTCAGTATGGAGGTGGAGCCTGGCACTTAGCATCAGCAGCAGTCTTTAAGGGATCAGTCCCAAGAAACACATGGACTTGTACGTGGCTGGGAGGAGGTGGCTGCGGACCATGTCGTCCTTAGTGACCCTGAGGACTCCGGACCGAATGCCTCAGCAAACCTACGCTGCATGGCCTCTCTGATCCTGCAAAGCCTACGTAAGGATCCTCGTATTCGTGGTATCAAGGAGAAGGACCAATACTGGCTGGCAACCCTCCTTGATCTATGTTACAAGGGTAAGGTTGCGGACCTTATCTTGCCATCGCAAAGGGAGCAGAGGATGAAACATCTTCGGGAGGCCTTGCAGAAAGGTCTGTGCAACGCGTTCCCAGAGACTGGGAGGTTACAAACTCCTGTTTCTGCACAACGTGTTGCTGAGGCTTCGGTCAGTTAAAGAAGGAGCGGTGGAGAAGGTGGCCGTCTGACCGATGCGTTCAGACAATTTTTTGGTCCGCAGCCCCAAGGTATGATCGGTTCCAGCAATCATCGCCAGCGTCTGTTTTACATGGTGCAGGAATACCTAGGGGCAAGATCTGACTTGGACACCTTTCCCACCGAAAATCCTCTGGGTTACTGGGTCTTGAGGATGGATCACTGGCCAGAGCTTGCACAGTATGCAATTGAGCTACTGGCCTGTCCTGCATCCAGCGTTCTTTCGGAACACACATTCAGTGCTGCTGGAGGCTTTGTAACCGATCACAGGGTGCGTCTGTCCACCGACTCGGTCGATCGACTGACCTTCATAAAAATGAATCAGTCTTGGATCACCACCAGCTACCAAGCACCTGATGCTGATGTAACGGAATAATTTTTTTCAGATCCCATCAAAGACTGCCTATGTTGATGCTGAGTGACTATCCCTGAGTAATTATCCTCTTCCTCCTCAATGATCACGCTGATAGCTTGTAAGAACATTTTTGGTTCTGGGCGCCACCACCAGTGGCTAAGGCCCAATTTTTCAGCCCCTGTTTAACATCAGCGTGTAATTACAATTTTTGATGCAATACTTTGCAGCAGGGCTCGTTTCTGCGTTCCAGCTAGAGTATCTGTGAGGGGTTGCAGTGTTGTGGCACCAGCACCAGTGCCTAAGGTCCAATTTTTCAGCCCCCGTTTAACGGGGCATGTAATTACAATTTTTGATGCAATACTTTGCAGCAGGGCTCGTTTTTGCGTTCCAACTAGAGTATCTGTGAGGGGTTGCAGTGTTGTGGCACCAGCACCAGTGCCTAAGGCCCAATTTTTCAGCCCCTGTTTAGCAGGGGCGTGTAATTACAATTTTTGATGCAATACTTTACAGCGGGGCTCGTTTCTGCGTTCCAGCTAGAGTATCTGTGAGGGGTTGCAGTGTTGTGGCACCAGCACCAGTGCCTAAGGCCCAATTTTTCAGCCCTTGTTTAACAGGGGCGTGTAATTACAATTTTTGATGCAATACTTTGCAGCAGGGCTCGTTTCTGCGTTCCAACTAGAGTATCTGTGAGGGGTTGCAGTGTTGTGGCACCAGTACCAGTGCCTAAGGCCCAATTTTTTGGCCCCTGTCTAACAGGGGCATGTAATTGTCATCCATATTGCCAGGACCCACATTACATTAAACCCGCAAGCAGTTTTAAATGAGATTTTCTCCTTTAAAAATTACATTTTGTGCAGGGACTGTTCTAAACACGGGAAACACGCGCCACTTTACAGGCATACTATAGACACACCCCAGGTATGATATTTAAAGGAATATTTCACTTTTTTTTTTTACTTTAAGCATCATTAAAATCACTGCTCTCCAAAAAACGGCTGTTTTTAAAAGTTTTTTTTGCATTGATACATGTCCCCTGGGGCAGGACCCGGGTTCCCAAACCCTTTTTAGGACAATACTATGCAAATTAGCCTTTAAAATGAGCACTTTTGATTTCGAACGTTCGAGTCCCATAGACGTCAATGGGGTTCTAACGTTCGTGCAAATTTTCGGTCCGTTCACAGGTTCTGGTGCGAACCGAACCGGGGGGGGGGGGGTTGGCTCATCCCTAGGCACAGGTCACGCTGCATTGGGCACAGGTCACGCTGTATGTGGCACAGGTCACGCTGCATTGACACTAGGGCAGCTGTGGGGGGGGGGCTGTTTGCAGGGGGGCCCCATACAACATTTTGCTATGGGGACCTGCTATTTCTAGTTACGCCCCTGGCTGCATGCACTTTTGCTGACATAGAACATGCATGTCAGAAGGAGCGATCAGAGGAATGAACTCATCAGCCTGCTGCTGCTCTTTCATTGACCAATCATAGGCTGGAGAGGCATGCAATTATAACCTAGTTGCATTGCATAATGACTGTAGTGAAAAGTGAGTTCATTAACTTAACAAGAAACCTAAATACTTTAACAGGTAAATCAGTACAAATACAGTATCTTACAAAAGAGAGTACACCCCTCACATTTTTGTAAATATTTTAATATATCTTTTCATAAGACAACACTGAAGAATTGACACTTTGCAGCAATGTAAAGTAGTGAGTGTACAGCTTGTATAACAGTGTAAATTTGCTGTCCCCTCAAAATAACTTAACACACAGCCATTAATGTCTAAACTTCTGGCAACAAAAGTGAGTACACCCCTAAGTAAAAATGTCCGAAAACGGGCCCAAAGTGTCAATATTTTGTGTGGTCACCATTATTTTCCAGCACTGCCTTAACCCTCTTGGGCATGGAGTTCACCAGAGCTTCACAGATTGCCACCGGAGTCCTCTTCCATGCCTCCATGACGACATCACAGAGCTGGTGGATGTTAGAGACCTTGCGCTCCTCCACCTTCCATTTGAGGATGCCCCACAGATGCTCAATAGGGTTTAGGTCTGGAGACATGCTTGACTAGTCCATCATCTTTACCCTCAGCTTCTTTAGCAAGGAAATGGTCTTCTTGGAGGTGTGTTTGGGGTGGTCATCATGTTGGAATATTGCCCTGCGGCCCAGTCTCCGAAGGGAGGGGATCATCCTCTGCTTCAGTATATCACAGTACATGTTGTCATTCTTGGTTCCCTCAATGAACTGTAGCTCCCCAGTGCTGGCAGCACTCATGCAGCCCCAGACCATGACACTCCCACCACCATGCTTAAAAACTGTTTGCGGGCTTTCTTGTGCCTCATCTTGTCACGGTACTACTACTGTAAGGTAAACCGGACCTCCACCACCAAAAGGCCAGTGCAGATATACCTGCTCATGCTCGCACACATTGCACCTGTGCTAATATTCATGAGCAAAGGACCAAAAGAATGCCCGCAATGCCAGTTCATCGCGCACTGGTATGAGCGCATGCGCACACTGGTGCGCAAACGAGTGTGCGGGTGCGTGCGTGCACACACCAATTAGCACTTGGCGCCCAGTGGCCTATTTAAACTGCTCTGTTACTGCAAACAAGTGCTGGATGATCTTCAGCTCCTTCCTGAACCACCGATTCCTGATCCAGTGTTCCTGTTTGTTCACGTATGACGGACTTCCCCTCTGATTGGACTTCCCCTCTGCTTGATCCTTTACTTTGATACCTGGTATCCTGACTTCAGCCTGTTTATTGGACTTGATCTGCCTGCTGACTTGGTGCCACATTGCCTGGCTGTTACCCGACCTTGGCCTGCCCTCTGGACTTTCTTTTTGCATGCTGATTCGGTGCCCTGCTGCCCGGTTGTTGCTGACTACTGCTCTTCTCCTGGTTCTGCTCCTGTCCACGTTCTGGTGTCCAGCTGCTTCTGCTTCCTGCTCCAAGGATTCTGACTGCCAGCTCTACCCACCTTCGGAGGGGACATCACCAGCCAGCTACCCGGCACTTATGCCCCTCCTTGCCTTTAGACTTTCTGTTCCCACCTTCAGGAGTGTAGGCGGGAGGAGCAAGGGAGGCCTCTATCACATTCCAGTCTCCACCAAGTACGTGATAACTACAGTGAGCCCATAGATGAGCAGGTGACAAGGGATCCCCAAGGGCGTGGAGTCTAAGAGCCAGCGGGTATTCTGCCAGAGACCCCCTCATTAGGGTTTGGGCTTAGCTGCGTGCTGACCCCAGGTCACGACCCCCGGGTTCACCCTGCTCGCTAGAGGAGTACCAGAAGACACTGTCAGACCAGGATGGAGAGCCGGATAGCCAAGGTCAGGGCGGGCAGCAGACAACGTAATCAGGAGAACTAGCCGAGTTGGTACACAAGAGATCAGTTCAGGAGAGGTCAGGTTAAAGCAGGTTACACAAAAGGGAGCTCAGAAACAAGTGTTGCTCAAGCAACCAGAGACTGGTCTGAGTGTAATTTAAATAGGGAAGCACATGGGAGGCTGGACAGGAACTAGCAGGAAGGAAGTATATAAAAGACAACAGGTGAAGCTGGCGTCACCCATAACTGCTGAGTGCAGCAAGAGCTGAACTCAAGCTGTGGAACAACAGGAACCAGCCGACCTACAGCAGTAACAGGTAAGACACAGATCAGCACCGCAGCCATTCTGTGACAGTACCCCCTCCGCTTACAAGGTCCCCCTACAGAACCTGGCGACACCCATAACTGCTGAGTACAGCAAGAGCTGAACTCAAGCTGTGGAACAACAGGAACCAGCCGACCTACAGCAGGAACAGGTAAGACACAGATCAGCACCGCAGCCATTCTGTGACAGTTCCCCTCCGCTTACAAGGTCCCCCTACAGGTCTGGGGGCTGGCTTGGAGGGAAATTTCCGATGGAATCTGGTCACCAAGCGTGGGGCTGAGATATCAGTGGCAGGAACCCAAGACCTATCCTCCGGACCATAGCCCTTCCAATCAATCAGATAGAGTAGCTTCCCTCGGGAGTATTTGGAATCCAATATTTCTTTAATCTCATACTGATCCGTGGTATCAGCCACAGGAGTGAGGTGAGAAGAAGGGCCAGAGAAGCGATTGAGGACCAGTGGCCTGAGCAGGGAGACATGGAAGGCGCTGGGGATCCTGAGATGAGAGGGCAGACGGGGCTTGAAAGCAACTGGATTGATCTGATGGAGAATGGGAAATGGACCAATGAAGCGAGGGGCAAATTTCATTGAGGGCACCCGGAGTTGGATGTGCTTGGTAAAGAGCCAAACTCTATCGCCAGGCAGGAACTTAGGAGCCGGACGGCGATGACGATCTGCTGCCGTTTTATGCCTGGAAGCAGCTAGATAAAGATTCTCAGAGACTTATTTCCAGATTGAGTGGAAGGACCTTTGGGTTTCAGCTGCTGCTGGTACAAGACAACGTAATCAGGAGAACTAGCTGAGTCGGTACACAAGAGATCAGTTCACGAGAGGTCAGGTTAAAGCAGGTTACACGAAGGGAGCTCAGAAACAAGTGTTGTTCAAGCAACCAGAAACTGGTCTGAGTGGAATTTAAATAGAGAAGCACATGGGAGGCTGAACAGGAAGTAGCAGGAAGGAAGTATATAAAAGACAACAGGTGAACCCGGCGACACCCATAACTGCTAAATGCAGTAAGAGCTGAACACAAGCTGTGGAACAACAGGAACCAGCCGACCTACAGCAGTAATGCCCCATACACATGGTTGGACATTGATCGGACATTCCAACAACAAAATCCTAGGATTTTTTCCGACGGATGTTGGCTCAAACTTGTTTTGCGTACACACCGTCGCACAAAGTTGTCAGAATTTCCAATCGCCAAGAACGCGGTGACGTAAACCACGTACGACAAGACTAGAAAAGGCTAGTTCAGAACCAAGCGCGGCACCCTTTTGGGCTCCTTTTGCTAATCTCGTGTTAGTAAAAGTTTGGTGAGAGACGATTTGCGCTTTTTCAGACTCGTGGTTTTCAGATCGTTTTCTGCTGTTCAGTTTGTGCTTGTGGGTTTGTATCTGCTCTTCAGTGCGTGCAGCAAGCTACATGTGACTTATTTGAGTCATTGTGTTCTTGTTCGTTCGTTACTGTTTTTCAGGTCGCTCTTCACAGGCCTTGCTGTTCTTCAGTGCATTCTGTTACTTCGTTCTGAGCAGCCGACCGTTTTCTAGCCATGTTGCGTATACGTACTCCTCGTAGAGTTTGTGCTGTGCGGGGGCTTGGTGTTGGGGTCCTGACCTTGACACAAGTCCAGTCCATGAACAGGGTGGGGAGGAGTTCATGGACCAAGAATTGGTTGCTCCAGCGTGACCAGTTCTGTCATATGCCTTTGCTCCATGAGATCCGTGAGAATAATCCTGATGATTTCAGGAACTTTCTCAGGATGACGGACCCAGTATTTCACCGTTTGTTGGCTTTGCTGACCCCCTATATCAGCAGGCAGGATACCTGCATGAGGCAAGTCATCACTCCGGAGCAGAGGCTCGTCGCCACCCTGCGGTACTTGGCGACGGGGAGAAGCCTGCAGGACCTCAAGTTCTCGACAGGCATTTCCCCCCAGGCTCTGGGTATCATTATCCCAGAGACCTGTTCTGCCATCATTCAGGTCCTGCAGAAGGAGTATATGAAGGTAAGATTTTTTTGCTTTAATATCACATTTTATTGTATTTAATGTTTGATAATATATTGTATTTCTTTCCTCATTCCCTAATTACCATGATTGTAATATGCTGTGAATGTCCCCTTTGTTTTCATGCATGCTGGATTTTCTATGTCATTTTTTTTGTCCTTCATACATATTTGCCTTCACTTACCTCCCCAGAATGGTCTCCTGCCCTATATTCACCTCATGTGTTAACAATGTATTTTATCAGCTCCATAGTAGTGCTTTACCCCAAACACCCCCTAAAATGTTTAGAAATGTGATTTGTGGTTTAAATTCAGGCAGAGTGCCAGAGGCTTTTTTTGGGGGTCCCAAAATCATTTGGAACCCTCCCTCCCCCCAACTG
The DNA here is from genome assembly GCA_037952925.1 of Lithobates clamitans. Taxonomy (NCBI): domain Eukaryota; kingdom Metazoa; phylum Chordata; class Amphibia; order Anura; family Ranidae; genus Lithobates; species Lithobates clamitans. The sequence continues at coordinate 11,980,807 of JBBGZY010000300.1, read as the reverse complement.
CTAAGTCAGCTGATACAAGTTCTCTATCTATCCTCAATCATCTATCTGCTGACTTTGCCAAACCCATACACACTATACCCATCTCTTTTGTGCTCAGATTTATTGATGAATTCCCCAAAGCCTGTAGTGCAAGGGCCTGCCTGTATACTTTCAAATGGTACTGTTTAAAGATTTTGTATCCTATTATTATCTTGTTAGGCAATAGCAGAATGTCCAAATGTGCTCAAATGTGTACAGTGTGTATTTATATCTTTGTATTATGACACTTCTTACCTGTCCAGTGGGCTGCTAATAGTGTAACTAAAAGGAGGGGCTGTTCAAAGTAATACCCATTATTTAGGCATTCATTTCTCAATGAAGTGGAGAGTGTTACCTGTCCAAGAGCTCCCCCCCTATAATGTTAGAAATGGCCCAGGAGAGGGGGGATATGATAGGTGTACTTTATACTTTGGTGTTTAAAAATTCCCATTAAGAAATGTTATCTTGATGTTGGCCAAGAATGTTTGTGTCTAATCTGCTTTCCATGTTTTAATGTGCAAAAAGACTAATTTTTTTTTCCTCAACAGTTTCCTTCCACGCCACAGGAATGGCAGACTGTGGTCTCACACTTGCCCAGCGGTGGGACTTTCCTAACTGCGGAGGGGCAATTGATGGGAAACACGTCCACATCGTCCCACCACCCAACTCAGGGTCGTACTATTATAATTATAAGGGGTTCAATAGTATTGTGATGTTGGCAGTGGTGTCGGCTACTTATGAGTTCCTGTATGTGGACGTGGGGAAGAATGGCCAGATGTCCGATGGTGGAGTCATTGCCCAGACAGAGTTCTACAGGCGTCTCCAGAATGGCAGCTTGGACTTGCCACCTCCAGAAGACAATGTGGAAGGACTCCCATTCATCTTCATTGCGGATAAAGCTTTTGCGCTGGGGGACCATCTTATGCGACCATTCCCGATGAGGACCCTCACCCCAGACCAGAGAGTTTTTAATTACCGGCTGGCCAGAGCCAGAAGAGTGGTGGAAAACAGGTTTGGAATCATGGCCAGCCGGTTCCGCCTATTTCTTACACCCATACATGTGGCGGAGTACAAACTGAATCATATTATCCTGGCGTGCTGTGTTCTACACAATTTTTATGCCAACATTCTGCCGACTATGCTGGCTCAGTTGGGCCTGAAGCCGGAATTCAAAATGAACCAACCCTGACGGCGCATGAAAGTGGCCATCCTGGCTTGCCCTCCCTGAGTGCCCGTGATTTTACGGCTAAGATACCTTGAATTCTTTGCGGGTAGGGGGCTATCAATATGCCAGACAATGTGTAAAACCTTTATCAAATAAAAAAAATAATTAACAAATCTTTGGTGACATTTACTGCTTGTGTTTGTTTTAGTCGACCCTGACAGAAATGTGGTGAGTCCTGAAAATGGCATGATTATGTAACCTTATACAAAGCACTGTTGGGTGTTATTTACTAAAGGCAAAGACACTTTGCACTACAAGTGCCCTTGAAACTGCACTTGTAGTGCAAAGTGGATTTGCCCTTATGAAATAACACCCATTGTCACAGAAAGCAGCAATTAGAGCACCACAAACGTGTAGCGTTGAGACAATTATCCACACATTCTTGATTAACAATCTTTTTTTACCAGCACAATCCCATGTGCATTTTGACAAGGTTTTTAAAACAAACCAACATGTTTGTTGTATAACAATTTTTGGGGTCACATTAGAAAAAGTAGAAATGTCCATTTAAGATAAAACAGGCATGTTTAAAACCAACAAGAAAGACACAAATCTTGAACTTACAAAGTTCACATTTGGTAGAACTTGAAGGCAATATCAGACATGAGTATTTAGGAACTGTGTTTGATATTGCGTTCAGATGGGGTGAAGTCACCCCAGGAAAAGCCAAATTTTGAAGATGCACACCCATTTACGAATGTCAACATGTGCTAGCTGCCATCATGGGGGATCAAGGGACGTGTTTTGGGGGAGCAACCCCTTCCTCTCAGCTACTTTATTATTGAGAAAGGGGTTGCACCCCCAAAACACGTCCATTGATCTCCCGTGATGGCAGATAGCACATGTTGACACACTGTGTGCCTCTTCAAAATTTGGCTTTTCTACAATTCGACAAAAAATTTTAAAATTGTAGCACACCATAAAAGAAAGGGCTTTGGAGGGGTTTTAAACTCTCCCCAAAACATCAATGATGTTCTTATTTTTTTTAAGTTCATCATTGATGTTTTTCGTGATGTTTTCCAATGCAACATTACACCCCATGATCTCCCCAATCAGGATCTGTGCACTTTCCGAGGTGAAAGGATCAGGATCCCCAACATCACGATCACCTAAAAAGATAGAAACCAAAAAAACATGTATTATAATTATGCCGGCATCCATCTCTTACCTGAGCCTGTGGTCGCAGACACGCACCTGTTGTGGTGACAATTTCCACCACGTCTTCTTCCTCCTCCTGCTCTTCTTGTCTTTGGGGTATTCCCCCTTCGTCCAGAGGTGGGGGGTCTCTGGTCTCCTCGGATGAGGGGTGTCCTCCAAATCTTTTCTCCCCTATGTGAAAAAAAATGGTATACTTAGCACACAGATATTTGATGGCAGAACTATAAATAGGAAACATTGCTTGGAAGTGGGGTACAATTGTCAATTTTGGCAGAGTTCCAAGATGTAGATTTTTTTGGGTCCTTTTTCAAACTTCAATACTTTACCTGTTTTGTACAAGCTTCACAGATGGAGACCCCCCTATAGTCTACACTGGAGCACCTGTGTGGGACCCCTAATAAAAAGGATGTTCTAGTGTCCCACACTAGTGCTCCAGCGTCCAGATGTGTAAACAGCTGCTGAGTGTCCTCTCCTTACACAGAATCTAGTTTGCATTTCATTCTAGTAACAAACCCATCTACACAACCAAATTATTTTCATACAAGTAGGCCCTAAAAAATGTGATCAAATGCATATGGCCAAAACAATGGTGTTTTATATGCCAAAAGAAAAATGTTTGATACGAACGAAAAATGTGCCCATGAACATGAAACTTGCCATTTTAAGCTGTACAACAGTTAAGAAAAGCACATGGAGCAGCACGAACGTAATAAACACAAAAAGAATAGGAACACAGCACAACTACTTACTTTTTTGCAGCACTCTCCGGGTCTTTCTGTACTGCTCGTGTTCTCGTAATTTCAGGTCTGACCACCGCTCCCTGAGCTGATCTTTCAATCGTCGTACCCCAAAATTCCGGTGCAGACTTTTGACCACTTTCGCCATGATCTTGGCCTTTCGGACATTGGGGTTGGGGTAAGGTCCATACTTTCCATCATAGTCAGCCTTCTTCAGGATGTCGACCATCTCCAACATCTCCCCAAAGGACATATTTGATGCCTTAAATCGTCTCCTCCTGGATTCAGACGTTTCCTCCTCCTCGTTGCTATAATTAGCACGTACCTGCTCTGACTCCGCCATGTGCTCTTCCCCCACTGCGCCGAACGAAAAGGGGCGGGGAATAGACTAGAAAGAACGTCAGGGGCAGACGGAGTTACACGCATGCGCAGTGTGTATAAAGCGTAACACGCGTGCGTAGTACGTACGATCTGTGAGCGGAGGAAGGAGTATCGGAGGCGCCGATCGTGATAATGAAGGTAAGATTGAGGCCTATATTGTAACAAGATTAGTAGAGTTTTGCCTGACATTAGGGTTTGTCTTGTATTGTGTCTTGCAGTGAAAATGGATATCTTGAAAGATAACGACTTTATGGCAATCTTCATTGATATGTTCAGAGAGCTGCCTTGTCTGTGGCAGATAAACCACCCACATTATAAGAACCAAACAAAGAGGAAGGCAGCGCTGGATCAATTGCTGGAATTTGTGAAGACGGTGATCCCCACGGCAGACATCACCTATTTGAAGACCCTAATTGGTGGCCTGAGGAGCACTTATCTAAGGGAGCACAAGAAGGTCCAGGATTCCATGAGATCCGGAGCTGCAGATGACATCTATGTCCCCAGGATGTGGTACTATGACAGGCTGCATTTTTTGGCAGGTCAGACTGAAACCAGGTCATCACTCTCCAGTCTTTCTTTCCACGCTTCCTTCCACCCCAGCTGAGGCTTCTGACGCCCAACCTGGGCCTTCCAGACAGCAACATGTGGAGGAGCCCAGCTTGAGCAAGGTATAGCATTCCTCTAAATATTTCTGCTTGTCCAATCAATGATGTTAACTAGATGTTAGTTTGGAGTACTAATTTAGGATTGTGATTGATGAAGCAAAAACTCAAACCATGTTCCTTTTTCATACACAGGGAAGTCTCAGCCAGGAGGTGGCTGGGCCAAGCAGGCTGCCTGATATCCAGGTACCTCCCCTACACCTGCAAAGACAAAGTCGCAGGAAGAGGAGTACCCTGGAGGGGGCTGCCATAGGCCTCTTTTGGAAGGCTACAGAGGCCCTGAGAAACCCCCACACTGTGGAGGAGGACTTTGCTTGCATAACTGCCTGCAAAATGCTGCAGATGGAGGAGGGCTAATGACTCCTGTGTGAGTCCTTAATTTTGGAAGCTCTCAATAAGGGGTTGAGGGGCCAAATAACATCTGCTACCCACATTTGTGACCTCACACATGGTCCTCCTCCTCCTCCAGGTCCTACTCCTCCTCCTCCTCCTCCTCCTCCTCCTCCTCCAGGTCCTAATACTACTCTTTCTCCTCCTCCTCCTCCAGGTCCTACTCCTCCTCCTGCCACATCTCCAACACCAGAGCCACAGCCGGGAAGGAAGCGTAGAAAGAAGACCAGAAAGTGATGACCCTGGGTTCAGTCTGGTCTGGCAAAAGATGCAGCCTCTTGTATGACCGCAGCCTGAGGACATACATGTCATCTGCTGCTTTCCGGATCTCTGGGACTTCTGGACCAGACTGCACTCCCTTAGATATGGACTCCTCAGGCCACCAATTTTGATGTTAAATAATTGATGTCTGCCCTGGGGGTCCAAGGCTTTGCCAATTTCTGCTGTTTCTCCAGCATTGCCTCCCTCTTTGTTTGGTTCTGAGCCCTTAATAAAGGATTTTTTGTTTCAATTATACTTGCCTATGTGTGTTTTCATTCAAAAAGGACAGTTTGTTTGTGAGGATTCAGGTACATTTCAAACATACAATGTGAAATTAACAAGGGACACCAACACCAAGCAACCTTCTTGAGATTGAATAATATAAGTTGTCAATGGTGTTGTGGTAACTTGACACACAAAATACACACAAAAATATTAGGGAGTAAAACTAACCAAAAAATAAAACAAAGATCAGCCTTGAAAAAAATACAAACCTAAAAAAAAAAAAAAAAAAAAAAAAAAACAGCCTTTAAAAAAAAGAAAAGAAAAAGAAAACAATCCAGAAATAATTTTGCCTGATGTGACAAATTAAAATGAATGAATGAATGAATGATTTGTATAGCGCTGCAATTGCGAACTGAATCGCCTCAAGGGAGTCCCGATAAATAATAAAGAATAATAAATAAATAAATAAATAAAGAAATAAATAATAAAGAATAAATAATAAAGAATAAATAAATAAAGAATAAATAATAAAGAAAGAAGTTTGTGAGAAGTCTGTGTGAATATCAGCAGCAAAGCTACTTCATTCTTCTCACATTATAAAGAAGAAGAGAGTGTGCTGTATTAAACCATTTTTGACATTGCAGCGTGACGAAAGTGTTGTATCCATTCTGAACGCTAATTTTACCAGACTGAGCTGTTCCGTCTCGGAATTTCTTCTGAGCATGCGTGGCACTTTGTGCGTCGGAACTGGCCACACACGGTCGGAATTGACGTGAGCGGATTTTGTTGTCGGAAAATTTTATAGCCTGCTCTCAAACTTTGTGTGTCGGAAAATCCAATGGAAAATGTCCGATGGAGCCCACACACGGTCGGAATGTCCTACAACACGCTCCGATCGGACATTTTAAATCGGAAAATCCGACCGTGTGTACGGGGCATTACAGGTAAGACACAGATCAGCACCGCAGCCGATCTGTGATACCTCTTTAGAAGAGCCTTCCTTCTGGGACGACAGCTGATCCCCCACCCCTTCAACCTCTGCAGCAATGCTGGCAGCACTCATACGTCTATTTCCCAAAGATGACTTCTGGATATGACGCTGAGCACATGCACTCACCTTTTTTGGTCGACCATGGCGAGGCCTGTTCTGAGTGGAACCTGTCCTGTTAAACGGCTGTATGGTCTTGGCCACCATGCTACAGCTCAGTTTCAAGGTCTTGGCAATCTTCTAGGCCATCTTTATGTAAAGCAACAATTCTTTTTTTCAGATCCTCAGAGAGTTCTGTGCCATGAGGTGCCATGTTGAACTTCCAGTGACCAGTATGAGAGAGTGAGAGCGATAACACCAAATTTAACACACCTGCACCCCATTTACACCTGAGACCTTGTAACACTAACGAGTCACATGATACTGGGGAGGGAAAATGGCTAATTGGGCCCAATTTGGACATTTTCACTTAGGGGTGTACTTATTTTTGTTGACAGCGGTTTAAACAATAATGGCTGTGTGTTGAGTTATTTTGAGGGGACAGCAAATTTACACTGTTATACAAGCTGTAAACTCACTACTTTACATTGTAGCAAAGTGTCTTTTCTTCAGTGTTGTCACATGAAAAGATATAATAAAATATTTACAAAAAATGTGAGGGGTGTACTCACTTTTGTGAAATCCTGTATGTGCAATTCAACTACGCAGGTAGCTCTTTGTTTGGAACTCAGCTTTAACAGCATATTAAAATAGCTAATGGCCTATCCAATACACTGTACACACACACACACACATTTAAAACAGCAGTTATGCAGTTATGAATCACTCTAAATTTAGTTGTGTAACAGAATTTTTTTTCTAAGCAATATAGATTTGAATAACTCATACAAGGACTGAGGCATGACCATGCAAACAAGTTCATCACCAATCCATTGTTTGTGCATTGTGGCATTGAAGGCTGTCTTCCAACATAACCTTCCTGAAAATGACCATACAATGCAAGACCTTAAAGGCCGTGAGTGGCAGATCTTCTAATGCAGCACTGTGACTTCCTAATGCTTGCAGGTATATCTGTACATATGTCAGAATGCGTTTTTTGTTTCCTCTCAACAGATCTTCAAATAACAGGTGTGGATATTTTGTACATTTTTATTTGGGTCAGTGGACTTTCTGCCTATTTAATTCTGACTCTCAAAAGATGAACTGAAATTTTTTTTTTCTTGGATAAGTAATTGCTGTTTTTGCTTTTGTTTATTGTTTTATCTTTTCTTTTTATCTCACTTCTTACAAAAAAAGACGTCAAATCCTTATAAAACAGATTATTCGGGCTGGTTCATTTTTTCCGGTAGACTTAAACTAGCACATGGTATGCATAATACCTTTATCGCTTGTTAAACGAAACCAGATTTCAATAACGCATGTTTCCAGCGTGCATATTTTCTGAAAGCATGTAATTTTTCCTTCTTTAAAGTTTTGTCAATTTTTTTCATTATTTTAATGACAAAACACCTCCCATTAACAATTGCTAATTGACTGCTTGACATTACAATTAACTTTGAAGTCACTGCAATAGACGAGTGTCTCTGTATTAAAGTGGCTGAAACGGACGTATCTTTACTTTTTTTTTCTGTTCATGAGTAGGTGCCTGCAAGAACCAGGTGGTGTTTTTTCAGATGAATGAGCATGTTACAATGTGTTCTTCCTTTTGGATAAAACATTAGCGTATCAGATGTGACAAATCAGATGTTCATCTTCCACGCTCCTGCATTATTTTACATTGAGAATTAGATCATTTCCTGGCTTTGATTTAACTTACCATTATTCTCCTTGAAAATAGGTCTTAAAGCATATACAGTTATGTACATAACATAACAATACATTCAAATATTAATCATTTTTACTGCCATCTGGTGTCTACACTTTTTATATTTTAAAGAGAATGTGTCACCTACAAGAGAGTGCTTGAGCATGCAACAATTCACTAATGAGATAAAGTCTGTCAGTGTCGGGATTAATGAAACAATGTAATAATACATTCAGTCTGGGTGCTGCCATGTTAAATAATTCTCTGCAGTGTCCAGTCACAGAGCAATGTAGAATAGATACCATGCAGTTCATAAGCTGTTCTCTTCAAAACTGGCATAGATAAAAAGCACTAAAGAGGTGAATTTTAAATTGTCAATTACCCAGCAATGGCAGTATGAATTTAAAAAGTAACCTGCTATACAATATTGTGATCTTGCTGTGCATTTGACAAATTCTCTTTAAATCCTAACTCCAGACTTTTTTTTTAAAGTTTTGGGTAGAGTTGGAAGAGCTAAAGTTTCTGTCAAAAAAATTGAGCGCACCAACACACAATTCAAGGGTTCAGTAGGTATAAAGTTGTTTGTTATGAATCAATGTATTAAAAGAGAACAAATCAACGTTTGGATCTGCAACCACTTATTAAAGAGGAGGTCCAGCCTGGGCAAAAAAATTAAAAGTCAGCAGCTACAAATACTGCAGCTGCTGACTTTTAATATTAGGGCACTTACCTGTCCAGGGAGCCCGCCCAGCCCATCTTCAGATCGACTCCCGGGTGCTGCCGCCGCCCTTCCTGGTATAGGAACCCAGCAGTGAAGCCTTTCGGCTTCACTGCTGGTTCCCTACTGCGCATGCATGAAGCATGCTGCTCATTCTAATTGGCCCTGCGGCGGAGAAGGAGGAGGGGGACCTGTCAAAAACAGGTCCCCTTTGCCCCTCCCCCCTGAAAGGTGCCAAATGTGACACCGGAGGGGGGGAGGAAGCGTATAAGCGGAAGTTACACTTTTGGGAGGATCTCCATTTTAAAGCTACAATAGAAACAGAGAAAATACAAAATTAGGGCAACAATAGAGCTATATGAATTCAGAGTCCATTCACAAATCCACCAATCATCCATAACCCTATGACCACCATAACATTACACCCACCTAATACTGAGTAGATCCCTCTTTTTCCATTAAAACAGCTCTGACTCATCAAGGCATGGAGTCCACAAGACAATAGCATCACACTGCATCCGCCAGCTTACCTCATTCCCATAGTGCTTTTTGGTGCCATCTCTTCCCCAGGTAAGCTATGTGCACACTGAATCAGCTGACAGTGTCTGTTTAGACTAAACGTACGTCGGAGCAAAGCTTGTGCTGACATCACCCACACTTTGCTGGAGCCGACACCAGCAGCGCTTTATGCATTTCATGATATCAAAATATGCACTTTGTAAGTAGTTTTTTAATCTTTATTCAATACATTTTTTTAATACACTTTCGGAGGTTTCTCTTCTTTATTGGGCTACCTTAGAGAAACAGGAGGGGGACTATATAGTCTCATCCTGATGTAGAGTGCCTTTTGATGTCCTTTGATAAGATGACCTATTGTTTTATATCTTCATGCCATGCCAGAGCTCCTATAATTTGGGGTCTGTCTTCCTAGTAAGAGACTGGATGTACACAGTGATCACAATTTGTTGCTGTCATGTTTATGAATTATTGACACTGTTTTGTGAGCACTGTGGATTGAATCCATTAACGTGGTCTCAAGATTTAATTTGTAGACTTGATTTATTGTTTCACAACTTTGGACTTCACAACCTAAATTCATTTATGTCAATTTCATGAACACAATGAATATTAAGTTTTATTCACATAGTGCAACTATGTTTTTAGGAGCTATACACACACACACCTTCCACCTTCTTCTATTGCTCTGTGGTCCAGCTTTGATGCTCATGTGCCCATTGTAGTTGCTTTTGGCTGTGAATTTGGGTCAGCACGGGCATCCTAACTGGTCTGCAGCTACACAGCCCCATACACAACAAGCTGTAATGTGCTGTCTGTGCAATTTGGCCCAAAGTCACTTAAATTCTTACGCTTGCCCATTTTCTCTACTTCGGACACTTCAACTTCAGGAACAACATGTTCACTGGCTGCCTAACATATCCCTGGAGAGTGCAAAATCTGGTGCAGCTCTGCACAGAAACCAATCAGCTTCCAGGTTTTGTTGTAAAAGCTTAATTGAACAAGCTGAAGTTAGAAGCTGATTGGCTACCATGCACAGCTATACCAGATTATGCACTCTTAGGATTTAGTAAATCAACTCCAGTACACTTTTTGTTACCATCCTCTTACTTAATCCAGCTCATCCTTCCCCTCCAAAAATGCATACTTACATGTATCCAACTGCTGCACTTTTACTATTTGTTTTCATCTGTCACAGCAAGTCTTCACTGTCCTGGCTGTACCTGCGAATTACAGCCTCATAGACCGCTATAACAACATTCTCTATCATCTGCAGCCTTGGAACACAGTCCCATAGAAGTCCAGGACAGTGAAGACTTCCAGCACTGGATGTAAACAAACAACTGAACCTCGGTTGTTGTATTGAGGTAGGTACAAGTTTTAATATTATTTTTCAATTTTTTATTATCATTTGCTTATTTAGAAAGAAAACTGAAGCATTTATGAGTAATTTATTAAACTCTGAAGATTTTCTTATCCCAGTCATTATAAGGATATCTTCCATACTTTTTATGCACCTTGTTTTTTGACTTATACTCCAAGATCATACATCTATTACATGTGCTATATTGGCTTATTTCAGTAGACATTATTAAAGAAATAAACATGTGTGTGCTATCTTTTGTGTCTTACTTTTAAAATTCTTTTCTTTGAAGGACAAACTAAAGGAGATCATTAGAGAGTTGTGATTTTACAAGGAGTTTTGGCATATCGGAATAAATTAGATAACATAACAAACAAATAGTTTATCAAATAAAAAATAGAAAACAAGATGTGTAATGTGCTATCTTAACATATCATTATTAGCATTGATAACTATGACATTTAACATCTGAAGATTGTACATTATGTTGAATTTTGTATTGCTGGCAAAAAATCTTGGTGATGGGTTTCCGTACTGTCAAAGCTGAGCACAAAAAAACAAGCAGAGGTTGAAGGACATGTAATCTATATTGCTTGTAGACTCCCTGTAGCTCAGTGGTCATCAACCATGTCTTTAAGGCCCACTAACAGGCCAGGTTTGCAAGATAACTGAAATACATCACAGGTGAATCATATGCTACTCAGTGATTGCAGTATTCTAGTCTGCATCTCCCCAAGGTAATACATTAAGGTGTCCGTTTATGAAGCAGTGATCAGCGGTGATCCTGAGGATCACCGCTGATCACAGTCCATAAACAGTTTATCAAACAGTGATAATTGGGGGAGAACATGTTTGAACTTGTTCTCCCGCCGATTATCTCTACACACGGAGAATCCTCATTGAATGACACAGTAACGGCCAGTTTATGAAGCGGTGATCTCACCGCTTCACTGGCGATCTGTGTCAGAATTCACCCTCCCAGGTTCACCAGCTCAGAGGTGGTAAATCGGGGAGTGAAGAGGAAATCTGGGGGGATCTGAGGGGGAAGGAGGAAGATTTTTAACTTCCTTATGCCTCGTTCAGACCCCCCAACACTGCAAGCATGTCCCCCTGTCATATTTATGAGTATACATATATATACATATATACATATAATGTGTATATGTATATATATATCATGTGTGTGTATATACATGTATATATAATGTGTGTGTGTATGTGTATACATATGTGTATAATGTAGGGGGACTCGTTATTTTATTAACATTAATCCATGCCGTTGAGCGGTGATAATTTATCACTGCTTGATAAACTGACATCTGGTACTGTAATCTCGTAAAGTCTCACGAGATTCCAGTATCAGGGGCCATTCTTCACTATTTGAAGCATTTGTAGATCTCTTCACTCCTCCAAAGGTGAAGCGATCTACAAAGCTTCATAAACTGGCACACAGAGGAGAAGATTCTTCACTGTGAATGCCGGAGAACGAAGCAGTGAATAGATTTCACTGCTTCATAAACGGACACCTAAACCTGGTCTGTTAGTGGGCCCTGAAGACAGGGTTGATGACCACTGCTGTAGTATCAGCACTGTATCTCTGGGTGAAGGTGCTTCTTTATGTGATGTCTGGGCAGGGTCCCCCATGACTGGTGATCAAATGAGTCTAATCAGATGAAGCAGGAGAGATCCATAAAGCACAGATCCCCACAATAAATAAAGCAAACATGGGGAGATCTTTGCACTGTAGGTCTTCAAGCACAGCTTTCTCTGCAGCATGGAAACAGCACAGTTGTGACATCATCAAATCTCACTGTAAATCCCACGAGATTATTAGTCATAGGCACAATCTCTTAGACCTCAAACTGGAGATATAGAGATAAATGCTCAAGGTACATGAAATTGCACTGCTGTTTTCAGCACAAAAGGCAAATCTTTCAGGGTACTAACAGCATAATTTACATTTATAGATGTTCTCTGTTAAATAGCAAATCTTCACTTTTTGAGTTTATGCACACTGTAAATGTATTTGCATTACTGATTTTGTTAATTTGCATGACAATACCCAATTTCAAAATGGCATAGATTAGATGTTTGGCTTTTGTGCTAATTAATGTTTGTAAGCTTTCACATTTTTCAGTAACACTATACAATATTGTAGTACATCTCCAGTTACATTTTGTATTATATAGTTATTACGTTACTTGGACCTGCTTGGGTGCAATAATAGACACACACATTTGAACTATGCCTCCACATTGTAAAAGACCCCCAAAGGCTTTACTCATGTTTTCCTGTAGAGTTTTTTAAATTGAAGCGGACCAAGATATTTGTTTCCCAGTTGGACCTAATCATATTTGGTATGGCTCTGCAGGTCTTAACGTGCACAAACCATATTGTTATAACTGGTTACAGTGTGATGACCTGTCTTCACATATATTTTTACTAAATGGTAAAACCCTGGTAAAAATCCCATCCATAAATCACAATAATCTAAAACAGATGCATAAATATTTATTAAAACATTTAGAAGTTAACGTTAAATTAAAGTTAACTTTACCATGTTTTGCATAGTAAAATATAATTTCTTTTTTTCATTATATCTGTTGTATAGGCACAGTTATCTGCTGGAGGTATGGCAATTTACAGACCAGTAATCATGAAAATATTGTCCGGTCTGATAGACAAATGTGATAAAAAATATTTACAAATCATAAAATAAGACATCCTGCTATGTTTTCACCATTAACACTTAAGAAAGTTTTATTACACCATGCAAAACAATGTTGAGCATCTGATGACTTTATATGAGGAGTTGAAATGACAATAAACTGCGTTATATTGCTTATCAGGACTGGTAAAAAACTGTTTTGCAGAAGATAACTATTGAGAAGGGTTCTGAGGTGGGGGGGCATCACAGTGTGATTTGCTAATACATAGCTGTCAGAAATATCAGCTCCCAATTTACTAGTCATACACAATGGGCCAGTTGAAACTTGTACGCTGTTCCAATTTGTCACAGCTCTTGTTTGTAGTCTTCATAAAACTGCCTTGTGAACACAGTGGAAACAGCCCTCTTGGATCCCAGGAGTCAATGAAATGCTTTTACTTCCTGCTGGACCTAAATATCAGGTGGCTTGGAGTGTCTAATTATCAATAAAAAATAATAAGTTGATATTAAATGTGGCTGTGATGCCCATATCTTCTAAAACAACTTTAAATACAAGCGTCAGATTGATCTCATAATCTCTGTTGCACCTGGCTCAGATAACATATGCGTTTTGGCTTAAGTCATTATTTTTGTGCCTTTCTGTCACTGGTGTCTTGTGGTGCAGTTCACAAAAGTATATAGTTCTAATTATTAAACAAAAGTGCAAAAAATTGCAAGTGGTCAGGGACAGTCTCATTAGTAAAGTCACACTTATCTCAACATCGACTCGTGATTAGTGATCTGTAGGGACAGTGATATTCGAACATGAGTTGCATAAACAATCAAATCAAAAAGAAAAGTTTGTTTTATTATAAGGGGTATCATTAGCTATCAGCTACATGGTAAACAATGCATTTCTATTAATGGTAAGTTAATGCAGTAGTCCATAAACATTGTATGAAATAATATGTCCAAAGTGTCCAGGGAGGTATACTGCCTGAATACTTTAAACTGTGTCATGTCTAAGCTTTTGTGTTATAACCAGACCTGGATCATTGCAAATTAAGCATTAAAGAGTATCTAAAGGTTTCACCTGCTCAGCGGGGAATCTGTTCGCTGATCCTTGTCCACTCCGCTTATGCAGAGAGAACACACACAGTCCACTCTCCTCTATGCATGGTCAGATGAAAATGGACTGCCTGTCCATTTACACTCGACTGCCATCTGATCCACCAGATGGATGGGAAACAGCCATCCCTCTGTTTATAGTGGATAGGATCAGGTCTGTTGACATCTGCCGCTCCATAGAGGAAACTGAAAGGTCTGAAAAACTGACTGGCGGACCCGATTGTGCACCTGTGTGAAAGGGCCCTTACATATAAACAAGTCTGTTTGCTAAAGTGAGCTGCAGTATATTAAGGCTCTGTTTACATCTAGGCATTGCAATTTTACAGGCGTTTTTTCAGGCTTTTTTTTTCAGTCATTTTTTCAGAGTTTCGCAGCGTTTTTTTTGTACAGGCGTTTCCAAGGTTAAAAGGTCACCAATGGAAAAGCAGTAAAACGCCTGTAATCTGCCAAAAAAGAAGCTTATGTACTTTTTTGGGCAAAGGGCGTGTTGCTTTAAGTGACAGAACGCTCAGATGTCAATAGGGGCCATTGAAATGAATTGGAATTGTCCTGTTGGGCATTTTTAGAGTTGATGCTTAGAGCAGAAAAACGCCCCAAAACGCCTAGGTGTGAAAGGAGCCTAAATGTTTGTTCTTGGATTTCGATACACTTTGGGGTTGATTTACTAAAGGCAAATATACTATGCACTTTCCAGGTGCAGTTGCATTCTGCAAGAGCAGTTGCTCCAGAGCTTAGTAAATGAGAGGAAGCTCATCCTATCATCATCCTATCATATGGAAGCAAAAATGCTGTTTTTTTCCTCACATGAAATTGGGTACCTTTTACCTCAATTGCCAAGCTCTGGAGCAACTGCACTAGCAGAATACAACTGCACTTGCAAAGTACACAGTCTATTTACCTTTAGTAAAGCAGCCCCTTAAACTGCCTCAGTGTAGTGCAGCAAAGTTTAAGGGATGTAATGGGATTCCATTTGCTTTAACTTGAAGTGATTTAATCTAAAAAAAAAAATATATTCCAGGTATTCCATTTTCCCTCAGCAGCATGTAGCCAATCCTGCTGCTGAGGGCAAATCTCAGCACATCCTAATCTTGATTAAGCCCAATGTGAGTAAAACATGTCAGTGACTGATAGGTGGGGATTTTAACTGAAGCCTGTCCTTTATTCACTTCACACCGGAGTTGAATACAGTGTGCAGTGGTACTTTTATGCTATATTGTACATAGTTAGCCAGGTTGAAAAAAGACACATGTCCATCTAGTTGAACCAAAAAAAAATTAAATAAAATACAATCCCATATACACAATCCTATACCCACAGTTGATCCAGAGGAAGGCGAAAAAACCCAGAAAAGCATGATCCAATTTGCTATAGTAGGGGAAAAAAATCCTTCCTGATCCCCTGAGAGGCAATCAGATTTTCCCTGGATGAACTTTACCTTTAAATGTTAGTAAAGCAGGCTTGAATGAAGGAGAAGATTTGGATGCCGCACACCGGATGTAATCAAAAAACTTCACTTAGCTATGAGTAAGCACTCAGTCCTGAGTGCGAAACGCGTCAGCTTACCTGTACTTTCTGCATGACAGTCTTGTTATTTTGATGATCCCATTTTTTCAATAAAGTGAAGTTTTTTGATTACATCCGGTGTGCGGCATCCAAATCTTCTCCTTCATTCAAGCCTGCTTTGCCTAGCATTCAGCCAGCACCTGGAGCTCTTCTGCTCTGAAACTCCTACTTACACCTGGGTCAGTGTCAGCCTGAGCGGTGGAAACACTTTCTTTAAATGTTAGTACCCAGTTATATTATGTACATTTGGGAAGGGATCCAGGCCTTTTTTTAAAGCAATCTACTAAGCTGGCCAGAACCACCTCTGGAGGGAGTCTATTCCACATTTTAACAGCTCTTACGGTGAAGAAACCTTTCCATATTTGGAGATGAAATCTTTTTTCCTCTACCCGTAAAGCGTGCCCCCTTGTCCTCTGTGATGAACTTAAAGTGATTAACTCCAAGTTCACTATATGGACCACTTATGTTGATCATATTCCCCCTTAAATTCCTCTTCTCAAGAGGGAATAAATTCAGTTCCTCTAATTTTTCCTCATAGCTGAGCTCCTCCATACCCCTTATCAGTTTGGTTGCCCTTCTCAGCACTTTCTCGAGTTCCCCCGATATCCTTTTTTAAGAACTGGTTTCCAAAATTGAACTGCATATTCCAGATGAGGTGTTACTAATGATTTGTAAAGGGGCAAAATTATATCTCTCTCTGTCCATACCTCTCTTAATACAAGAAAGGACTTTGCTAGCTTTGGAAACCGCAGCTTGGCATTGCATGCTATTATTGAGTTTATGATCTACCAAAACCCCCGGATCCTTCACCACCATTGATTTCCCCAATTGTACAACCCCCTAGTATGTATGATGCATGCATTTTCTTAGCCTCCAAGTGCATAACTTTACATGTATCAACATTAAACTTCATTTGCCACTAAGCTGCCCAATTAGACAGTGCATTGAGGTTGGCTTGTAAATTGAAGACATCCTGTAAGGACGTTATTCCACTGCATAGCTTAGTGTCATCTGCAAAGACAGAAATGTACTTTTAATCGCAGACACTATATCATTTATAAATATATCAAAAAGTAAGGGTCCCAACACTGAACCTTGGGATACACCACTGATAACCTTTGACCATTCAGAGTCATTAACCACTACTCTCTGAATTCTGTCTTTTAGCCAGTTTTCTATTCATTTACAAACTGATCTTTCCAAACCTGTAGACTTTACCTTACACATGAGCCGTGTGTGTGGAACTGTGTCAAACGCTTTTGCAAATCCAAATATACCATGTCCACAGCCGCCCCTCTGTCCAAGGTTTTACTTACCTCCTCATAAAAAGAAAGCGGGTTTGTTTGACAACTTCTGTCTTTCATGAATCCTTCCTGTCTGTTACTTAAAAAAAATTTTCCCAGCAAGAACTTGTCTTTTTGATCTTTTATTAAAATCTCCAGTATCTTCCTGACTATAGAAGTTAAACTAACAGGTCTATAGATACTTGGCAAAGACTTTGATCCCAGAGCTAAAATCTTTTAGGATCCGTGGGTGGATGCTATCTGGTCCAGGTGCTTTATCCACCTTTATTCTGTTTAAATATTTCTGGACCAGATCACATTTGAGCCATTGTGGATCATTTGGGGCTGTGTCAATACCACCCCCATTATGAACTTGAGCTCCCCCATGCTCCTTTGTATACACAGAGCTGAAGAAAATATTTAATAAATTTGCCTTCTCTTTGTTCCCAGTCACCCACTCTGTATTATTTTGTAAAGGCCTATATGCTCAGACCTGACCTTTTTAATATTAATATTTTTGAAGAATTTATATTGTTGTATCTTTTAGAAAGATGTCAGCACCTGAATACAAGGTGTAAACCTTTGAGACTAATACTGTGGGTTTGGAGTGTCACTGATCTGTTATTGTACTAATGTTCTGCTCTCACAAACTGCAAGCAGGCAGACTTTTTATTGCAGAAGAGGCATGCAATGTCTCTCCTGCAATAAAATCCACCTATCGGCCTGCTCTCTGTCTTCTCTTGCATGTAAACTGAGCTGCGCATGCCCATGCGTAGCTCAGCTTATATCATCGGAACAGTCCCTATGTGTCCTGGGATGACTGACTCCTGCACATGCAGAGTGACCTCATCCAGCGCTAGTTAATGAAGACACCTGAAGACCAGCACCTAGCAGAAATGCTGTGGATGGGGAGCATTGAAATAGAGGTAAATTTAGCTCCAATTTTTGCACATACAGTACTGTGATTTTACCCACCATTCTCCAACCTATGTGTGAATCAGGAAGGAGGAGCAGCAGACTGCTCTGTCCTCGCCTCCTGTCAGTATGTTCCTTAGCAGCACATGTGAAAGCAGCATACATGATTGATTCCCTTTCCTAGTCCACTTCACATGGGTTTAGAAGAGGTTCATACTAAGTCATATTCAAATGCTTATACTAACTAAATATATATAGATATATATATATCTATATAGATATATATATATAGATATCTATATATATAGATATCTATATATATAGATATCTATATATATATATATATATATATATATATATATTTTTTTTTTTTTATATATATATATATACGGTATATCCAATATATATATATATATATATATATATATATATATATATATATATATATATATATTTTTTTTTTTATATATATATATATATATATTTTTTATATATATACAGTATATCCAATATATATATATATATCTATATATATATATATATATATATATATATATATATATATATATATTATGAATTCATAACTGCATTATTTGGTGAGTTTGTATGCCTCTACCAATCTCACCTTTATATTTTATTTAAACAAGCTAAATGAAAAAGTTTTTTTCTTTTTAAGCCTGACACTTGTAATCTGTGTGGATGGTATCACTTGTGCAATGAGTGTAGGGAAGCAGTTGCATAAAGTAGATTAAAGTATAACTTAACTAAATCGCTAAAATCTCATAGAAGCTCTAGCATGTTAATTAAATTTCTATTTTAGATCTGCTGCTTTCATTAAAAGAATACCAGGTAATTGTGTCATAAAGAGCCTTGTTTAATAACTTCCTGTGATAGGGTGACAACTGTCTCCCAAAAAAGAATGGAAACCTTATTTAATGAAAAAAGTGGCAGTTGTATATGAAATAGAGTGCTTTATTAAACTAAATGTCATCCAATAAGGGTTTAGATCGACTTAAAGCGGTTGTAAACAGCTGGATGTTTTTTGTTTTTTTGTTTACCCTGCAAGGTAAAGCCATAACGTGCTACTATACATTGCATACTAGCACATTATGTTAAACTTACCTTAAAATTAAGCCCTCTCCCACCGAGATGTCAGAGCTGAAGGCCGTTTCCATCTTCACACATCTTGCTTTCGGGTTCGAGGACTCCGACTCTGTGCCTGACCGGAGCCATGATGACTTCCCTCCTGCGCATGCACACAGGAGCCACTGTTTATGGCACGGGGCTCTGAAGGAACAGCACGGTGTCCGTTCCTTCATAGTGCATGCGTCAGTGATGTCACTGGCTGCATGTACAATAAATATCTCCTAAACGTACATATTTACACTACCTATAGGTAAGCTTTATTATAGGTTTACCTATTGGTAAAAATGATGGAAGTTAACTTCCACTTTAAAATTAGGCAGTGGTGGAGCAGGTGTTTCAAGAGCAAATATAGTAATCATTCAAGAACATAGCTATTGAGTTTGGTTTTGTATTATGTTTAGGCTGGCATCTCATTCAGTAAAAAAGACAGGTAGTATTTGCATAGATAAAAGAAATGTGCTGCGCTCAGGTATGAACCTATGTATGCATTCACCTTATCAGCATAAAGGTGCCTAGTGCCTGTACTTCGAATCCCAAACCAATCCGTATAACCAGAAAATAGTGCTACTATATATCACATCCAAAAGCACGCTGTGCCAAATATTAAATAGTTCTGTATAATTAAATACACTGTGTAATGGTAAGTGATCTTATTCATGCACAAAAAATAAATTAATTAATTATTCACATACTAATCAATAAAAATAAAATGTGCTTAAAAATTGTATTAAAGTGCCATGCATGTATTCAATCCAAAGTGCAATGTGCCAATAAAACCTTCTTATAATCAATATGGTAAGTGAAAAAACATGCACTATAAATATGCACTATAAATATGGTAACTATTATATACAGACTGCAATAAATCATACAAGTGATGAGTGGTAAAAAAAGCGTATATAAATAATATGTAATCCTTAAGGTAATAATAGTCCTTTAAACGTGAAAAAATCTTCCAAAACCGTGTCACACAGCGATGCGTAGTGGAAAAAAGGATTCCAAAGGTGAACTACAGTGCATAAAGGTGCTTCACATGAAAACCAAATCGTAGAACCACAGTGCCCAGATGTGCCTTGGTGACCCCCAAAGTAGCTGCGCTCACCTCAGAGCGTGTGACACAGGGTTTAGCTGTGTCCAAACACGCTTTGGAGCCACCCCTGGGCTCAGTATTAGGACACCAGATGATCTCCCACCAGGTTCTTTAAGACTCCATAGGCATCAAACCAAAAAAGAGAAGGGACTGCATAGTGTGATATCGCCAAAACCTTTTAATAATACTATGTGTAAAACAATCCCCACACTGGGGTACTCACATTGCATAGGTGCTTAATGTGCACCAAACAGTATAAGCAGGATATAAACCGAGCGCAGCTATCCGACGTGCTGTGGGGTGTTAGAGGTTCCCAGCCCAGCTCAGTGCTGCTCGCTCCTTCCTGGCCCCTCCCCTACGCGTCTTCGACACAGGGAGTCACGTGTCTTCATCAGGGGGATGTATTTGCATGTAAGGTTTAAAGAAACCTAAAGTACCGCTAATGTACATGTGCTTCAATTGGATACTGAACTGATGGTCGATAGAAAGAACTGA
Source organism: Lithobates clamitans (assembly GCA_037952925.1). Classification (NCBI taxonomy): domain Eukaryota; kingdom Metazoa; phylum Chordata; class Amphibia; order Anura; family Ranidae; genus Lithobates; species Lithobates clamitans. The sequence continues at coordinate 11,960,094 of JBBGZY010000300.1, read as the reverse complement.
TAGAAGACAGAAAAGATATAATTCACCATGATTGTTTATGCTTGCTACTGTCACTTTCTTCTTAGAGTTCAGTAAATTGTATGGGTTCTACCAACTGACTGTATTCACTGTAAAGTGAATTGAAGTCAGCACTCAAGAAAAATGTTCAAGCAAAAAGCTTTTCCAGATGAACATTAAGTTTTGTTCAAGAGTCCGGCAATTTACAACTACATCTTTTTTCATTTCAAATACGTTGACGTCGTAAGGTGACACTGCGATAATCAGACATCTGCCATTACTGTAAGCGTGATAAAAAGATATTTAGACGTTCTTATGATTACATTTCTACTGTTTTGTGCTGTTTTAAATATAATATTTTAAGCAGAAATATACAGTACAGTATATTAGTCTGGCTTTTAGCTGAACAAAATGAGCTCATTTTTTTTTAGATTTGAGCAATTTCAAGCCTAGAACTTACAAATCATTTTTATATTATATACTAACCTAGAAAAAAGGTTGTGTTTTTTTTTTTTTTTTTTTTTTTTTTTACAAATTGCATATTACTCATCTGTTAATCTGTATGTAGCTGTCAGGTACCTTTGTTAACGCTTGCATCAGTGCCTGTGCAGGTCCTTAGTACCTGTCTGTGCGAGCATCCACTGCATTATACACTTCAATTAGCATAAAGACAAGCAGATGTTACAACTGCTTCATGCCTAATTTATAGCATAATATGATTTTATTTTTGGTTTTCGCTGGTAACAAAAAAAGGCTTCTTAAGTGTTTTTCTTTTTTTGTTATATTTACAAGCTATTCATTAAAGCCGTGAAAGAAAACAATGGTGATGATATGCAAAGTGCAGTAACTGACATCAGCCATTTGGATTTCAGTTTTCTAATTCAGTGAAAAATTTGTTAATTGGTTGCCATGGGCTACAGCACTTTGCAAATTGTTCTTTTTACTACAGAATGAGTTTGGCTCTTTGCCATTTGCTGTGGTGCATTATGAAGGTGTAGATGCACCATCTACATCATACAACCAGCCTTTCGGGTTTTTCTAGAACAATCGGTGCTGCTGGCTATATCCAGCGACACTCATCATTGTATTATGAAGGTAGGTAAGGCTCCCCAATGTAAAAATGCAATATCACAACAGAGAGGAATCCTCTATCCACCTTTGAGTCAAGTAAATAAATGTGGCGCCTACTCAAATAAATAACAAAGTGAACAAATAACTGAAGTGAAAATAATGTAAATGGATGTGCAAATGATGCAAGAGCACCAAACAATTCCTCAACGTATGATGCAAATGTAAATGACTATAAAAATACTTGTGAATGAATAAATCCCTAAAAAAAATGGTTACAAAAATAATTAATTATTAAGGTGCTTGTGCAGAAAATGCTTGATAATCAATGTACAATCAAGTGTACAAAGTTCTATCCACCTTTACCTTGTAGATGGGGGAAAGGGCTTTTTTTTCATCCAACCCTAGTTGAAAGAAAAAATATGAAACATGTATTGGATAGCTTCAGATGCCCAGATTTTCCTCCTCATTACCTGATATAATTTCAAGTTCACCGACATACCATTTGCTACTATATACATTTTATGGCCAAAAACAAAGTTATTGGGTTTTAGACCAATTCATAGTGTGATCTATTTCCCTGTTTTAATGAATCCATACTGAACATATAGTTCCCAAAGAAAAAAAATTAGATGTGGAGGTGGCAGCTAAGAAGATCTACTTATCAGGGAGCCCCCCCCCCCCCACAAAAAAAATCATGAAATTAAAGATAAGAAAAAAATGGGGCAATTTTAATATTTAAATATTCACAAACCTGATGCTCTAAATGTTACTGTGTGCCATGCCGAACAACATTTCCTCTCCAACATCATCTCCATTCAATAGACCACTAGATCGATTAAATATTTGGCCATGCTCTCAATTACCTGCCACTTCTACAAGACGCATTGCGTAAACTTAGGGAATGTTCCTCCAAAGGACATTTCTGGCTTAGTCGGGTAGCCTTAGTCAAAACTACCACATTTCTAATATCTATTCTACGCTCTCTCCATCATAACCCCTAAATTCGTCCTCACTTAACTGAACTCTGCCTTACTCCTATATATCTGGGCTCACTTTACCCCCCCCCCCTCCCAGCACCACAGCTTTGGTACAACATACTAGTCCACAAGCAGTCAGGAGGCATTTGTTTCCCTTATTTAGAGCTATATTACAAAACAGCCCTATTAATGCATGTTATAGATTGGATATGACACTTCTGCTCTTGCACTTCAGCGATTTGCACAAAGCAAACTATAAAAGACTGCAGGTGACTCCATTTCTTAATTTTATCATCTTCCTCTCTGAAACATGTACTCTTTACCTCTCCTCCTTTTCACAATTGCTGCCTCTCTCCTCAAACTCTCTTTTCTACATCCCTCTGCTCCACCCCACAACCTGTACATATCACCCTCACTTCTCCCCTCAACTTATTACTGCACTCATCACCTCTTTCTAACTCTAAGCCCACTTGCTAACATACCCCCCAGGATACTGAAGCATGTCCCCTCATACAAATCATATTCTCACATTACCTCCCTCACTCTTCTGCTTCTCCTAATCGCTGGAGATATTTCCCCAAACCCTGGGCCCACTTTATTTAACTGTGCCCAACACACCCATCACCATCACCCTACACCCTCTGGCAGTAGTCGCAATCTACACAATCTAGTCTCCATCCCTCTTCTTGCCAACACCAGCCTCACTCTCTCCTGTGCCCTCTGGAACGCCCGCTCTGTCTGCAACAAACTCACTGCTGTTCATGACCTCTTTGTCACTAATTCCTTTAATCTACTTGCTCTCACAGAAACCTGGCTCCACGAATATGACACCCCTTCTCCTGCTTCCCTCTCCCAGGGTGGCCTTCACTGGACTCACTCCCCCAGGCCTAATGGACGTAAGGGAGGTGGAGTGGGATTCCTCCTATCCCCCCAGAGCACCTTCCAGGTTATTCACCCTCCTCCCTCTTTTTCACTCTCATCATTCGAAGCCCACTGTATACGTCTATTCTCTCCCACTTCCCTAAGAATTGCTGTGATCTACCGGCCCCCTGGACCATTATCGACTTTCCTTGATGAGTTTTCTGCCTGGCTACCCTACTTTCTCTCTTCGGAAATTCCCACAATCCTTCTCGGTGATTTCAACATCCCTGCTAATACAAACATTCCTGCTACTTCTAAACTTCTTAGTCTAACCTCTTCATTTGACCTGAAGCAATGGGTACAGGCTTCTACTCACTCTGATGGCAACACCCTTGACCTTGTATTCTCCTACCTATGCACTCCATGCAACTTCTCAAACAATCCTTTTCCTCTCTCCGACCACCACCTTATTAGTTTCTCTCTCCCCCTGTCTTCCACCACCTTTCCCTCCAATCGCCTAACCGTCACCCGTAGAAACTTTCGCAACTTCAACTCCTCTCTCCTCTACTCTGCTACCGACCACCTCTATGACAAAATCTCCCCCCTGTCCTGCCCCAACCAAGCCATATCCATCTACAATAAATCTCTGTCCTCCACCCTGGACAAGCTCGCTCCCCTCACTACACGCAGAATCAGGCCTCGACCCCTACAACCCTGGCAAACAGATGACACTAAAATTCTCAAAAAACGTAGTCGCGCTCTTGAGCGTCTGTGGCACAAGACTAAGTCTCTCAAAGACTTCAACCAATACAAATCTGCCCTCCAAAAATACTATTCTTTCCTCCACACTGCCAAGCAAACCTATTTTACAACTCTTATTAATACCTTCTCATCCAATCCCCGTAAACTCTTCTCTACCTTCAACTCTCTACTTTGTCCTCCACCGCCTCCCCCCACTGATTTACTCACTGCCCAGGAAATCGCTAATCACTTCAAAAACAAGATTGATACAATCCGTGATGAAATCTCCACTCTACAGGTATCTCCTCCAGCTAAGACCCCATGTCAACAGATACAACTGACACTACCTCTATTCAAATCTACTACTCCAGACGAAGTTGCTAAACTCCTTTCTATCGCCCACCTAACTACCTGTCCCCTGGACCCTGTTCCCTCTCAAATGCTATGGTCACCCTCTGACCCCATCCTACACTCTCTAACCCACATCTTCAATCTCTCCCTCACCTCTGGCGTCTTCCCCGATGCTCTAAAACATGCACTGGTCACTCCCATACTCAAAAAACCATCCTTGGACCCTACCAATCTTAACAACCTACGCCCTATCTCCTTGCTCCCCTTTTCCTCTAAACTCCTTGAACGCCTGGTTTACAACCAACTGAGTGACCACCTCATTAAAAACAACCTTCTTGATCCCCTTCAATCTGGATTTCGCCCTCAACACTCCACAGAAACTGCTCTTTTAAAACTCACAAATGACCTACTAACTGCAAAAACCAACGGACACTATTCTGTACTCCTACTTCTGGACCTTTCAGCTGCCTTTGACACGGTTGACCACCCCCTCCTCCTCAAAAAACTTCACTCCATCGGTCTCCGTGACTGTGCTCTTCAGTGGCTCTCATCCTACCTATCCCAACGCACCTTCAGTGTCACTTACAATTCTACTTCCTCCACTCCTCTTCCCTTCTCTGTCGGGGTCCCCCAAGGTTCTGTTCTTGGACCTCTTTTATTTTCAATCTACACCTCTTCCCTGGGTCAGCTGATAGCCTCTCATGGCTTTCAATATCATTTCTATGCTGATGACACACAAATCTATCTCTCCACCCCTCAACTCACTCCATCAGTCTCTTCACGCATCACTAACTTACTAACCGACATATCTGTATGGATGTCACACCACTTCCTCAAACTCAACTTGTCCAAAACTGAGCTTATAATATTTCCTCCCCCACGTGCCTCTTCCCCTGACTTCTCTGTCAAGAGCAATGGCAAAACCATCCACCCGTCCACACATGTCAGGGTGCTAGGTGTTATCCTAGATTCTGAACTCTCCTTTCAGCCCCACATCCAATCACTTTCCAAAGCTTGCCGCCTCAACCTCCGCAACATCTCTAAACTACGTCCCTTTCTAACCAGTGAAACTACAAAGCTCCTGATTCACTCCCTGGTTATCTCTCGCCTTGACTACTGCAACTCACTCCTCATTGGCTTACCTTTAAATAGACTATCCCCCCTTCAGTCCATCATGAATGCTGCTGCCAGACTCATCCACCTAACAAACCGATCAGTGTCTGCTACCCCTCTCTGCCAATCCCTCCATTGGCTGCCACTCGCCCAACGAATTAAATTCAAAATACTAACAATAAGTTACAAAGCCATCCACAACTGTGCCCCCAGCTACATCACTAACCTAGTCTCAAAATACCAACCTAAACGCCATCTCCGTTCCTCCCAAGATCTCCTGCTCTCTAGCTCCCTCATCACCTCCTCCCATATCCGCCTCCAGGACTTCTCCCGAGCCTCGCCCATCCTCTGGAATTCCCTACCCCAATCTGTCAGACTGTGTTAAAATTTATCCACTTTTAGGCGATCCTTGAAGACTTTCCTCTTCAGAGAAGCCTATCCTGCCTCCATCTAACAACTGCATTATTTTCTCCATTAGCTCATCCCCCACAGCTATTACCCTTTTGTATAACTTGACCCTCCCTCCTAGATTGTAAGCTCTAACGAGCAGGGCCCTCTGATTCCTCCTGCATTGAATTGTATTGTACTTGTACTGTCTGCCCTAATGTTGTTGTAAAGCGCTGCGTAAACTGTCGGCGCTATATAAATCCTGTATAATAATAATAATAATAATATTACATAATTAAGTCAAATAAGGGTCAGGCTGGAGAACTAACATCCTCCATCCAACCTTTCTACATTAGATTTATTCTAAGGACCATCCCCCTTCATCTAGCCTTTCAATCTCTGTAGCCCTCCTTTTGTAGGTGTGGGGCTTATTACACAAAAGGTCTTAACTCTCTTCTTATATAGACCCCATGGCTCCAATACTAGGAAACCCAGTGTTCCCCGCAAGCCTTACCACTTATACCTTCCTGTGTTGATTAAGGCTTTTCTTCAATAACCAGGATAATAATCATACTATCGATAAGCACACTATCATAACTCTACTTTCAGTGCAATGCCCCATGGAGTCATGTCCTGCTCTGATTCCCATGCACCCTCCAGCAACCAGCCAATAGGCCTTTGTTATCATTATGATCTATTAACCTTTACAATAAAAAAATAAAAAATAAAAAAAAATAAAAAACATACTTACATCGGGTCATAGGTTCTGGCCACTTTCAGAATGTACAGCTGACATCCCTGTGTCTCATTGCTGCTTCCTGGGAACGTGAGTACTTTTTTCTTATGGGATCTTGGGCATCTAGCTTTCCCAGGAGTCAGCTGTAAGACATCACCTATACCTTGTGGATATGCCCAAAAGCCATAATTTGAAGTAAGTATTGTGTTTTATTTTATTTTCAAATGCTTTTTTGGTTATCAGATTTATTTTTTGCTTTTATCTGGGGGTGGGGCCTCCCAGATAAGAAAACCTTGTATTTTTATTCAAGGTCTGCTTTCAAGCTAGGTAAGCAGCCAACTAAGCTTCATATAACATAACCATATTATTGACAACCAATTTAAGGTAAATTTATGCCTCTACCTGTCCGGCTCATGCATAAAAAATAGCAACTGAGCTCTTTTCTGTGTACATTTCCCAACATATAAAAACTCACCAGGAAAAAAGCTTGGTCCCCCTAAACCATTATCAGTATGTTTTTTTCTGCTTCCCATGTGTCAATTGTGTCCTAAGTCAAGATGGTGTAGCTGGTATAAGAAGAGGGTGCACACTTTTCTAAACGGGTATTTTTATCCCTAGCAAATTGAAAGTGGATGTAAACCCTTACATACACCCAGTGAAGTGACTAGCCTTAGGTGATATACACAGAGATGAAACAAATCCTCCTACATAAGTTGTACCTGTCTATCTACAGCCCCTTCTTCACTACATTTGTTCAAAGTGCAAAATTGTAAAGCTTGTCTGAGAGTTCTGAGTTCAGAGAGAGTTCAGAGCCCTAACAGCTGAATGGAGAGAAGGGACCCCCCCCCCCCACCTCTCCACACAGCACACAGGAACAGAACTGAGATGTCAGTCAGCTGGAGGTCCCTCCCTGTCACCATTTTTCTCTTGGTCTCAGGAAAACTTGTCAGAAGGGACTCATGATGATAGCAGAGGAACGAAGCAGCAGATAAAAGTCACACTTAGTGCTCTGGAGTGAGAAAAGTACACACTATAGAGGGATATGCTTTGTTCATATTTCATGCGTGGAGTGTACAACCACTTTAAAATTAAGTTGCATAGTAGGATTCCGTTTTCTGAATTCAACTGGTGTCCAGATTATGCTCTCTTAAGTATTTAAATATTCCGAACAAGCAGTAAAAGCACTTTAAAACATTCACATTTGTATCTATAGGCATTGAGGAGAAATTCATCTTCCAGTTTCACAACAGAGGCACTGAAATATTTGCTACTTTTTCATTTACATTCTATGTAGCACAGATATTGGCAGTGTTCCAGCCTTTGTAGTGTAAACACACAGCAGGTGGTTCCAAAATAGATCATACCCATGTCTTTCATGCTCACAGTGTTCTAGTTTGATAAAAGGCTCCTTTTTCTACATTTTCATACAGGGAGACCTATTTGCATTAAAGTATAACTGAAGCCAAAATGTTCTTTTAAATGTTTGACACGGTGGGGGTGGATCCAATGTGGTCAAGCAGTGTCTCAGTTGAAATTTATGGGTAGTGACCGAATTCCTCATTGAAGAGAGAGAGAACTTAAAGTAAAATGAAATGGATAATTAAACATTATTGTTCCCAAAGGCTTGAATGTCGATTTCAACTTACATCTTTTTATGTGATTTGTCCGTGATCATGGATACATTTGGGAAATTTATCAAAGCTAGAACAGACAGAATCTGGAGCAGCAGTGCATGGCAACCAATTAGCGTCTTTCTTTCATTTTCAAAGCTTACCTGAACAGGCTGAAGATAGAAGCTGATTGGTTGCCATTCACAACTACTCCAGATTCTGTCATTTCCAATTTTGATAAATTCCCACGATTGCATTCCGTCTTCTCATACATTTTTTCTTTTTAGGTTATAGTCTTGTGAATATCCAGATGGCCCGCTATGTTTCTTATAGCATTGTGTACATGAAATTGACTTGGTGTGGGTTATTTACCATAGGTGATTCCTATTTCTGGTGGCAGGATAAGATAATTTTATTACACCTCTATTGATACATATGCTTATACTACCTGAGGGCTGGGTCACAGAATATGCAGTGTAGAAAGGTGTGTTTTCATGTGCATTTACTTCACCAGATGTGAAACGCAGTGTGTTTGCAGGCACCAGATCATCGTCCAGTGTATTTTGCAGCAAAACTAACCACATGGGAATGTGCTGGAATTGCACTTGAATGCATGTGTTCCGGTGTGAACCGGCCCTTCAGAAGGATCCACTTGGGTCCAAATCTATTGTACATATTGCTTCAACAAATGGAAATTTAATAAACATAGGTATCGCTCTAAAATCTAAGTCTGTGGGATATATATATATATATTGCAGTAGGAGTAAAACCTGCATTTCGGTAGAAACATATTTCTGATCATTTATACCAAAAAATATTTGTTCTTATATTACATTCATTCAAATCTATCACATCTCCCTCTCTTTTAGATCCATTTTTTGTCCAGTATATTTAAAGAAAAATATTACGATATGAGTTACACTTCCCTGGAACCATACACCCACAGTGGCGTTTCTCGTTTATTCCAATTAATGACATCATTAGATTGGTGGCAGTGGACTCCATTATCTTTTTATTGAATGTGTATATATATATGTTGTGTCTGTCATTTTTTTTATAATGCTGTGAACAAGGCTTGTGCCGAAATGCGTTAGCTGTCATTTTAACTTGGTCATGACCGAATAAAGATTGCAGATGGAATTTCCAGCAGTGCTGCCTTTTTTGTTTCACCATTCAGGATACCGTTTTTGGATGTAGGAGGGACATCCTGAGCTTTGGAACACCTGGATTTGGGTTAGCTGTTTTTCAAACCTCCTATAGCGGGCTTCACAGATCAGAGCGGTGTTCCTTTCATACTTGCTGCATTTCAGCATGAACCGTGATTGCAGTTTATGTAGTGGGTGCTGCGTATACTGTATGTATTATATATATTTGTGTATTTTACTGGGTCTGGCAAACAGTGACTAAGAAAGCAAAGGCAGTAATGCATCTTCTTCATCTTGACATTACACCTGTTTTCTCCTCTCTCTCTCTGCTTTGGCCACCTCTTTTCTAACAAAGCATGGGAGGAGATAATTTACACCAAAGGCCAATTAGATGCTTTTAGTGCACCCTATTACACTGGCTGTTGGTTTTAACTCTTACTGTGCTGTGATGAGAAGTGGAGAATGTCATCTCTTTTCTTCATTGCAGTAACATGAATGACAAAGGAGATAAGATGTGATAATCATTATTGTGGCTTATCTACATTTGATAACAGACACCTTTGTTTTGATTTTTGAGAATAAATTGCTTCACAGAACAAGCAGACAGAGAGGTTAGGATGGTTTGTGGTAAAGTTTTTTTTAATGCTTGTTAAGAATAGGTAAAGGCCAATTTACAAAGAGTGAGTATTCACTACAGATGACTTATGTGCCTGCGAAAAAAAATACACATTCCAACCAAGAGGAGTATACCAACTGCATAGAGATGTTATGTCGTTGGCCTTAAATCAATGTTGTTCAGTGCCACCTCTATGTAATAAGCAAGACACTACTGGCCTACCAATGAAACAATTAAGGTCAAAATGTGTCGCTGGGGTACCTGGCAAGAATTATTTAAGTTCTAGTTTAGAGCATTTAGAGATAACGCTTAACAAATTTTAAATATTGTTTAATGGAATGACAAGAAATAACATAGTACAAAAATATAGTTTGACTAAATATAATGAACCTTAAATGTGACTCGCAGCACTGGGATCATTAGCTACCAACCTGGAAAATGTCTGAATGAAATTTTTATGTTCTCTCTGTGTTTGCATGGGTTTCTTCCCACACTTTAAAGACATGTTGGATGGTTATTTGGCTCTTGTGTAAACTGGCCCTAGTATGTTTATGCATGTGAAGTAGATAGTAAGCTGCTTGAGGGCAGGGACTGATGTGAACATGTAAAATGTTGTGTAAATAGTCAGCACTGTGCCGTTCAACTGTAGGTCTAAAAAAGCAAAAAAATAGACCCTGGATGTGTATTGTTCTAAACTGATCTGCTAAAGTATTTACAGTGACTATTGGCTTAAGAGATATTTTGCTAATGGGTTTTATGAACTAGGCCTGTATCTTGGCAAACCATATTGTGACAGAAATGTTGTAATGTTGTGTGGGATTGGCTTCATTAAAAGGTCTCTGGTTATCAGTGCTCTGGCTAAGTAATGTTTATGTTACTGCTGGAGACAGGGCTGGTGCAAGGATTTTTGGAACCCTAGGCGAAACCTCATTTTGCTGCCCCCCCCCGCTCCACCCCTGACTCCATCCCCTTTGCTCTGCCCGTGTATACTCCACCTTTTTAATGAAGTGCCCATCAAATGCAGCCCACCAGCGCCCATCAAATGCAGCTTTACCAGCACCCATCAATGTAGCCTCACCAGCGCCCATCAAATGCAGCCTCACCAGCGCCAAACAATGCAGATTCACCAGCACCAATCAAATGCAGCCCCACCAGCGCCCATCAATGCAGCCTCACCAGTGTCCATCAAATGCAGCCTCACTGATGCCCATCGAATGCAGCCTCCCCAGCTCCCATGGAAGGCAGCCTCACCAGCACCCATCAATGCAGCCTCACCAGCGCCCATCAATGCAGCCTCACCAGTGCCCATCAATGCAGCCTCACCAGTGACCATCAATGCAGCCTCACTAGCGCCCATCAAATGCAGCCTACCAGTGCCCATCAATGTTTGCTTGCTTCCATTCATTCGGGAGTCAGGACACAGACACAGTCCTGCGCTGCGCCTCTGACACTATGTGCGAACGGAGCAGCGGCTGCCTGCTGATGCTGAGACTTAGTTTCTTGCTGAAGAGAGAAGGGAGTAGGAACACCAGTGGCCGGGCGCTCTAGGGAGCAGTGCGCCCTAGGCGCCTGCCTAGTTTGCCTAGTGGTAACACCGGCCCTGGCTGGAGAGTTTAATGACCATTGTGACAACAGTCAATAGAAGGCTTGCTTAAATGACATTAAGATAAAAATCCTTCTGTATGCAGCAGCCCCCCTAATACTTACCTTGGCCCCATCTCTGTCCAGCGATGTCCACTATTCCCTCGGTCCTCCTGACTGGCTGAGACACAGCAGCGGCGCCATTGACTCCCACTGCTGCCAATCAAAGTCAGTTAGCTAATCAGGAGAGATAAGGTGCGGGGCCGAACATTAGCTCCATGTCTGAATGGACACACGGAGCTGCAGCTCAGCTCAGATGCCCCCATAGCAATCTGCTTGCTGTAGGGGCACTCGACAGGAAGAAGGGGCCAGGAGCAGTGAAGAGGCACCCGAGAAGAGGAGGATCTGGGCTGCTTTGTGCAAAACCACTGCACAGGGCAGGTAAGTATAACATGTTTGTTATACTTCAGCCTGGATTTCGTCCTCAACACTCCACAGAAGCTGCTCTCCTAAAACTAACAAACGATCTACTAACAGCCAAAACCAATCGACACTATTCTGTACTCCTACTCCTGGACCTCTCTGATGCCTTTGATATGGTTGACCACCCCTCCGCCTCAAAAAACGCCATGCCTTCGGTCTCCGTAACTGTACTCTTCGCTGGTTCTCTTCCTACTTATCCAACCGCACCTTTAGCGTTTCCTACAACTCTACTTCCTCTTCTCCTCTTCCTTTCTCAGTTGGGGTCCCCCAAGGTTCTGTTCTTGGACCTCTCCTATTTTCAATCTACACCTCCTCCCAGGGTCAGCTAATAGCCTCCCATGGCTTCCAATACCACCTCTACACTGATGACACCCAAATCAATTTCTCTACCCCTCAGCTCACTCCCTGTCTCCTCATGTATGTCTAATTTACTATAAGATATATCAGTCTGGATGTCACACCACTTCCTCAAACTCAATCTATCCAAAACCGAACTTATGATATTTCCTCCCCCATATGCCTCTTCCCCTGATCTCTCTGTCAAAATCGATAGCACAACTATAAGCCCATCCCCACATGCCAAGGTTCTAGGTGTAGTCCTGGACTCTGAACTCTCCTTTAAGGACCACATCCAATCACTGGCCAAATCCTGCCGCCTCAACCTCCGCAACATCTCCAAAATATCCCCCGTTCACAACAAAGCTCTTAATTTACTCGCTGGTCATCTCTCGCCTCGACTACTGCAACTCCCTTCTCATTGGCTTACCTCTACATAGTCTATCACCTCTTCAATCCATCATGAATGCTGCTGCCAGATTCATCCACCTTACCAATCGCTCTGTCTATGCTACCCCTCTCTGTCAATCCCTCTACTGGCTTCCGCTCGACCAAAGAATTAAATTCAAAATACTAACAACTATGTACAAAGCCATCCACAATTTAGCCCCCAGCTACATCACTAGCCTAATCTCTAAATACCAACCTACTCTTTCTCTTCGTTCCTCTCAAGACCTTCTGCTCTCTAGCTTCCTCATTACCTTCTCCCATGCTCGCCTCCAGGACTTTTCCAAAGCTTCTCCAATCCTATGGAATGCCCTACCCCAATCTGTCCGCTTATCTCCTACTCTATTAGCTTTTAGACAATCCCTGAAAACCCTTCTCTTCAGAGAAGCCTACCCTACCCACATCTAACAACAACTGTTTTTTCATTTTCTCCATCAGCTCACCCCCCACAGTTATTACCTTTTTTGTTTTCACTTGACCCTCCCTTCTAGATTGTAGGCTCTAATGAGCAGGGCCCTCTGATTCCTCCTGTATTGATTTGTATTGTAAGTGTACTGTCTGCCCTCATGTTGTAAAGCACTGCGCAAACTGTTGGCGCTATATAAATCCTGAATATTAATAATAATAATAATTTTATTTTTTTTAACTAGACTTTACAATCACTTTAACTAATAATAGTTGGAAATTCCTCTCTACCAGCTTAACCAGTTCATTTCAATGCAGGGCTAAAAATGGGAAATAGCTGGTATACAGAAACTGTGCACGTTCGCTTATTACTGGCTCCAAACTATAAGAGGTTATCAGGTAATGTACTCTTGTGCTAGTTGTTCCCCTTTGTTTTTTTTTGCTTTAATTGGTTACAGTCAATAATATCCACAGTTCTTTATTTTCAAATGTTATCATTCTGTATAATTAGTCCTCTTTAAAAAGCTGTATTTTTTTTCCTTTGTAATTAAATTGTTCTAGTGAATTAAAAAAATATATAATAATAAAATAACAGAACACATGCATGCCATAATATAATGATAACACAAAGCCAGTTTAAATACAGGCTTAACTGTTATAAATGAAAGACCGGTGAGAACTAAAGTAAACATAATTATGCCATTCTGCTAGTGATATCGATTATGTGCCGTGCATGTAGCTCAGCTTTGTAACCAGCTGTTCTCATCAGCCAAGCTTTGCTTGCTTGTTTGGCACTTGCTGCTTATAAATAGTTTGCTTTGAAGGCTGTTCCATGTTATTCAATATGCTGCCTCCCAGGGAGTTCTTACTGGATGCCTAGATTTCTCCACAATTGAATGAAAATGCATTAACATACCAGCGGGAAAAAACAATAACAATAAAACTGTGGCAGGCTATCATTATTAAGTGAGAAGGAATATGATTGATTTGTCAATTGTATTTTTCCTTTTTGATTATTAAATATCACTTGTATAGAGACTGTCTGCTGTAAAATAGAGAGGTTTTTTAAATATAAGCACCATGGGTGTCCCAAGGAATGTATTAGTATGTGTGTGCTTCAATACCCTGGACTAATCTTTTTTTTTACTTTGAGAAATGTCTATAACATTAAATTGATGGCTACATAATCTAGCTTTCATAGTTAGTTTGCTCAAACAGATTTATAACTAAAATATAAGTTACAATTTTAAAAAGAATAATACCGCATAAACCAGTCTGTACATAAGCTGTCCCTTTTTGCATGTTCGGGAAAGTGAATATTGCATGCAAACAATGGTGTAGAAGATAGGGTCAAGGTGTCCAATACAGCTCTGTCAAAAATACAGTATCCCATAACAACTTATCACAGTTTAAAATCCTCAGATTCAACATTAGTAATCTGAAATCTTTGACCTGAAAATATCCATTTGTAAACTGTCCTGGCCAGTTTATAAAGACTTGGCAATGTTTTTCATTGAATATTTTACCAACACTTTATTCCACCCAGAAGAATCATTCATTTTTTCAATGCAGAAAACATGGGAATTTTTCTCACGTTGGTGCCATTTTACTTTTATGTTGCAGTGTTTTCCTCTAATATTATTTATTTGCACCATTTTTTTCACTTTGTTTAAAATTGCAAAAACAAATATTTGATCTGGTCTTTATAAATAGGCCATCAAGGTGTGAAAGTAGTAAGATGCAGATTTCTGAAGAGCTCTCTGTATGTAGGGTGACTTTCCAAACCCTAATATATATGGACTTTCTGCAGTAATTTTTATATTGTCAAAAGTAGAAGTGATATCACTAAAAACTCTGTAAAAACAAAAAAAGCCTATGTTGCATTATGTTTAGTCAGCAGAATAATATTCAAATTACTAAGAAAGTGCATTCACAATATGTTCAATAACTGCTATGTGCAAAGTGGCAAAACTGCTAATTCTGCCATCCACAAGACTTAGCCATGATCTAAAGTGTACAAGAAACAACATACTGTAAAGCCACAAACATCAAAAAGAGGGAGCACTTGTGGGTTTTAATACCTCATGGATTCCTCACCAGCTAGCAGGCCTCCTTAAAGTGTAACTAAATCCAAATCTATTTTTCCGTTAGTTTGATATCATGTCTCACTTTAAACAGGTTTCTTAAAAACTAACTGCACTTTTGTTGAGAAAAAACAATCCCTCTAGGTGATTAATGTACGTTCCATAAATTTTTACACACTTTGGTGCCAATAAAAAGATTTTGTTGCTGTGAAGAAATTGCTGTTTATTTCACCAGATTGATGACATACTCTGAATGGAAGTGTCTAGTTCATTATAATCAGCTGGTGCACTTTTCTAAATTCTAAAGAGGAAAGCTGAAGTGTCCGCAGGCCGTCAGAATTAGTTAACTCCTTAGCAAGTATCTCGCCAAAACATAATTTTCTATTACACTGGAAGCCTAAAAATTGATTTGTAGCTTAGTGCAGAATTCTAGGAAAGTCAATGAGACAATCACACAAGCAAATAAAAAAACATTATGGAGGCACAATGGTGTATGGCAGGGCTCAAAATTTCAAGTCTTGAGCTACTAGCCAGGCCTTAAGAGCTACTCACCACAAGTTGTCCCACCCAATCCCTACCCTGCCCCGCCCCTAAACAGGCCCTCATAAATTATCTCATGAAATGACACTGCTAATTGTTTTATGCAGAATTAAGTTACAAAAATAAAAATTAACAACAACTTTTTCAGTGCCCATCAGTGCAGCCAATCAGTGCCAATCAGTGTCCCTTAGTGTCAATCAGTAAAGCTTATCAGGCCCCATCAGTGCCGCATCATCAGTGCCCATCAATGTAGCCTCACTGGTGCCCATCAATGCAGCCTCACCAGTGCCCATCAGTGCAGCCTGTTCAGTGGTTATCAATGCAGCCTCATCAGTGCCCATCAATACAGCCTCATCAGTGCCCATCAATGCAGCCTATCAGTGTCCATCAGTGCAGCATATCAGTGCACATCAATGCAGCCTCATCAGTGCTCATCAATGCAGCCCATCAGTGCCCATCAATGCAGCCTCACTGGTGTCCATCAATGCAGTCTCACCAGTGCCTATTAATGCATCTCACCAGTGCCCATCAATGCAGCCTGATCGGTGCCCATCAATGCAACCTCATCAGTACCCATCAATACAGACTTACCAGTGCCCATCAATGCAAACTCACCAGTGCCCATCAATGCAGCCTGATCAGAGCCCATCAATGCAGCCTCATCAGTGTCCATCAATGCAGCCTCACCAGTGCCCATCAATGCAGCCTGATCAGTGCCCATCAATGCAGCCTCACCAGTGCCCATCAAAGCAGCCTGATCAGTGCCCATCAATGCAGCCTCACCAGTGCTCATCAGTGCAGCCTCATCAGTGTCCATCAATGTAGCCTCATCATTGCCCATCAATGCAGCTTCACCAGTGCCCATCAATGCCGCCTGATCAGTGCCCATCAATGCAGCCTCACCAGTGCATAGGAATCAGAGTGAGGAGAGCCGGCCGGATCATCACACAGGGCAGGTATCTCCTGCTATAACACAGCTTTCATTTAAATTGCCCGGCTGCCGCTGTCAAATTAAGTCCTGTCTCCTGGACCGGCTCCTATGATAGATGTCACACATCCCAGGTATTGAACCAGTGTGCTGACTATCAAAGGAGCCGGTCTGGGAGACGGAACTTTGTTTGACAGTGGCTGCCGGGAAATTCAAATCAAAGCTGTGTCACAGCAGGCAATCCCTGCTCTGCGTGATGACCCGGTCAGCTCTCCTCTCTCTTTCCAAGGTTTCTGGCCAATCAACCCCACCTACCAGTGGCACCCGCCCCCACTTCCCCCTCCAGGGCAGCCCCACACTCACCCTCATGTTTTTTTTCCACTCACCAAATGCAAGCAGGTGAGTGGAACTTTTGAGGCCTGGTGTATAGATTACATCCAGGTTGCCATATTGCATTGAATTTTACAGAAAATGACAAAGCTGCAGATTGAAAACAAAAGGCCTTTTTATAACATTAAAGTGTTTGTAAAGTTATTTCTTTTTTAACTAACAAATATGTCATACTTACCTGCTCTGTTCAAGAGTTTTGCACAAAGCAGCCACAATCCTCCTTTTCTGGAGTTCCATGTGCCTCCATGGAAAGCCACTTCCTATGGTGGCACATGGGTGTGCTAAATCCCCATCCCTGCTCCTTTATCACTTGATTTGATCAACAGCAGCAGGAGCCAATGGTTCCCACTGCTCTCACTGAGCCCAGTGAGGAGGGAGAGAGAGAGAGTAGAGCCTGTGCTCTGGGGCACAGTGCTGGATTGTGATCTGGCTCAGATAAGTATTCGGGTGGGCTGCAGGGAGCTGACAATAGAAGGTTTTTTTACCTTCATGCAGAGAAAGTATGAACATAAAAAAAACTTCAGTATTTACAACCACTTTAAATTACAACATGGCTTGTGTAACAATTGTAGATGCTATATTATTTTTTTATATTTGCTATTCTGTGAAAGTGGAGATACCAGTTGACAGTGGAAAAAACGCATAGCATGTACCAGGCTTTAGAGTATTGTCAGCTAGAATCTGTGAGGTTTTTATGGTTAGCCCCTTCACCCTGATTTGCTACAGTTCTCTTATAGGTCCAGAATTGTTTATGTTATTCATATCACATTATGTACTGAACATAACACCAGGCCGATAAAAGCCAGTCAGTAAATGGAACAGGGTTGTTGTTTTCACCAGAGCAGAGTTTGTGAAGAAAGCAACACATAAAGCTGCAATGTTGTTTGGAATGCATCATACATTTTCTTCAATGAATTATTAAATTACTTAATGGACAGTGCATTACAAAGAAAACTGGCAAATTACAGAATAATTTAACTGTTGCAAAGAAGCACACCAACTTGCAGGACGTAAAACACTCCATTTTGACACAAAATGCCTGAAGCTAAAGCAATTAAGCCTGCAAAGTATTACCGTCTGACATGATGTGTATGTAAATTTGTCACTCATTGGCGAAGGGTTTGTAACAATCACAAGTAATGTTCACAATAAGCTAATCCATGTGGCATAAGATGTTTTTTGCTAGAGGAAGTTTAAAAAGAGTAGTTATGTATCATTTAGGGATATTATCATAATACATATGGCATTCATCTGTGAGAAGGAGAAGAAACTTTGTGGGTCGCATATCCAGGGGCTTTTTTTTTTTAAACCTATGCAGCGAACCCTGCAAGAACCAAGTTAAACAATTTGTACATTGCCTGTAAAGAATTCATTTTGATTTTCTTAAAGGGCAACTAAGCAAAGAATACTGTTACACAAGTACTTGAAAAAGCTTTCCTTAGCATTCCACGGGGAGATGTAGAATAAACCACTAAACATTCCATAGTCATACACAGGCCTGAATTTGTGGATTAATCACATCAAGTCTCATGGTGGGCATATAAACAGCAATTTTAAATTATCTTTTGCTTGAAAAATTACCAAGGCAATCTACCACCAACAACTTTGATAATAGTGCTGGGTTTCCAGTGACGTCATTTCCGGCCCCTGTAGTACACACTGGTCGAGTCACTTCTGGGTCTTTTAAGACAAATGACAGTTTTTAAAGTGAGTGCAATTGCGCGGTTGTGCGGCGTTGCACCCAAACAAAATTGACGTCCTTTTTTTCCACAAATAGAGCTTTCATTGGTGGTACTTGATCATCTCTGCACTCTGTACTTTTTGCTCTAATAAATATCCGCATTTTAAAAAAAAAAAAAAAAGATAATTTTTTCTCAGGTTAGGCCGATATGTATTCTTCTACATATTTCCGGCAACAAAAAATGGCAATAAGCGTATACTGATTGGTTTGCGCAAAAGTTATAGCATCTAAAAAATAGGGGATAGATTTATAGCATTTTTGTTATTTATTTTTTTACTAGTAATGGCAGCGATCTGCGATTTTTATCGGGACTGCGACATTATGGCGGACACATCGAACATTTTTGACACATTTTTGGGACCATTGGCATTTATACAGAGATCAGTGCTATAAAAATGCACTGATTACTGTATAAATGTCACTGGCAGGGAAGGGGTTAACACTAGGGGCTATCAAGGGGTTAACTGTGTTCCCTGTGTGTGTTTCTAACTGTAGGGGGAGGGGACTGACCTGGAGGAAATGACAGATCGTGATTCCTAACTATTAGGAACTCACGATCTGTCTCTCCTCACAGAACAGAACAGAGATTTGTGTGTTTACATACACACGTCTCTGTTCTGCCCTTCGTGCCCATGATCGCTCGTGGCCGGCGGTCATCGCGACTGTCGGCCACGAGCATCGGCACCCCCAAGTGCAGCGAGCATACCTGCTATCCCGCTTAAAGGATCTGATGTATAGCTATGATGGCTCGCGGGATCGTGCCGACCTGCCGTAGTATAATGACGGCGGCTGGTCGGCAAGCGGTTAATAAGAATACTGCACAATGGTAGCTTCTTCTCCCCTTGTGTTCTTCATGTTGCCTGAACATTTGAGTGAAGAGTGATGCTTACCAAAACTAATGCCAGAGAATGTCCAGTAGGATAAAAGAAGCAACAACAGGAGTACAATGAGGAGTCCAGCACAGATACTATTTTTCACATACCTGGTCAGTGAGTCTGATGTGAAGAGGAAGGCCTCTCGTACAGCTCTGGCTCGGGGGCCATTGGTAGTGAGACGGCAGCCATGGGCACACGACGAGGTATGAGTGCCTGTGATCAATCCAGTAATCTGTGTGGGTGGCAGCAGTCAGCAGGTGGATGTGGCAATAGAACAGGCTGGTTGGTATGGAGCTTGGCTGGCAGCAGACTGTGGGTAAGCAGCTGGAATCAGGAGCCAGATGAGAGCTTGCTGGGCTGAAGTTGTAGCAGGCTGGATGAGCAGAATGCATGGACAGAGGAGCTGGGTCAGTAATAGTTGGGCAGATCAAGCATAGACGGCAGACAGCAGGATAGTCATGCACTTGAAGCACATCTGACCAGCCACTTAAAAGTTTGCGCATATGTTTGTCCCGGGACATTTTATCTGCGCTATGGGCATACCTTCCCTGACACCATTTATAGCTGTTTTTGACTCTTGTGCTAATAACAAGGGATTAAAAAACCTCCGGTGATTGTGGGAGCAACTGAGTGGGTGCACAAAGAGCATGGAAGTACTTATTTACTTCATGGATGTTTATGCACTGAGCACTTTTGTTGAAGATGAACTTTCACTGATGGACTAATTTTGCACTTTATGTATGCACATATGGGACAATTTTTGGGATATTTTTACAATTGAGAGATCATGGTTTTTGGTGTTTTGAATTTTGATATTATGAATGTATATGAATTGCGTTCATTTTTTAGAATTATGAACATGTATAAATTGTATCGCTGTAGATAAGATTTGTCACAACTTTGATAATATCACTGTTTTTATGGAGACTGTTGGCAGTAGGTAACATTGATACTTTTTCGTTTTTTTGTGATCAAAGCTTTTTAAATGGTCTCCAACATGTAATCAACATTAAGGTGCTCACAGATATAGGCTTATCTTCATCTGATTAATATAGCTATGCCTTGACGCATTTTGCATATTCGTGCTTACCTATAAGGTCTTGTGAGTAACCATGGATATGCAAAAGGAGTCAAAATGTTTTGTAATAATTGCTGTGTAGCTTGAAATTTTAATGAGAAGCTTGTGGTTTTTTTTTTTTTACTTTTACTTTGCACATGATTGATAATTAAAGTGAGCATAATGTAAGTTCAAGTAAATATAGGAAAGCAGAGACCAGGCACAAATGGCATATGTGCACTCCAAACTTCAAATTATGGTAATCGGTTCCACTTAAAGTTGGAGGAGGACTGCTAAATATTTATTCCAGGGTTATAACCTCTCACAACTCTCTGTGGTCAGCAGCAGAGTAAGCAAAAAAGGATCACCTTCAAAGGCTGGCTATGGGGAGTGTAGAGTAACAAGATGGAAGCTGTCAGCGGTTGATATGTAGCAGTGCCCATGCTCTGCTTTGGAGCTCATGGACAGAGATTCTTCCAGATAACAGAGTGGCATCCACAGGTGTAGACAGCAAGGCACTAATGGAGGGGGTGACACCACCACTCCCTCCTAGTCTCCAACACAGGCAACACACTGTGTTCCAGTGCCATCTGCTGTGAAAGCAGCAGCGGCTAGGGATCACTGGTAATGTTTGTTCAACTAGGGTATTTAGAAACACACTGTCATTTTGCCCTGAAAGGACAAAGTGACAGGGTATCTTCAAAGTGAATAAAAGGAATATATGACTTCACACCGAGGTAGCATCTCTTTTTTGTAAAATCCGTAACATGAATAACATCACAGGATAGGCAAACAGGTACAGGTAGACGCGTTTCACACAGCGACGCCGCGCTTATGCATTACCCTGAAATGTTCCACTGACATCCCTTAAATAGGGCGCCCCCATCGTGTAAAGCACAGGTGAGGACGACGTCAGCGGAACATCTAAAATCACTCTCAGCTGTGCACCTTGTTAGAACAATGGAATCACATGAAGTCAATCAGAACTTTGGCTCCTACTGAGAGCAACAACAACATAGACATACAGACATCATAGCCAGTCAAAAGAAGGAAAGGGAACGTGGGAGGGATCAAAAGAAAACAATCTATGTCTAAATAAACATCCCATCTAATGTCCCTGTTTGGCCCTATACGGAATTACGGAAATAAGAAGGACACATATGATGAAGGCAAAAAATTATTGCATAGAATTAAATTACATTGTTGAAAACCACAAACAAAATGTGTCAACATAAAATTGTTATAAAATAAAAAAGGAAAAAGATTTGTGGACAAAGAAACAAAAATAGAACAAATAGAAAAAACACACACACATAGTATGTCTCAATTACTAAATTGTCATAATTGAATTTGTGACCTATGTGTGTATTGAAACAAACCTAGTCTGAATGAACAAGTGTACATATCAAAATATGAAAATAAATGTTGATTTAATATAATTTAATTTAATTTAAATTTGATTTGAGAACTGGATAGAAACAGAGCTACAATGAAACATGATGTCCACATAGAAGCATGCATAAGGGTAGAAATATGGACCGATATATACACAAAATGCATGAAAACGCATAGGGAGTGCATAAAGCTGCATGGGAAATGCATGAAAAATTGCATAAAAATTGCATAATTTAAAAAACATCGCATAAAAATTGCATTAAAAAAGCGCAAAAAAAAGTGCATGAAAAAATGCATGAAAGAAGATTTCATGCACTTTTTTTTGCATTTTTTTAATGCAATTTTTCATGCATTTTCCATGCAGTTTTATGCAGTCCCTATGCATTTTCACGCATTTTGTGTATATATCGGTCCATATTCCTACCCTTATGCATGCTTCTATGTGGACATCATGTTTAATGGTAGCTCTGTTTCTATCCAGTCTTCAGATCTTTTGACTGGCTATGATGCCTGTGTATGCCTATGTCGTTGTTGCTCTTAGTAGTAGCCAAAGTTCTGATTGACTTCAAGTGATTCCATTGTTCTAACAAGGTGCACGGCTGAGAGTGATTTTAGATGTTCTGCTGATGTCACCCTCACCTGTGTTTTACACAAGGGGGAGCCTTATTTAAGGGATGTCAGTGGAACAATTTAGGGTAATGAATAAGCGCAGTGTCACTGTGTGAAACGCGTCTACCTGTACCTGTTTGCTGATTCTGTGGTGTTATTTATGTTTTGGATTTTACAATACAGAGATTCATCACTACCTCGGTGTGCAGCCATCCATTCCTTTTATCCAAATTGCATGGCACAGCGGGGGGACATTGCAGGATCCTGGTGACAAGGTAAGTAAGCTGTACCAGGATCCTGAGATGAAATCCCGAGCGTGGCTCGGGGGGTTACCGCTAATGGTACTGAAATGTAACCCTGAGCCACACTCGGGATACCGCCAGGGAGGTTAAATTAGAACTATAGGCAAAACTTTTTTTTCCATTTTGGATAGAGTAAGGGAGGGTTATAAACCCTGTCAGATTTTTTTTTTCTCTATCTTTGTCCCATTTCAGAGATTTCCTTTCATTTCCTGTCCCATAGCTAAACAGGAAGTGAGAGGAAATCCCTGCAAATTAAAAGAATTCCTTGGGGACCCCCAGGTCACTAGAACTAGTGTCCTCATTGAAGGATTTCCCCTCTATTACTTTTCTGGTAACAATCTAAAATTGGGGATTTTCTTTTACTTTCCCTTTCAATGGTGATGGTAAACAGGACAAATAGGAGGGAGAATCTCCCTAACGGGGGCACAGCAATAAAAACTGACAAGCGTTCTAATCCCCCTGCATCTATGAAAAACTACAAAAAAAAGGTTTGCCTTTAGTTATACTTTAAGAATGACAGTGATGGGGTTGTCCATACTTGTTCTGCTGACTTTATAGCCAAAACCCCTAACCTTTTTTGTTTAGGCTAAATCTTCCTTGTGTTATTTGCACGGTAACGAAACATTGACGGATAAAAGAACAGTGTATATTCATAAAGTCGTGAATATGGTCTTCGCTGGTTATCCACAGAAAGAGAATCTTCCTGATGCATGTGTTTTAAAGTGGTTGTAAACCCTTTTGTGTGAGTTTTACCTATAGGTAAGCCTAAAATAAGGCTTACCTATAGGTAGTGGAAATATCTCATAAACGGGCGCCGTTTAGGAGATATTTCACTTGTAGTGCACCGATGATGTAATCAGCGCATGCGCTGTGAAGAAATGGACCTCTGTGCCGTTTCTTCCCCCAGCGTATGCCGTTACTGACAGCTCCAGTGCGCATGCGCGGGAGTGACGTCACGCGGCTCCGGTCAGTCACAGAGACGAAGTCCACGGCCCCCGGAAGGAAGAGGGGCGAAGATGGACACAGCTTGCACAGGGGACAGCGATGGATTTGTTTGCAGGTAAGTGTCACATAATGGGCTAGTATGCGATGCATACTAGCCCATTATTCTTTTAATTTGCGGGCTTTGCAGGGAGCAAAAGAGGAAGTAAAACCCATCAGAGTTTACTTCCTCTTCAAATTACAGAGCTTGATGCACCTGCAGTAGATGCTTAGTAAATATCACATTCACAGTCTTAAAAAGCAGCTTCACTTTTGTTGAGAAAAAAAACTCCCCTCTGGGTGATCTATGTACATTGCAAGGATTTTAACTAACTTCGTTGCAGATTCCTACCTTTTGTAATTCTGGAGAAATAGTTGATTGCTTCTCTGTGTCCATGTGCAATGTGAATGTAAATTACTTTATAAATGATCAATCAGCCGCTGCACTTGCAAGGTTTTAATGAGGAAAGTGGCATGGTCTACATTCCTACGTGGTCTACATTCCTTTAGACGTGATTTCCCTTTGGGAGTATCTCAGCGAAAATTACATTTGTTGCAGGGGGTGCCCATAATCTGACTTGTGTCTTATTGTAGACTTTTGGAAAAATCAGTCAGCCAATCACGCAAGCAGGAAATTAAATTTCTATGGGGTATTTCTGTGGGGTGTTCCATACACCATCTGTGTACAGAAGGCCTCCAGGTTGCCATGTTATATTGAAATACAGAAAATGATATCACTGCTGATTGAAAAGGAAAGGTCATTTTTAATAACATTTAATTACACTATGAGGGTTATTTACTAAAGGCAAATCCACTTTGCACTTTGAAGTGCAGTCGCTGTAGATCTGAGGGGGACATGCAAGGAAAATTTAAAAAACAGCATTTTAGCGTGCACATGATTGGATGATAAAATCAGCAGAGCTTCCCCTCATTTCAGGTCTTCCCCTCAGATCTACAGCGATTGCACTTCCAAGTGCACTTGTAGTGCAAAGTGGATTTGCCTTTAGTAAATCAACCCCCTATATTGTAATTGTATTGCAATTGTATATGCTATTTTTTTTATTTTCTATTTTTTTCCCACAAAATTGGAGTTGCCCTTTAACCCCCTTGGCGGTATTCCCGAGTCTGGCTCGGGTTGGATTTTCAATACCAAAAATGGAATCCCTGAGCCAGACTTGGGATTGCATCGCAGGATCCTTGTAGATGTTACTTACCTTGTCCCCTGGATCCTGCGATGTCTCCCCGCTGTGATCTACGAGCCGCCGT
This sequence comes from Lithobates clamitans, assembly GCA_037952925.1. Taxonomy (NCBI): domain Eukaryota; kingdom Metazoa; phylum Chordata; class Amphibia; order Anura; family Ranidae; genus Lithobates; species Lithobates clamitans. Next base: position 11,935,069 of record JBBGZY010000300.1, on the reverse strand, counting down.
GTCTCGCTCGATTCACAGTGCCGAGCTCCGTTCCCTGCGAGCGTTGCGACGCACGGGGACGGAGTTCGGCGCCAAATTCAAAAAGTAAAACACACAGTACAGATACAGTATACTGTAATCTTACAGATTACAGTACTGTATCAAATAATTACACATCCCCTTTGTCCCTAGTGGTCTGTCCAGTGTCCTGCATGCAGTTTTACATTATAAAAACTGTTCTTTCTGCCTGGAAACTGGAGATTGTCCATAGCAACCAAAACTGTCCCTTTACATCAAAAGTGGCTTTAGACCAGCTAGAAAACAGCGATAATAAATTAGAACACCTGCAGAATTGAGCGATAGTGATTTGTGGGGAAATCCGTCATCAAACACTGAAAGTAATGACAGCGACAATTCTGCAACTGAGCAAATTTCAGTGTTTTTGATTTGATTACATTATTGAATAATTTTTATTATTATTATATTATTGTTTGGTATAATTATTTATAGTTATTTATTATATTATAATTTTTGATTTCGTTTTTCAAACTTTATCATACCCGTAATGTCTCTACTAGACTCTTGTTTGGACAGATTTAAGTGAATTATTCCTAAGAATTACAGCCTTATAATATAAAACGCCAAATTTCTGTGCAAAATAATTGTACCGCTTTCAGCACCTAAAATCTGAAATAATCATACCGCCAGGGAGGTTAAAAGAACGCCCTATAGAGTATCCTACATATTGGAATACATATATGCACTATGATAAACATTAAATAGGACTCATTAATTAATATCTACAAGCATAAGTATCAAAAACTATGATCAAACTGGCTTCATGACCCTTGCATTTATAAAGACAGAAAACGTGTAGCAGTCATGAGGTTTATCCTGCAAGGGACATAAAAGGCATCTGCCCCAGGCTACCTGGAGAGAGGGCCCACATGCTAGTACTGGAATATAGAAAGCCAAATAACCATGTTTTAGCTCTATTAGAATAAGTGATCCTATTTTCTCAATAAGTAAATCAGAGAAGTACATTTCAGTGCAGATCTGGACATTTTCAAACAGAGAAAAGGCCTGTCACAATTTTATATTATTCCTTTCACAAATTCCAAAAACACAGAATAATATAGTGCACAGTTAAATGATTTTCTTCTTTTATGCATTGAGAAATATACCATTTTGTATACCCATTTCCTGTTTTAACATGGATGGGGTACATTGATAAAATATCTCCCCTGTGACCCCAATGATTAAAAGAGGGCCTGCAGGTCATCATTTCACACTGCAAATTTCCCATTAGGGTGAAAACAGTAATATTTCCATAACACACCACTTTATGGGGTTGATTTTTTTTAAGGGGTAGAGAAATTTCACTTTGAAAAGTTATTGTCCACTTACTGTAGTGAATAAGGCAAAGCTGTGTTTGCATCCATGATGGGGAAGGAAAAAAAAACAGTTTATTTCCTGTTGTCTATAACATATATAGGGGAGAAGTTCAGTCACCTTCATAGAACAATGTAATTGATAACAGTCAGAGATTGACATAGACAGGCAGAAACTATGGGAAGTTACATGTCACAAGATTCCCAACAAGATCAACAGGTAATTTTTTTATTAACTTATCAAACAGATATAACAAAACTCTTTCAATAATACACTATATTACCAAAAGTATTGGGATACCTGCCTTTACACACACATGAACTTTAATGGCATCCCAGTCTTAGTTCGTAAGGATCAATATTAAGTTTGCCCACCCTTAGCAGCTATAACAGCTTCACCTCTTCTGGGAAGGCTGTCCACAAGGTTTAGGAGTGTGTCTATGTTTGACCGTTCCTCCAGAAGCGCATTTGTGAGGTCAGGCACTGATGTAACTGAAAAGACCTGGCTCGCAGTCTCCACTCTAATTCATCCCAAAGGTGTTCTATCAGATTGAGGTCAGGACTCTGTGCAGGCCAGTCAAGTTCCAAGTTCCAAGTTCGATTGCCCCTGATGTTAACCTCTTCCCAGCCAGTGTCATTAGTACAGTGACAGTGCATGTTTTAGCACTGATCACTGTATTAGGGTCACTGGTTCCCAAAAAGTGTCAAACATGTCAGTTAGCTGTCCGATTTGTCCGTCACAATATTGCAGTCCTGCTATAAGTCGCTGATCTCTTCCATTACTAGTAAAAAATAAAAAAATAAAATAATAAAATAAATAATAAATAAATCCATAAATAAATTCTATAGTTTGTAGACACTATGGGGTTGATTTACTAAAGCCAAATCCACTGTGTACTAAAGTGCACTTGGAAGTGAAAACGCTGTAGGGGAAAATCTGAAATGAGGGGAAGTGCTGCTGATTTCTATCATCCAATCATGTGCAAGCAAAAATGCTGTTTTTTATTTTTCTTGCATGTCTCCCTCAGATCTACAGCGACTGCACTGCCAAGTGTACTTCCAGTGTTGTAGTGCACAGTGGATTTGCCTTTAGTAAATAAACCCCGATAACTTTTACGCAAACCAATCACTATACGCTTATTGGGATTTCTTTTACCAAAAATATGTAGCAGAAAGCATATTGGCCTAAATTGACGAAGAAATTAGATTTTTAAAAATTTTTTATCGGATATGTTTTAGAGCAGAATGCATTTTTTTTTTTATATATATATAAAGTGCAAAAAATAAAAAATGCAGAGGTTATCAAATACCACCAAGAGAAAGCTCTATTTGTGGGAAAAAAAGGACTTAAACTTTATTTGGGTACAGCGTTGCAAGACTGCGCAATTGTCAGGTAAAATAACGCAGTGCTATATCGCAATAAATGGCCTGGTCATGAAGGGTGTAAATCTTCCACAGCTGAAGTGGTTAAAACAGAAAAATTCCTTACTTTTTAATAAATCAACCCTAGTTATGGAAAACATTTTTGGCAGTGCATATATTTTTAATAAACACTGTATGGCTAATTAGTGCATGTTATGTGGTCTGAAGTGGTAAGATAAAGAAAACACAAGTAGTCATGTCAGTCAGCACTCAGAGTTCCATTTGCAAATAGTGCTAATAATGTTCTCCAACTTGTAAGTGACAAACTCACAGTTTGATTTATTTTGGATAACAGTTGTTGCTAGCACCTATTTCGGTTACTTGCAATCGTCTTTGCAATATATTGAAAGCAGACAACTTTTGGGCTCTCCGAAGTCACAAAAAATGGTAAACAATATTAGCAATCTCATTAAAATTTCTAAGTGGCTAAAGACCCCTGTTCAGAACTCAATATATGACTCTTGTCATCTTGAACCACATAGTGTTGTAACCTGCAGAAAAGTGTTTTAAAAGGCAAATATAAGTTTACATAATCAACTTTTTCTTAGTTTGATTTTTTTGCATTCTAATCATAATGCTATAGAAAATAAACTAAATTAATAAATATAAAAATAAAAAATTGCATCCAGAAACAGTAAAATAGCAAAAAAGGGAGTCCTTGGGTTAACCAAAAGTTGATTTTTATTTAAAGAAAATATAAACCCACCAGCCACTTTATTAGGTACACCTGTTCAATTGCTTGGTAACACAAATGGCTAATCAGCCAATAACACGACAGCAACTTAATGCATTTAGGCATCTAGACGTGGTAAAGATGACTTGCTGAAGTTCAAATCGAGCATCAGAATGGGGAAGAAAGGGGATCTAAGTGACTTTGAACATGGCATGGTTGTTGGTGCCAGGATTTTCATGCACAACCATCTCTAAGGTTTAACCTCCCTGGCGGTATGATTATTTCGGATTTTAGGTGCTGAAAGCGGTACAATTATTTTGCATGGAAATTTGGCGTTTTATATTGTAGGCCTGTAATTCTTAACAATAACACACTTAAATCTGTCCAAACAAGAGTCTAGTAGATATCCGGGTATGGTAAAGTTTGAAACACAAAAACATAAATTATAATATAATAAATAAATATAAATAATTAAAAAAAATAATAAAATAATAATAATAAAATAAATTTCCCCACAATTTACTATCGCTCAATTCTGCAAGTGTTCTAATTTTCGCTGTTTTCTAGCTGGTCTAAAGCCACTTTTGACATAAAGGGACACTTTTTGGTTGCTATGGACAATCTCAAGTTTCCAGGCAGAAAGAACAGTATATATCATATAAAACTGCATGCAGGGCATGGGCCAAAGCATTGGGGACAAAAGGGATGTGAAATGATTTCATACAGTACTGTAATCTGTAAGATTACAGTACTGTATGTGTTATGGTTTGTACATCTTTTTGAATTTGCCGCCAGGCTCCGCCCTGTGCGTCGCGACGCTCGCAGGGAATGGAGCCTGGCACGGAGAGGCTTCGGAGGAGACAGAGCCCGCACACACAGCGGGGGACATCGCAGGATCCTGGAGATAAGGTAAGTAATGCCGCACCAGGATCCTGCAATGTAATCCCGAGTGTGGCTCGGGGTTATCGCTAATGGGACTGAAATTTAACCCCGAGCCTTGTTGATGGAAATGCCTTGTTGATGTTGAGGTCAGAGGAGATGATAGAAGGGAAACAGTAAGTTGAATAACCACTCATTACATGAAAGATATGCAGAATACCATCTCTGAAGGCATACACACATCAAGCCTTAAAGCAGATGGGCTACAGCAGCAGAAGACCACACCGGGTGCCACTCCTGTCATCTAAGAACAGGAAACTAAGGCTACAATTCGCACAGGCTTACCAAAATTGGACAATAGAAGATTGGAAAAACGTTCCCTGGTTTGATGAGTCTCGATTTCAGCTGCGACATTCAGATGGTAGGGTCAGAATTTGGTGCAAAAACAACATGAAAGCATGGATCCATCCTACCGTGTATCAGCGGTTCAGCCTGGGGGTGGTATAATGGTGTGGAGAATATTTTCTTAGCACACTTTGGACTCCTTAGCACCAACTGAGCATAGTTTAAACACCACGTTACTGACCACGTCCATCTCTTAATGTTTACAGTGTACCCATCTTCTGATGAATACTTCCAGCAGGATAATGCACCATGTCACAAAGCTCAAATCATCTCACCACTGGTTTCTTATACATGACAATGAGTTTACTATACTCCAATGGCCTCCACAGTCAATCCAATAGAGCACCTTTCGGGATGTGGTGGTACTAGCAAGGTGTACCTAATAAAAGTGTCCGGTGAATGTAGATATTATAGTATATACTATACTATATATACTATATATCAGAGCTGGAGGAAAGTGTAGGGCCCCTAGGTGTAGTTCAAGGGCCCTTTCATACTGATCAGTTTTATGATCATTTTTTTTTTTTTTTTGTTAAAAAGCAGAAGAAAAATACGTGAAACCGCCCTTAAAACGCTGCTTACCATTGGAGTAAATAAAAAACCCGTCAAAGCCCATCAAAAACGCACTGTTGTTTAAGTCACATATTTGTGTTTCACATATGCATGCTGGCAGTCCAACCAAAACACAACGCAGTGCAAATGCATCCAAAATGCATACACGTCTTTGGAGCATTTTTTGAGTCATATGTCCTTGTTTCACAGGTGCATGCTGGGAGTCAGGCAACCAGAAAATGCAGCAGAAATGCATCAAAAATGCATATGTGTTTTTGATGCATTTTTTTCAATGGAGGAGTGTGAAAGCAGCCTAAGGCCACCTATTTCAAGTCTTTAGGTGGTACATTCAGTATTCAGTTTCTCAGTTTCTCAAGTAACACTCCTGATGTCAATGTCAACAATTTCATATACTGTAGGAACAAACACACTTAGTCAACAGATTTTAAGAAAAAAAATGCTGCCTCTTTGAATAATCCACATTTTTTAATATGTTTCTTCCACAATGAGGATATAGACGGGTTCTGTAATTACAGTATTACACAGCAGTAAGAGTAAAATAAGCAAATTATTTATGATTATAGATTTATTTCTAGCTACAGTGCAATATTGTTGTTTTTATTAGTTACTACATGTGCATGCACACACCATTTAAAGGCAAGTGTTGTAGACAGTTTTATTTGACTTTTTTAAAGCTTACAGTATTTAATTTTTTTTTAGTTGCATACAATCTTTATTTTACACATAAACTTTTAATACAAGGGGAGCCCAGGACACTACATTTGTAGAGCCAGTTGAACTTTCTATTAAATAATGCCCAAAATGCCTGATTGCTGGTTGGCAGTCTGTATATAACTGACAAATCCACATTGATCAATCTCTGCTAGAAGAAAAGGAGGACTAAATCCCTTTTCCGAGTTTTAACTGTGTGTCTCATCTCTCCTTTTGTTTAGCTGCTTTTGAGTAATTTTTGAGCCTATAGAAAACAACTCTTTTTACCTGCTGACTGATCATTTTGCTACATTTCAAGAGTACCTGATTAAAAAGAAATACATAAGTGTTAGTACTGAACATAATCAATAAATTCATAAGTAATATTAAAAAATGATTTCCCTTCCCAGAAAAGTTTGTTCCTCATTATGATGAAGCTTTAATTCTTTTTACCATTGTCTGTCTAATATCTATGATCTTAGCTCTGCTATTCAGCAGGAAAATACAGTATGTGCTTCCAGAATTTCCTACTGTCCCAATTGCATTAAATCTGGCCAGAGACAAGTAGATTTTCAAAAGAATGTTAGTATGAATATTCCTACGAACATGAGCATGAGAATTCATATCAGTACATTCAATGACATCACAAATGTTGTACTTCAAAATCCATTTGCTTTTAACATTTGAGTTTGGTGTGAATGGACTTTCCTGAACAAAAACACATTCACTGTTCAAAATTGGTTTACTCAAGGAAGATTTTCCTTTGTGCTTCATTGTGTTTTCCCATCGCTGTGGTTGGAAACAAAAAACTGATGGCAAAAAAACCCTTGTTGCGTATGCAGGCGGTCCCCGGGTTACAAACATCCGGCATACAAACAACTCCTACTTAGAAACGGAGGAAAACAACAGGAAGTGATAGGAAAACTACCCCTAGGAAGGGAAATTCACTCTTGTAAGCATTATCATGGGAAAAAGGTGTCTCCACTGAAGCTTTATCACCAATCCTTGTTTCCACAACAACCCAACATGTTCAAAATCCAATTGTCATAGGGACAGAAAGTGAGGTGAAATCTTCTGAACAGGGGCACAGACAGCAACACAAAGGTTACAGGGGTGTTAACTCTTCCCTATGCTATTCAAAAAATGTAAAAATCGTTTTTTTGGCTGGAGCTACACTTAAAAAATGTACCTGTTCCGACTAACAAACAAATTCAACTTAACAAACCTACAGACCCTATCTTATTTGTAACCCCGAGACTGCTTGTATAGGACTTTAATGGATGTGAGGTTGTCAATGAGGTAAACGCAGTGTAGACTATTCTTTACAATGAAACATCTTTATTACAAATGGATAAGAACAATATTCAGGTCAAAGTGACCATAAAAATAGTTTAAAATATTCAAAATAATCAACAGACATAGAACTTAATCAGTGGCTTTACATAAATTGATGTTCATAATTCCAAATAATGTGTTCAACATATTGAATTCTAATGCATTTAGCAGAGCACCTCTGCTTCTTCAGGGAACTTCTACATGTATATCATCAATCCAATGGTATGTTAGCTTATGGTTCATAATTTTACAATACATTCTTAATGTGGACACCGTGGTTGAAAACAAAAGTCAATTTAACCCTACTAATTATTTGAAATTTGAACAAACTTTTTTACTTTTAATAGTTTTTTATTATACTTTTCAAACAGGAATACAGGTAGTTATATTAGAGACAAAGAAAAAAGGAAAAAATCTAACAGGTTCTGTCATCCTTTGCGTACATAATATAAATCAAGCTACATACAGGATATCACAATAGTTTTTACTATTGTAAGATACCATAACTACTTGAGGTATTCAGACATAGAAGGTGAATAGTTTAAAGCGAAGTTCCGCTCCCACCTAGCAAAAAATTAAATAGTGTGCTGCCCCCCGCCATTGTCCGTAAGCGTGCTGCACTTTCTGAATGTCCCAGCGGCAGAGGAAGAAGGAAAGGGGACTTCCAAGTGGCCTTGCTGCCTCAAGACCTCTTGGAAGTGGGGACAGGTACCTGTGAAAAAAAGGTATGTCACGTAACAGGTAAGACCTGATCTGTGTGGACTGCAACAGAGGAAACCCAAATGTGTATAAGTGAAATATAATGATTTATTAAGATAAGTGAATAAACACAACCACCTCCAATATAATACAATATGCAACCGACCAACCAACAAACAGAAAACGACAAATAATAATAGTAACAGACAAATATATACATATAATGGGGAATACCGGAATCATAAACGGAGCCAGGCCAGGGTCGTCAACGGGAGATCAGCAGCTGGGGATAGGGAACAAACAGGACAAGGAGAGTATGGATGGATTAGGCCAAAGGACAAAGGTAATGGTAACAGGATCACAGGAGGGACGAGTACAGGTACAAGGCTCAGGGGTCAGGTAAACGGACAGGAACAGGATCAGGATCAGGTACAGATACAGAGCTCTCAGGTTCGGGGTCAGGGCACAAGGAAAGATACCAAGGGCAGGTGTGTGTGTGTCTGCCAGGTATTTATACACATCTCCTGCAATCAGGCTCAGGTGACACCTAATTGCAGGAGATGATGTCGGCTCCACACTGCCTGGAACCATCCGCTGGTGGGCAACAGTACTGCGGCCCAAAGAACAAATAATACCACCAGCAGGAGAGAGCTCCCCTGACAGTCTGGAACTGTCAGGAGACACCCGCTGGTGGACATCAGTACTGCACTCCAAATGCCTGACAGAGACATCAATGGATGGAACCTTTCCTGACAAGGTACCTGCCCCCCCTAAAAGGTGCCAAATGTGGCACTGGAGGGGGGGAGGGGTCAGATAAGTGAAGCTTCCACTTTTGGGTGGAACTCCACTTTTAGTAGTTGAAAAAAAGATAGATTGGTGTATGCTGTAGCATTCCTTATTAAAGAAACAAATTTTTTTTTATCACCATCTGAAGCCTTATATGTAATCATATAAATTTTGGGTAAAATATCTGTACCACTTTACCTAGGCGTGCCATGCTTGGGACACATTTGTATAATTGCCCTTCCCATATGCCATTAGTAGTTCATATGTGCAATGAGTTTGTACCAAGTCAATCATTTCTTGGTTTGGGAGGAACTCCAATGATGTGTTTTTTTTAATCTCACCTCCTGGAAGATGTGTGATAGATTGGGCAAAAGGGGTGGATTTTTCAAAGATCTGCTTCTATTGGAAGAGATGGTAAAAAAAAAGATATAGCCTTAATGCCCATAGAATCAGTAAAATATTAGTTCCAAATCCTCTTGGGCACCAATCTCTTTACGCTAGGATTGTGTGAGAGGCAATGGGCTATTTGGAGATATTTGTTATATCCAGTGGAGGAGAGGTTAAATTCTTTTTGCAGTTGAGCGAAGGCCTTACATTTCCCATGGAAGTATAACTTGTCTATATAATGTAGCCCCCTTGTTAACCAGCTAAATGTTTTTAAGTCCGGAGTTAGAAGTTGTAGTACGGAGGTAGGTACTCGGAGGGCAACTGTAGTATGGCCCATCCAAGAGGTACCTAATAATATCCTCAATGTTTTTACCAATGAGTATATAGTTGGAGGGTAATATAGGGTAAGAGGAATGTTCATGGGGGTGCTATGGAGCCAGTTACAAAGGTTAAGACCAGGGACTACTGAACATTAGATATGTCCCCATAGTGTATTAGGGGGCGAGTGAAACCACTCTTTATTAAGTTGTGCCAGGATAGTGGCGTTATAATAATCCCTGAAATTTACATAACCAGAGCCTCCAACTTATCTCTGTTTTAATAAGACTCTTATGCACACAACAGGGTTTTTTCCCTGCCCGACATATTGGCCAACAGTGGTTTGGAGAGATTTGAGGTTCTTTTGGAGTAAGGGGATAGGTAGGGTTAGAGGAGGTACAGCAGCTGGGGTAGGAGGATCATTTTAAAAGCTGCTAACCTCCCTGACCATGAGAACTCCTGTTTGGATAGATGGCAATTATATGGTGGAGTTTCTGGTGAAAACGTATATAGTTCTCTTTAAAAAACCCTTTAATGGATTTAGTCAGTGTGGCCGCTTAGTAAGAGATGTCCGATTCAGCCCACACATAAAAATAACATTTTTGCATGAAGTTTCTAGTTTCACCATCTAAGCCCAAGTCTAAAATATACAACTTAAAGCGGTTGGATACCCTGCTTTCACATTTTTACCTACAGGTAATTCTATAATAAGGCTTACCTGTAGGTAAAATTAATATCTCCTAAACCTGTACGGTTTAGGAGATATTCACCTTGTATGCATGCGCTCTGAATATCCTTGCCAGAAAGAGGCCAAGGGAACATATCTGCCCCCTCAGCGGGTAAGTATTTCATAATGCGATGCATACTAGCTCATTATGCCTTTGCGTTACAGGGTTTTTTTTTTTTTCGGGTATACAACCCTTTAAATTTGTTTACATTATAATGACAAGCATTGCTAAACCACTGAAGGTTATCCTGTGGTAGGGACAGGGAAGTGTTTAGGTTAGTGAGCAATAATATCACATAATCAGCAAAAAGAATAATTGTTCTATAGTGCCAAATTGGAGGCCAGAAATAGAGATTTTGATCTGATTAGTAGTAAGTAATAAGTTGAATATGAGCAGTTTTGTTAAAGCAAAAATGTTTTAATGAAATTCTACTTGTGTATAGCCAGCTTGGGGGGGGGGGGACCTGAAAAAAGGAACTAAAACCTCCTATAGTTTACAGCCAAGGAAGCTGCCATCTTTGCCTCTGTTTGATCTGCAATTTCCATGATGGGGCACATGTGATCAGTCATGACACCAACCATTTGATGGCTTCAGGGCCGGGACAAGGGAAGAGCCAAGCGAGCATGTGCCCTGGGCACCCTGTTAAGTGGGGTGCACTGTCGATGTAGCATCTCTTGCTACTCCTCACTGACAATGATGGTGATTGCAGTGTCGCTCCTGTCAGAAAGAGCAGTGACCAGCTTCTGCTGGGGAGAGGGTTTGTCTCCGTCCTCCCTCCAGCCTGCAGGGGGCGATAGAGAGCCACTGGTGAGACTGAGAACTCGCCTCAGTCTCAGCACAGCACTGCTGAGGAGTGAAGGCAGCCAGTCCGTCTTCCACTCTCCCCTCATATAATATGTCATGTGACTGGAGAGGAGAAGAAGAAATTGCCTCTTTATTCAAGACAGTCACTGTATGTTATCTGTATCCAGACCTCCCTTCTCCTCCTCAGACTCCCCAGACTTCCCTTCTCCTCCTCAGACCCCCCTGACCCCCTCTTTCCACTTTAGACTCCCTTAGCCTCATCTCTCTTACCCTAGGTTGGCATTTATGCATTGCAGGGACGTGCACACAATTGGATGCAATACAATTGAATTGCAATACACAAAAACACAGCCTGCAGGCATGCAGTGGTGCCAATAATTCTTAATGGCACCACTGCAGGCATGCAGTGGTGCCAATAATTCTTAATGGCACCCCCCACACACTGTGTACCATGCATTTTTGGTGCAGCAGTGGGGTTAAAGCAGGCAGAAATAAGATGGCATATCACCTCCTCGCTGCCTATTAAACACTCTCTGAAAATTCATCTGCCATAAATTATTTTTCATAGGGGCATAAATTATACCTGTACATTTGAATAAGCCCTTAGAGCCCTTTCAGCACCCCTTCCTCCATCAGAATCCCTCTAGATCCCTTTAATGCATTCACCCCTCAGAGCCCACCTCCCCTTTCCTCTTTCATCCCACTGACAGTCCTTCTCAGACTGACACCAGCAATGCAATGCCAACTTTTCCCCACCGATGTTGGTACACCACCATTGTTCCTCTTAACAACAGCGTTGACACAGACATTTCTTTCTTGTAATGACACCACCTGGAGGACCTTGTCCCAACACTGAATGGCTTGTCAGGTCCATTGATAAATGTGACAGTTATCATTCACTGTATGCCTTGAATGTAGCAACTGTTTTGGGAACCAAATCGTGTATTTGGTTCTATTTTAAGAGCCATTATCATGTACCTGGTAAAGGAGTTCGATGTGATGAGGAAGGCCTCTCTTACATCTCTGGCTCAGGGCCCCTGATAGAGTAAATAGGTAGAACAATAGCTCAGCGTGGCACAAGTACCTGTTGACCTTGCTAGCAGCATAGCTGAGCAGGGTGGTCAAGCTGAAGAAAAAGGAAGCCAACAGTGGACTGCAGCAGAATGGACTGGTTAAGTGATGGCAGCTAAGTAGAAGGCTGGAACAGACTGGTACTGGCTGGTATTAGACAGGGGAAGAACAGGTATTGGCTGGTAGCAGTCAGGTGGTGAGCAGGCACTGGCTGATAGTAGGCAGGTGACGAGCAGGTGCTGGTTGGTCAGGGATCAAGCGATGAGCAGGGTACTGGCTAGTAGCAGGTAGATGCTTGGAGCAAATTACTAGGCAGCGGTTAGAAGCAGACATGCCCGGCCAGAGACTGGTAATTAGATCAGGTACATTGACAAGAGCATGGTCAGGATGCAGGCTGGAGTCTGTATCGGATTAACTTTACAGTGGCAACAGGAGTAGGCAGAAGCAGAGGTCAGGAAGCAAGCTGAAGTTAATACAGGCAGAGTTCAAAGAATGGTCGAGATATCAGATAAAATGCAGTTAATGGGTCACAGATCACACAGAAAATTCTGTAGATGAGACAGCACTGAATGTGAGCACTGGCTCGGGATAAATAGGCTGCCTGGCACCAACATTAATGTCAAATGCACATGTACAAGCACGCATGAGCGTGAGCACACAGATGGTCACGTGCATTAGCATGCATGCGTGAGTGCACGCACCTTTTCTAAGTGGATGTGTAAGACTGCATTCTGCCCTGCAACTGCTCATAGAAATCTGCCCAGTGGAGCCATCTTGGCTGCTAGCATGTCCTTCCTGACAACCATGGTATGTTTTATCACCTTCTAGAATGGCCAAACTGTTAAAATATGGATATATTACATGTGTGTGCTCTGCAGCTAGGGCTGGATTTCTACCAGTCGAGCCTGTAGGTACACATATTTTAATACTTAAAGCCCTAAACTAGGATGGGAACCCACCCATATATTCCCATTTTACTCCATAGATCCCCCTCTCACCCATTGCCTTTATTTAAAAAAAAAAAAAATTTTAATAGTAGCCTCTCTTTTTGTATAAGAGTACATATAAAAATGAAATAATTCTTGCTAAATGATAAATGTATCACTTTGTTATCTTAAGTAATGACAAAGGTGCCAAATTAATAGCCCCTTAGCAGAAATGTAAAAATTGCTCTAGTCCATACAGGATGTAACTACATCTCCATCTAAGGCTTGTCCACAGGGTGACAATGCTACTGTGTGATTTCACTGCAGATTTCACTGCATTGTTGTTAGCCTGTTAAAGGAAGAAGAAAGAATAATGGCTCTACTGGCAGAATTAACAGGTAATAAAACTGGGGAACTTAGAAAAATAAAAAATGCTGTAGTTAATACTATTGACAGACTGCAACATATATGCAGGCAGGTGCAGTCTGTACTCCCTACTGCAGGTGGCGCTTGACTGAAACGGCAATGCAGAAAGGGAAGGAAGTTGTGAGGAACTTGGTGCCCAATGACTTCCTGCAGTCACAAGGAGACAGCTGTCCAATTGGACGCGGGTGCTCCCCGTGACTTTTGCAGTCATCTTGGGTCAGGCAAAGTCTATGTAAGACTCCCTCTCCCAGGTTTGGTGCATTTTATGTGAGTAGCTAGTGTAGGGACGGGTTACCCTTCTGGCAGGGAAAGGTTCCAGAGGAGTAGGGACAGTGCAGGAACTACGTCAAGTCACTTCAGGAAGCTTCCCATTTGGGTGTGGACCAGCCAGGCCACATTCCGCTCCTTATGGCAGACGCTGTCGGCATCTTTCAAGTCTACAGACCGCTGTTACAGTTCGTAAGTTGCTCCGGACAGTCATTCCTACCCGCCGGACCTTTCCACATTGCAGGTGCTTTTGAGTTAATTAGCTGATTAGAGTGTGACACCAGGAGTCTACAACATTGAACTCTTTCACAAAAGTCTAATTTTCTGAGATACTGAATTTTGGGCTTTCACTAGCTGTAAGCCATAATCATCAAAATTAAAACAAAGAAATGCTTGAAACATATCACTCTGTATGTAATAAATCTATATAATATGAGTCTGACTTTTTGAATTGAATTACTGAAATAAATAAACTTTTATGATATGATATGAGCTGCATCAGATTTTGCACTCTAGTTTTAGTAAAATAATCCCTTTGTGTTTACTGCTCTCCATACCATATTGCACTTTGTTCACATGTATCTTACACAGTAATAAGACAGTGGCTAATGATGTTTAAACTGAGCTGAAGCAAATATACAGAACTCAACTTGATTAGTTGCTATTAGAGATGAGCCGAACACCCCCCGGTTCGGTTTGCAGCAGAACATGCGAACAGGCAAAAAAATTGTGCGAACACCGTTAAAGTCTATGGGACACTAAAATCAAAAGTGCTTGTTTTAAAGGCTTGTATGAAAGTTATTGCCATAAAAAGTGTTTGGGGACCCGGGTCCTGCCCCAGGGGACATGTATCAATGCAAAAAGAAGTTTTAAAAACGGCAGTTTTTTCAGGAGCAGTGATTTTATTAATGCTTAAAGTGAAACAATAAAAATGAAATATTCCTTTAAATATCATGCCTGGAGGGTCTCCTTAGTCTGCGTGTAAAGTAGCACATCTTTGCCATGTTTATAACAGTACCACAGCAAAATGACATTTCTAATGGAAAAAATTTCATTCAAAACTGCTCGCGGCTGTAATGTATTGTCAGATCCCAGCAATATAGATAAAAATCATTGAAAAAAATGGCATGGGTTCCAACCCCAGTCCATTACCAAGCCCTTGGGGTCTGGTATGAATATTAAGGGGAACCCTGCCCCAAAAATACAAAAAAAAATGCTGTGGATTTCTCCCCCAAAATCCATACCAGGCCCTTCAGGTCTGGTATGGATATTAAGGGGAACCCCGTACCAATATTTTTTTTTAAATGGTTTGGGGGTCCCCCAGGCCCCCAGGTACTATATACTCTGACCAGCAGTATATATACACTATACGGTCTGCCCTATATACTCTGCAGAAAAATTGGGCCTTAGGTGTTGGTGGTGCCAGAACACTGTTACCCCTCACAGTTACTCTTGTTGGGCACAGGAACAGGTCCTGCTGTGAAATGTTATATCAAAAATTGTAATTACATGCCCCTGTTAAACAGGGGCAGAAAAATTGGACCTTTGGTTTTGGTAGCGCCAGAACACTGTAACCCCTCCCAATTACTCTTGTTGGGACACTGTAACCCCTCCCAATTATTCTTGTTGGATGCAGGAACGGGCCCTGCTGTGAAATTTGATATCTTTATTTCACAGCAGGGCCCGTTCCTGCATCCAACAAGAGTATCTATGAGGGGTTACAGTGTTGTGGCACCACTACCACCACCACCCAAGGCCCAATTTTTCTGCCCCTGTTTAATCACTTCAATACCAGGCACTTTCGCCCCTTCCTGCCCAGGACAATTTTGAGCTTTCAGTGCTGTCGCACTTTGACAATTGCGCAGTCATATAACACTGTACCCAAACTAAATTTTTATAATTTTCTTCCCAAAAATAGAGCTTTCTTTTGGTGGTATTTGATCACCTCTGCAGTTTTTATTTTTTGCTAAATAAACTAAAAAAGAAAACCGACATTTTTGAAAAAAAAAATGTTTTTCTTTGTTGATGTTATAAAATGTTGTTTTCTCCTTTACTGACGGACACTGATGAGTCGACACTGATGAGGTGGCACCGATGGGCACTGATGAGTTGGCACTGGTGGGCACTGATATGTAGAATTGATGGGCACTGATAGGCGGCACTGATGGGCACCGATAGGTGGCACTGATATGCAGCACTGATGGGCACTGACAGGCGGCACTGGCGGGCACTGACAGGTGGCATTGATGGTCACTGACAGGTGGCACTGATGGGCACTAACAGGTGGCACTGATGGGCATTGACAGGCGGCACTGATTGGCACTGATAGACGGCACTGATTGGCACTGACAGGTGGCATTGATGGACACTAATAGATGGCACTGATGGGCAGCACTAATTGGGCAGGTACTGACAGGTGTTAATGCTGGGCACTCATTGGCACTGTGAAGGCCACTGATTGGCACTGTGATGGGCACCGATTGGCACTTTATTGGGCACTAGCTGGGGGTTAAGATGGGGCACTGATTGGCAGCTTATTGGTACATTTGATGGGGGCTGTACTGATAATTGATGTGCTGATTATCATCACAGACCCCCTTCTGACAGGGAGAGCCGCCGATCTGCTCTCCCTGTCAGTGCTGTTTACCAACCCTTTCTGGTTGACGCGATGATCAGCTGTGATTGGTCACAGCTGATCACGTGGTAAGAAGCCTCTGTCAGAGGCTTCTTATCACGATCGGAGATGCGGTGTGTCAGACTGACATGCCACACTCGCGATCGCCGCGCTGCGCACTTCCGTGGGCGCACGCCGGCATGTTATTCTGCTGGGCGTCATATGACGCCCAGTAAGGATAACAAAGCCACTTTCTGGCCATCATTCTGTTATAGGTCGGGTGGGAAGTGGTTAAAAGAGGCATGTAATTACAATTTTTGATATAATATTTCACAGCAGGGCCCATTCCTGTGCCCAACAAGAGTAACTGTGAGGGGTTAAAGTAATGTCACATTTTTATAAATGTCAGCCTATCAATGGAGTCTGTGGACAGGCGCACTCTTTGATCCGTTACAAACCCTTCAGCAGCACTGAATGTGCATTCAGAAAGCACGTTGGATGCAGGACAGGCCAATAGCTTGATCGCATATTGAGCAAGTTCTGGCCAGTGGTCCATCCTCAAGACCCAGTAACCAAGTTAATGCTCTGATGGAAAAGTCTGCCCTTGCCCCTAGATTTTCCTGCACCATATACTGCAGACGCTGGCAATGGTTGCTTAAATCGATCATACCTTGGCGCTGAGGACTGAAATTTGTTCGAAGGCATCGGTCAGCTGGCCACCTTCTCCACCACTCTTCCTCTGACTGAACGAAAACAACAAAGGAGAAATGGCGCAAGGAGCCAACCAAACATGGAAGACAATCAGAATAATATATACATAAAAATGTCCAAAAATGAATGTATAAAACCGTGGTATATGCGTATATAGGAGAATAATGTTTATATATACATATATACGCTAAAAGAGTCCCAAATGGTGATAAAAAGTTCAAATGGAGATGACACTTTGCACCAGCGGCAACTCCCTTGAGAGTAGAAGCAAAAACTCTGGAAGGCAATGTGGAGGAAAAACAAGGTGCACCAATCTAAGTGCAGTATCAGATACAACTTTATTAAATAAATATAAAAAGGAACGGCCAAATGGCTACTCACAAAAGCTAAGTAAGGGTAAGGCATATATTAGCATGTGGATAGCCCATAGGCAAAACCGCGGCGGCTCGCAGTGAAGGGTCCCAAGGGTGTGCAATGCGCTTCTGGAAGATGTTCGGAGGCTGTCCGTAGTGTGCTGTCCTCGGCCGGTGAAAGCTCTACCATGGAGAAATCCTTGATGTCAGCAAGGCACTGCAGTGATCGTCTCAGACACCAGAAGCTGGAAACCAGAAGCCGGAACAGGAATAAGGTTTGATGGTGGTCTCAGTGTTGGTGCTGAGAGATTTGGTTCTCATCCTGTTCAGGCTTCCGGTTTCCAGCTTCCGGTGTCTGAGACGATCACTGCACTGCCTTGCTGACATCAGGGATCTCCTGTTCCCTCCATGGTAGAGCCTCCTTTTTGTATTTATTATATAAAGTTGTATCTGATACTGCACTTAGATTGGTGCACCTTGTTTTTCCTCCACTCTGACTGAATCAAGCCTCAGCAACACGTTACCAGGAAATGGTAACCTCCCAGGGTCTGGAAATGCGTTACACAAACCTTTCTTCAAGGCCTCCTGAAGATGTTTTATCCTCTGCTCGCTCTGCAAAGGCAGGATGAGTTCTGCAACTTTACCCTTGTAACGTGGATCAAGAAGGGTTGGATTCTGAGTCTTCTGAATGAATGAATGAATGAATAATTTGTAAAGCGCTGCAAATTGCGAACTGAATCGCCTCAAGGCGCTAGATGTATTCTCTGTAGCCAGCTTCTAGAAAAGGAAGGTCTTTAGTTTTTTCCTGAAGGCCTGGTGGTTTTCTTCCATGCGGAGGTTGGTAGGGAGAGCATTCCATAGTCAAGGTCCTTGGACTGCAAATCTACGTTCTCCCTTTGCTTTGTAGCGGTATTTGGGAATGAGGAGGAGGTTTTGGTTAGCTGATCGAAGACTGCGATTCGGTGTGTAGTGTTTTATTTTTTCCCGGAGATATTGCGGAGCGTTTCCTTGTATGCATTTATGGGTGAGGCAGAGGGTCTTGAATGTGATCCGATTCTTCACCGTTAGCCAATGTAGGCTTTTTAGGGATGGGGCGATGGATTCCCAGGGCTTTTTCCCTGTTAACAGCCTTGCCGCCGTGTTCTGCATGAGTTGCAAGCGCGCAAGCTGGTATTGGGGTAGACCTACGTAGAGGGAATTTGCGTAGTCGAGTCGGGAATTGATGATCGTTCCCACAACTGCTGCTTTGTCCTCTTCTGGGATGAAGGGGATGAGTCTGCGAAGCAGGCGGAGGAGGTGGTGAGATCCGCTCACCACCGATCCTATTTGTGCATCCATTGTCATTCCTGAGTCAAAGATGACTCCGAGACTCTTGACTTTGGTGCTGGGGGAGATGGTCTGTCCGAGGATGGAGGGTGGTGTCCACGGAGTCTCAATTTTGGAATTTTTGTTGGCTTGCAGGAGAAGAAGTTCTGTTTTTGATTCGTTAAGTTTGAGGGAGCTAGCGGTCATCCAGTCATTGATTAAAGTGAGGCATTTCTGTAGTTGCTGATGATGATCTTTCTGTCCATTAATGCGAAAGTAGAGTTGGGTGTCGTCTGCGTATGAGTGGAAGCAGAGGTCCGTTTTCCTGATGATATTGAGAAGCGGGCGGATGTAGATGTTAAATAGCACTGGTGACAAGGGTGAGCCCTGAGGGACTCCACAGGAGACTGCCCGAGATTCCGAGGTGAATGTTCCCAGTTTCACTGTCTGAGAGCGATTCTCTAAGAAGGATGTAAACCATTTTAGGGCAGAATCTGTGGCTCCTGCAACTTCTGAGAGGCGGACAAGTAAAGTATTGTGGTCCACTGTATCGAATGCTGCGCTGAGGTCTAACAGTACCAGGAGACTCGGTTCCCCGTCATCTGCTGCTTCAAGGGCGTCGTCCCATATTTTGAGAAGTGCTGTTTCTGTGCCATGGCCTGGGCGGAAGCCTGATTGCAGAGGGTCCAGGAGGTGGTGTGTCTCCAGGTGGTGTTGTAGCTGCTGTACTACTGCTTTCTCTATAATCTTGGAGATGGTGTTGAGGCTTGTTATTGGTCTGCGGCAGTTAGGGTCTTTAGGGTCGAGATTAGGTTTCTTTAGCAGGGGTTTGACGATGCCTTGCTTGAGGGAGGTTGGCACAGTCCCTTCTTTGAATGATTGATTTATGAGATGTGTTAGGGTGGGGGTCAGGATGTCGGAACATGCTTTGAACAATTTGGTGGGGATGATGTCGTTCGGTGATGTGCAGTCGCGAAGGCTTCTGATGATGTTTTTAGTCGTGTCCGTGGTGATTGGGGACAAAGAGAACTTTGGTGGTTGAGTGATGTTCGTGTCGATATCATCTTTTTGCATTGGTTGGGTGAGGTTGGTTGTTATTTTCTGATTAATTGCTTTCCGAATGTTGTCGATTTTGTCGATGAAGAAATCTGATAACTCATTGCAGAATTCTTGAGTATCGTTTGCAGGGGGCTCTAGGCAGGCCGGGTTCATTGATTGAGCAACTATTTTGAAAAGTTCCCGTGGGCGGTTTAAGGCGGATGAGATGGTGTCTGCAAAATGTTCTTTTTTGGCTTTGAAGATTGCCTTGTGGTATTTCACCGTGAGTGCTTTGTAGTTAGCATGGTTTTCCTTGGTGGGATTTCTTCTCCAAGTTCTCTCAGCTCTTCTGCGTTCTTGCTTGAGTAGGGTGAGAGTGCCATTAAACCAACTCGAGTTTTTTGTGCGGACGGGTGTTCTGCGTTTTGGCGCCACGGAGTCTGCTGTTTGTAGTAAAGCATTGTTTAGGGAGTCGAGTGTTTGTTCCGTTGAGAGGTTTGGGTTTAGCAGAAGAATTTTGCTCGACAATGTATTTTTGAAGAGTTCAGAGTGTAGTTTCTTCTGAGATCTATTCCAGTGTGTTGCTATTGCCCGTTTCTGTTTTTGGAGAGTGGTGTTCGTGGTGATTTTAAATTTGATAGCATGGTGGTCCGTCCATGGTAGTGGGGTGATGTTCAATACGTCGATGTCCATATTCTGTTTGAAGATGAGATCTAAAGTGTGTCCTGAACCATGCGTAGGAGCATTTATCAGTTGTTGCAGGCCAAGTTCTTCCATTTGGTTAACGCAGGCGGTTGCCATAGGGTCTTGGGCGGAGTTTGCCCATAGATTGAAATCCCCAAGTACCAGAAGGTTTTTGGTTTTCAAGGTGTGCATTGAGAAGAATTCAGTGAGCGGTGTGAGGAGATTGGTCTTTGGTCCAGGTGGTCTGTAGCATAGTAGTATGTGAATGGTGTCTTGAGGTGTTGTTTGAAGGTGCAGTGAGAGTGTTTCCATGAAAGGCACTGAGTTCTGTAAGTTTGGTTTGGTGAGCCCCAGGTGCGATTTGAGCCCCAGGTGCGACTTCTGGGTCACTAAGGTTCACATTATCCGTAACTACCTCCTCCCAGCCACGTACAGCTCCTTGGGTTTCTGGGGACTGAAAACCATCCCTTGAAGACTGCTGCTGAGCGTTATCCTCTGCATCCATGCTGACACAATTCTCCTCCTCTTCTTCCTGTGTGTTTGTCGGGCCTGCAGGAATGCTATCTGGATAAAGGGGGCCTTGAGAGGAAAGGAAATCGTCCTCTTCCTCCCGCTGTTCTGCTTCAAGTGCCCCGTCCATGATTCCACGAAGCGTGTGCTCCAGCAGAAAGACTAGAGGGACAGTGTCACTGATGCATAATGTCATGGACACACTATTTCCAGAACTGCAACAGGGCTCAGGCGCATCCCCGCCAATAGGTCCTCAGTAATAAACAGGTGTGCGCCAATGCGCATGCGCCGATCGCGAAGATCGTGTGCGCGTGCACAGTAATCCGGCTTTGGCGCCCAGTGGCCTTTAAGAGGGGCTTCCACCATTCAGCTCTTGCTGTTTGATCTGCAGCTTCACCTGTTTCCTGTTTCTGTAATCTGCATCTGATCACCTTCTGACCTGGCTCTCTGACTACGCTGCTGTCTCCAATCCTGAACCTTGGCTCTCCATTGACACTGATCCTGTTTGCTTGCCTGCCTGATCTCCTGCTACCAGAACCAGCCTGAACTTGACCATTCCTTGCCTGCCGATTCTGTTGATCTGATCCGCTGTGTATGACCCGGCTTGTCTGACCTTGCTTCTGCCTGCTGTGCACACTCATGTGCGTTTGCTGCTTCTTGTCACATCTGCATCCAGCTCACCTGCATTCAGCTGACCTGCATCCGGCTTACCTGCACCCTGCTGACCTGCATCCAGCTTACCTGCAGCCTGCTGACCTGCATCCAGCTCACCTGCATCCAGCTGACCTGCACCCTGCTGACCTGCATCTAGCTTACCTGCAGCCTGCTGACCTGCATCCAGCTCACCTGCATCCGGCTTACCTGCACCCTGCTGATCTGCATCCAGCTTACCTGCAGCCTGCTGACCTGCATCCAGCTCACCTGCATCCAGCTCACCTGCGTCCAGCTGACCTGCATCCGGCACTCCAGCCAGTTCCAGTGCCTCCCAGCGGACGTCATCTTCGGTTCCAGAGAATCCACCAGGCACTCATACCCCACTGTGCTCCTACAGTCACTGTCCTCAACTCCAGTGATCTGGGAACCAGGGCTGTACGAGAGGTCTCCCTCTGCATATCAGGTTTACTTACAAGGTACATGTCACATGCATTGTCGCTGCTCACCATCCTTGTGGCCTCCTCAAATGGTGACAGAACAGTGCATGCATCCTTGATCAGTAGCCACTGGCGTGGTGAAAAGAAGCCAAGCTCCCCTGACCTTGTCCTGGTGCCATACTCGCATAGGTACTCATTGATAGCCCTCTGCTGTTTGTGCAGCCGCTGCAGCATTGCCAACATTGAGTTCCACCCGATGGGCATGTCAAAAATGAGGCGGTTGGTGGGCAGGATGCATTCCCTTTGAATGTTAGCCAGCTGAGCACTGGCATTGTATGACTGGCAGAAATGACCACAGACTTTTCTGGCCTACCTCAGGAGATCTTGTAAGCCTGGGTACCTGGTCAAGAAAAGCTGCACCTCCAAATTCAGGATGTTTGCCAAACATGGAACATGGGTCAAGTGTCCCTGTCAGAAAGCAGAGAGAAGGTTGGTGCCATTGTCCCATACAACCATTCCTGGCTTAAGCTGGCGTGGCGTCAACCTCCTTTGAGCCAGCCCCTGCAGAGCTGACAGAATCTCTGCCCCAGTGTGGCTCCTGTCCCCTAAGCAGACCAACTCAAGCACCACAGGCTGCTTTGGCAGCTGTTGCTGTTGCCAACGGACTGCATGGCAGGTTGTCATATGTCTAGTCAAGCATGTGGTGCCCAAGCTGCTGCTGTTCTGGCCATACTTGATCTACTTCAGACATAGGTTACAAACAGAAATGGTGTGATCTGCTGCACATGTGTCAAAAAAGGCCCACACCAAGAAACTTTTAAAAGTCAGAGGGGAGTTAGCAGTGCCCTGCTCCTGCGGAGCTCTGCGATGTGATGCAATAGGGTGGCTGCACTTAAGCTGTTACCTAGAGGACATCCTGCCTTGTTGGAGTTGTGCCTCCTCCTCCTCACTTTTCTCTTAGGCACCCAAGTACAGTTAGTGACCTAATCATCCCCTCCTTCCTCATCACTGGAGCAAACTTGGCAGTATCCTGCAGCTGGGGGAACATGACTGTCAGTTTCTTGTCTTTCTGTGGCACCTCCTCTCTCTCTAGGCTCATGTTACTCCCTTCCTCAAGCTGGGAGCCAACATCGGATCCTTCAAATCGCTGCGTATCCTCCAGCAGTATGTAACCAACACTGTGGTCAAATAATTCCTCCGTGCATGATGGTGGGGCTACAGAAGAAATGACTGTGGACAAGGAACAGGTGGAATAGGCCGCTTTGGCAGCTGCGTTGGAAGGCGAACTACTCTGAACCTGGGTGACAGAGGAACAGGAGGAGGATGAGAACAGCTTTGTTATCCACTCCACCAACTCATCTGCATGTTGTGGCTCAATAACACGGCCAGAGGCAGAAAAAAAGGACAAGCGTGCCCCACGGCTACCTGCAGAGGATGCACCATGTCCACGACCATCACTGTTGACTGTAGACACAGAGGCTGCTTGCCCTCTTTTAGTGGTCTGTGAGCATCTGCCTCTCCTTAGTGGCCTTCTGGACATGATGTATTTTTTGTTTTGCAACACTACACTGTATTTTATACTGTGTACACCGCCTGAAGCATACTAGAAACTATACACCACCGAATGCACTGTATATATAGGCTACACTGAATGCAAAGTATATATATATATATATATATATATATATATATATATATATATATATTGTGACAGACCTAGCCGGGACAGAGGCTTTTGGAGAGGACTGAATGCAAGCCTCTTGCCTTTTGATTATGGGCCCTGGATTTTCAAGGGAACAATACTCTTTACGAGGTGAATGAGAAATCCAGTCTGATCTGTACTAGTCGGACTCAGTCGTGTATATATGTATATATTGTATGTTGTCTCATTCTGTTGTGGACTCTTTGCTGTGATCATTTGGGAAGTGTATCTCTATGAAGGGAGGGGGGATTCCTCCATCAGCCCCCCTGCTTATAAGACTGTTTACTGAGGAGAAGTTTGAACACACCTGACCTGTGTCCATTGTCTTTGGACAGTTTAACCCGCCCTCTTTTCCAAGGGTGGGGGGGAGAGTCTCTGTTATTTTATCTGTTGTGTCCGTGTGTGAATAAAACAGTCCATGTTAGCAGTGAAACAAGTCTCGCCTTGTTTTGTGCTTTTTGAGCGGTTGGAATATCTGATATCTGTATCCAGACTGGGAGGAAGTGTTATACTGACGGAAGCACTCAAGTGGAGTGGGGAACGTTCCGTGACATATATATTATAGGAAGGACAGTATGGTGGCCTGAAATTATGGGAGGAGCCTGGGGGGTATTTAACCACTTGACCACTGGGCACTTAAACCCCCTTAATAACCAGACCAATTTTCAGCTTTTGGTGCTCTCACATTTTGAATGACAATTACTCAGTCATGTAACACTGTATCTATATTTTTGTCCTTTTTTTCACACAAATAGAGCTTTCTTTTGGTGGTATTTAATCACCACTGGGTTCTTTATTTTTTGCGCTATAAAAGAAAAAAGATCGAAAAATCTGTAAAAAAATGCATTTTTCTTTGTTTCTGTTATAAAATTTTGCAAATTAGTAATTTTTCTTCATATATTTTGGCCAAAATTTATACCACTACATATCTTTGGTAAAAATAACCCAAATTGGTGGATATTATTTGGTCTTTGTGAGAGTTATAGAGTCCAAAAGCTATGGTGCCAATATCTGAAAATTGATCACACCTGAATTACTGACGGCCTATCTATATTCTTGAGACCCTAACATGCCAGAAAAGTACAAATACCCGCCAAATTACCCCTTTTTGGAAAGAAGACATTCCAAGGTATTTAGAAAGATGCATGGTGAGTTTTTTGAAGTTGTCATTTTTTCCCACAATACTTTGCAAAATCAAGTTTTTTTTTTCTTTTTTTCACAAAATTGTCATATTAGCAGGTTATTTCTCACACACAGCATATGCACAGCATATTCTCGAGTATGGCGATACCAAATGTGTGAGACTTTTACACAGCGTGGCCACTTTCAGAGGCCCAGCATGCACGGAGCACCTTCAGGTGTTCAGGAGCACCCATTTATTTGCTAGAAAATTACATAGAACCCCAATATATGTAATATATATAATTATATATGTTTTTTTAGCAAAGATCCTAGAGAATGGCAGTCGTTGAAACTTTTTATCTCGCACTGTATTTGAGCAGCAATTTTTCAAACGCTTTTTTTTTGGGAAAAAAACTGTTTTGTGCTTTAAAAAAAAACAAAACAGTAAAGTTAGCCCAATGTTTTTGCATAATGTGAAAGATGAAGTTATGTCAAGTAAATAGATACCCAACATGTCACCTTTCAAAATTGCACATGCTTGTGGAATGGCGCCAAAACTTCGCTACTAAAAAATCCCCATAGGCGAAGTTTTAAAACTTTTTACTGGTTACATGTTTTGAGTTACAGAGGAGGTCTAGGACCAAAATTATTGCTCACGCTCTACCGATCGCAGCAATATCTCACATGTATGGTTTGAACACCGTTTTCATATGTGGGCGGGACCTACGTAAGCGTTTGCTTCTGCATGCGAGCACACGGGGACAGGCATGTGATAACTTATCACATGCCTGACGAAGGGGTCCTGCGTGACTCTGAAACGTTGCGCTCTCCTTGTGTTGTGATCATGCAATAAATTACACATTTGGACGCTATCTACGCCGTTTCATGGTGTGCTGGCAAACATTTTCATTGTGACTTGTATCCATCTGGTTGTTGCTGCAGCACCCATATCCGTGAGCTCATCCAGGAATATGTGCGATTATTGTTCATTTTACTTTACTTATTTTAGTCTGACGCTTTTTTTTCAAAAAAAATTTTTTTTGATCACTTTTATTACTATTACAAGGAATGTAAACATCCCTTGTAATAGGAATATGGCATGACAGGTCCTCTTTACAGTGAGATATGGGGTCAATAAGACCCCACATCTCACCTCTAGGCTGGGAAGCCTGAAAGAAATAAAAAAAAAAAAAAAAAAAAAAAGATCCTGGCTTTGATCATAGCAGTGAGTCGATAGAAGCACCGGAGGGCGGCGGGAGGGGGGGACGTCCCCTCTCATCTCCCGTAAGAACGATCAAGCAGTGGAACAGCTACTATGATCATTCTTATGGTGTAAAGTTGTCCATTTATACAATATTTCTAACACATAGCATGTACATACTAAAAATACCCCAAAATAGATTCTCCTACTCCTCCTGAGTACGGCGATATCACATGTGAGAGACTTCCACAGCCTGGCCATATACAGAGGCTGAGTACAGCCGAGTATGGCTGAGCATGGCTGGGTAAGGCTGGATATGGCTGAGCATGGCTGGGTATGGCTGAGTATGGCAGGGTATTGCAGGGTATCGTCGAGTATGGCAGAGTATGGCTGGGTATCATAGAGTATTGCAGAGTATGGCTTGGTATGGTAGGATATGGCAGAGTATTGCAGGGTATGGCAGAGTATTGCGGGGTATTGCAGAGTATTGCGGGGTATTGTAGGGTATTGCAGAGTATTGAGGGGTATTGGAGAGTATTGAGGGGTATTGGAGAGTATTGTGGGGTATTGCAGAGTATTGTGAGGTATTGCAGAGTATTGCAGGGTATTGCAGAGTATTTTGGGGTATTGCAGAGTATTGCGGGGTATTTCAGAGTATTTTGGGGTATTGCAGAGTATTGTGGGGTATTGCAGAGTATTTCGGGGTATTGCACAGTATTGTGGGGTATTGCAGAGTATTGCACAATACGGCAGTCACGGATGCTCTCGGGTACACGCCCCAGGGGGCGCGCGAGAGCGGAATTCTGGGAGGACGTCACTGTACGCCCTCCCAGAGTTAAGCAACTGCCCTGTAGCCTTCATTTGGCTATGGGCCGGTTGTTAAGTGGTTAAGCAGACGACCCACACTGGTCTTTGTTGGTTCCAGTGTGCGGTACTACACATCACTATGCTGACTCTTCCAGCTCACCTCATGTTTGTGAGTCTGTGCATTCGATCACAAGTGCGTTGCGGCTTCTCCATTCGTGGTCTTCGTTGGTTCCCGCTCACTGTTGCAGGTAGGATTTAAACCTTTTTGAACCTTTTCGTAACGTGTGCAATCTTGCGATTCATTATGCTTCCTATCCCGCATCCCTTTCGTTAAAAACCTGCCACCGTGTTGTTGTTGCTCAGGTCCCGACATTATTTGGCACAGGCGTAGTACATTCGTAGGTCCTTCTGCATTGTTTGTCATCCCATCTGCAAACATACGATTCATTTGTAGATCCACGCCTCCTAGCCGCTGTTGGTCATTGTCCGATATCACTCGACTTCACTGCTTATAGGATTCACTGTCCATGGGGTTGCCGTCTCATCCATTTGGAGATGAGCATGTATTGTTTGTACGGGTTCTGTGGCTGATTGAGGTGGTAATTAGACCCACCTGGTGCCTTGCCTACACCTTGATTAGCCTAGAGGGTTGGGTGGTTGGTTGTGTTTGGTTTCAGAGCTAGGGGTGGCATACACTCTACAACCAATTTGCATCAGATCCATTTAATACTACCGATTCATATCGGAATTCGTTTTGTTTACAAAACAATTCGTAGCAGATATCATTGCATACATTCGAACCATTGTCTATCATGTTCGCCATTCGTAAAACTGTCATTACCGCATTTCATAAGTTCCTTGCCCTATCCCCACTGCCTTCATTTAACTTACTGTATCATTCAAATGTATTCGTACCAAGTCGGTTTCTCAAAAATCACTATCACCCAGTCATAAAATATTCTACATACCATGCGAGTCCAGTCGCACCGGTGATATAATGACTCATGTCAGCCCACTGATCAGGCCGATTCGTATCAAGTCGTGTCAGCGGCACGAACGATTCAAATCAACGCTACTCAATCACACTTCAGTCAGTTCCAAATCTAGTCGCACTAGCGACATAACAACCCAAATCCTCGGCTCTACATACCACACCAATTCAGCCCAATCCGAATCTAGTCTCATCGGCGTGACATCAGGGCGGCACAATGATTTGGATTCTAAGCTCTACACTCAAAACATTTACTCACTCATCAGCCCGATCCGAGTCTAGTCGCATCAGCGCCACAATGATTTGGATCCTTGGCACTAAAAACCCCACCATTACTTACACCAACAGCACAATCCGAGTCTAGTCGCCTCATTGGCACAACGATTCAGATCCTCGGCACTACAACCCCACCGTTACTCACACCAACAGCCGATCCAAGTCTAGTCGCATCATAGGCACAACGATTCAAATCCTCTGCGCTAAAAACCTCACCATTACTCACACTCCAGCCCCGATCCAAATCTAGTCGAATCAGCGGTACTAACGCAGTGGCACAACGATTTGGAACCTTGGCTCTACAAACCACACCCCTCAAACTCTCTTCAGCTAGATCCGAATCTAGTCACATCAGCTTGACAACGCGGCGGCACAACGATTCGGATCTACACTCAAATACGATTTACTCAATCTACAGCCCGATCCGAATCTAGTCGCTTCGGCATGACATCGCGGTGGCACAACGATTCGGATCCTTGGATTTACATTACTTTTATCAAGCATAAACATACACATCTCAATCCATTTATTTGTACGTTGTTGCGGCTGGTCATTTCTACATGCTCAAATTCCACTATCTTTTGTTTTCGCCTTCCTGATAAGGCTGCTTACTTACAATCATCTCTGCAAGTGGTTCAAATCAGCCACTCTTCGTCTCCAGTGGCAAATTGGCCACTCACCTATTCTCTGTCGCTTCCCCCTTTAGGTCAGTAGAGTTCAAGCTGGTCCATCCTACATCAGGTTTGGACGGTATTCCCTCAAACAAAAAGAAAAAAACACAAACTGATGACAGGGCTCGCACCTTCACCAAGGGGCCGCCATGCTCCAAACAGTTCTTTGCAACCCCCCCTTTTTAATCAATTTCCTATGTCACCTTACTACAGGTTCCTGGTCGACCCAGTTTTCGACCCCAACCAGGACTTCACAGCTAGGGCATTGAGTCAGGTGCATAGTACAAGGGATCCTCCCTTGCATTTCCCTTAAGCACTCTTTCACAACATATTTTACTTCACATACATGATTTGAGTTGCTCCTGAGCGTTAGTAACTGTCACATACTTCTGCACAATTCACTCTGTTGTCGAAACGAGATCCTTCACCACGCAGACAAGGTCGCTCAATGTCAAGCTTGCTGGCAGTGCAAGCGTTAGCAGGCCGAACATACGTCAATAAGCTACAGATCGCAACATTCCTACTTAGAATACCAGACTGCAGCTCCCCGCCCCAGTACACCCTGGGGGCTCTGGTTCAGCGATAGCTTCAGCAATCTTGTCCAGTAGTATGTTATCAGCTCGAATAAATAATTACCTCCCTAACCAAGTGTTTTGCCCCCTTCTCTTGGCATACCGTCCAGCAGACCAGGGCACACTTCAGGTCTACTTTATATTGTTAGTCTTGTGACATGTTTATGTGGTTCACATTTCTCCCGGACATAGGGCTCCAACCATAAATAGGAAGGCCAGTATGGTGACCTGAAATTATGGGAGGAGCCCGGGGGGTATTTAAGCAAACCATCCACACTGGTCTTTGTTGGCTCCAGTGCGCGGTACCCACCCACCTACCAATTCCCCTTCTTAGGGCACTTCTCTTAAAACCTTTTCTCTACAAAACCATCCACTCAACTTTCTTGGGTATGCCCCCTTCTCGTTGCATACCGTCCAGCAAACCAGGGCACACTTCAGGTCTACTTTATGTTGTTGTTAGGCTTTGAACGTGTTTATGTGGTTCACATCTCTCCCGAACATAAGGCTCTGGCCATAAAATATATTATATACACACACACACTAGACTGTATATATATTAATACACTGCCTGACGTGTATTAGAAACTGTACACGCTGTATTAGATACTGTGTACATCGCCTGCACTTTATTAGAAACTGTACACTGGCTGCAACCAGGTGAGGAGTACAAAGACAAGTGCCTACAGTCAAGCATGGTGGTGAGAGTGTCATGGTCTGGGGCTGCATTAGTGCTGCCGTCACTGGGGAGCTACAGTTTATTGAGGGAACCATGAATGCCAACATGTACTGTGACATACTGAAGCAGAACATGATCCCCTCCCTTCAGAGACTAGGCCGCAGGGCAGTATTCTAACATGATAACGACCCCAAACACACCTCCAAGACGACCACTGCCTTGCTAAAGAAGCTGAGGGTAAAGGGGATGGACTGGCCAAGCATGTCTCCAGACCTAAACCCTATTGAGCATCTGTGGGGCATCCTCAAACAAAAGGTGGAGGAGCGCAAGGTCTCTAATATCCACCAGCTCTGTGATGTCGTCATGGAGGAGTGGAAGAGGACTCCAGTGGCAACCTGTGAAGCTCTGGTGAACTCTATGTCCAAGAGGGTTAAGGCAGTGCTGAAAAATAATGGTGGCCACACAAAATATTGACACTTTGGGCCCAATTTGGACATTTTCACTTAGGGGTGTACTCACTTTTGTTGCCAGCGGTTTAGACATTATTGGCTGTGTGTTGAGTTATTTTGAGGAGACAGCAAATTTACACTGTTATACAAGCTGTACACTCACTACTTTAAATTGTAGCAAAGTGTCATTTCTTCAGTGTTGTCACATGAAAAGATATAATAAAATTATGAGCTACTTCATATATATATATATATGTATATATATATATATATATATATGTATATATATATATATATATATATATATATATATGTATATATATATATATATATATATATATATATATATATATATATATATATATATATATACACACACACACAGTATCTCACAGAAGTGAGTACACTCCTCACATTTTTGTAAATATTTTATTATATCTTTTCATGTCTAAACCACTGGCAACAAAAGTGAGTACACCCCTAAGTGAAAATGTCCAAATTGGGCCCAAAGTGTCAATATGTTGTGTAGCCACCATTATTTTCCAGCACTGTCTTAACCCTCTTGGGCATGGAGTTCACCAGAGCTTCACAGGTTGCCACTGGAGTCCTCTTCTACTCCTCCAAGTGACATTACAGAGCTGGTGGATGTCAGTGACCTTGCGCTCCTCCACTTTCCATTTGAGGATGCTCCACAGATTCTCAGTAGGGTTTAGGTCTGGAGACATGCTTAGCCAGTCCGTCACCTTTACCGTCAGCTTCTTTTGCAAGGCAGTGGTCATCTTGGAGATGTGTTTGGGGTTGTTATGATGTTGGAATACTGTCCTACGGCCCAGTCTCCAAAGGGAGGGGATTATGCTCTGCTTCAGTATGTCACAGTACATGTTGGCATTCATGGTTCCCTCAATGAACTGTAGCTCCCCAGTGTCAGCAGCACTCATTCAACCCCCTAACATGACAATCCCACCACCATGCTTGACTGAAGGCAAGACACACTTGTCATTTTACTCCTCACCTGGTTGCTGCCACACACGCTTGACACTATCTGAACTAAATAAGTTTATCTTGGTCTCATCAGACCATGTCCTTAGTCTGCTTGTCTTCAGCAAACTGTTTGTGGGCTTTCTTGTGCCTCATCTTTAGAAGAGGCTTCCTTCTGGGATTACAGCCATGCAGACCAATTTCATGTAGTGTGCGGCGTATGGTCTGAGCACTGACAGACTGACCGATCCACCCCCTCAACCTCTGCAGCAATGCTGGCAGCACTCGTATGGCTATTTCCTAAAGACAACCTCCGGATATGACGCTGAGCACGTGCACTCAACTACTTTGGTCAACCAAGGCGTGGCCTGTTCTGAGTGGAACCTGTTCTGTTAAACCGCTGTGTGGTCTTGGCCACCGCACTGCAGCTCAGTTTCAGGGTCTTGGCAATCTTCTTATAACCTAGACCATCTTTATGTAGAGCAACAATTCTTTTTTTCAGATCCTCAGAGAGTTCTTTGCCATGAAGTGCCAGGTTGAACTTCCAGTGACCAGTATGAGAGAGTGAGAGTGATAACACCAAATTTAACACACCTGCTCCCCATTCACACCTGAGACCTTGTAACACTAACGAGTCACATGACACCGGGGAGGGAAAATGGCTAATTGGACCCAATTTGGACATTTTCACTTAAGGGTGTACTTACTTTTGTTGCCAGTGGTTTAGACATTAATGGCTGTGTGTTGAGTTATTTTGAGGGTCAGAAAATTTACACTGTTATACAAGCTGTACACTCACTACTTTACATTGTAGCAACATGTCATTTCTTCAGTGTTGTCACATTAAAAGATATAATAAAATATTTACAAAAAAGGGAGGGGTGTACTCACTTTTGTGAGATACTGTATACAGTGGGGACGGAAAGTAATCAGATCCCTTAAATTTTTCACTCTTTGTTATATTGCAGCCATTTGCTAAAATCATTTAAGTTCATTTTTTCCTCATTAATGTACACACAGCACCCCATATTGACAGACAAACACAGAATTGTTGACATATTTCCAGATTTATTAAAAAAGAAAAACTGAAATATCACATGGTCCTAAGTATTCAGACCCTTTGCTCAGTATTTAGTAGAATCACCCTTTTGATCTAATACAGCCATGAGTTTTTTGGGAGAGATGCAACAAGTTTTTCACACCTGGATTTGGGGATCCTCTGCCATTCCTCCTTGCAGATCCTCTCTGGTTCTGTCAGGTTGGATGGTAAACATTGGTGGACAGCCATTTTTAGGTCTCTCCAGAGATGCCCAATTGGGTTTAAGTCAGGGCTCTGGCTGGGCCAATCCAAAACAGTCACAGATTTGTTGTGAAGCCACTCCTTCGTTATTTTAGCTGTGTGCTTAGGGTCAATGTCTTGTTGGAAGGTAAACCTTCAGCCCAGTCTGAGGTCCTGAGCACTCTGGAGAAGGTTTTCATAAAGGATATCCCTGTACTTGACCGCATTCATCTTTCCCTCGATTGCAACCAGTCATCCTGTCCCTGCAGCTGAAAAACACCCCCACAGCATGATGCTGCCACCATTATGCTTCATTGTTGGGACTGTATTGGACAGGTGATGAGCAGTGCCTGGTTTTCTCCACACATACTGCTTAGAATTAAAGCCAAAAAGTTCTATCTTGGTCTCATCAGACCAAAGAATCTTATTTCTCATCATCTTGGAGTCCTTCAGATGTTTTTTTAGCAAACTCCATGCGGGCTTTCATGTGTCTTGCACTGAGGAGAGGCTTCCATCGGGCCACTCTGCCATATAGCCCCGACTGAAGGAGGGCTGCAGTGTTGGTTGACTTTCTACAACTTTCTACCATCTCCCGACTGCATCTCTGGAGCTCAGCCACAGTGATCTTTGGGTTCTTCTTTACCTCTCTCACCAAAGCTCTTCTCCCCCGATAGCCCAGTTTGGCTGAACGGCCAGCTCTAGGAAGGGTTCTGGTTGTCCCAAACGTCTTCCATTTAAGGATTATGGAGGCCACTGTGCTCTTAGGAACCTTAAGTGCAGCAGAAATTTTTTTTGTAACCTTGGCCAGATCTGCGCCTTGCCACAATTCTGTCTCTGAGCTCTGCAGGCAGTTCCTTTGACCTCATGATTCTCATTTGCTCTGACATGCACTGTGAGCTGTAAGGTCTTATATAGACAGGTGTGTGGCTTTCCTAATCAAGTCCAATCAGTATAATCAAACGCAGATGGACTCAAATGAAGGTGTAGAACCATCTCAAGGATGATCAGAAGAAATGGACAGCACCTGAGTTAAATATATAATTGTCACAGCAAAGGGTCTGAATACTTAGGACCATGTAATATTTCAGTTTTACTTTTTTAATAAATCTGCAAAAATGTCAACAATTCTGTTTTTCTGTCAATATGGGGTGCTGTGTGTACATTAATGAGGAAAAAAAATGAACTTCAATGATTTTAGCAAATGGTTGCAATATAACAAAGAGTGAAAAATTTAAGGGGCTAGACTGTATATATATTAATACACCACCTGAAGTGTATTAGAAACAGTACACCCCCAAATGCACTGTAGATATAGGCTACACCGGATGCACAGTATATATATATATATATATATATATATATATATATATATATTAATACACTGCCTGCACTGACTGAATATGTATGAATAAGTCTATGCTAAATGCAGAGTATATTTATATATTATATATATATATATATATATATATATATATATATAATAATATTGACTGTATCAATATTGACTGTATCAAATACATTGCCACTAACTGTATAACCTGATGTTCCAGTTGAACTTATGTTTGACCCGGACATCGAGCTCAGCCCTAGTTGCTATAAACAACTATACATTTCTGCCTTTTCTGCCATAAAATCTCTTCCCTAAATTTTTGCACAGTTCAGTGAGGAAGTAACTGTTATGCACATGGGCAGATGATATGTCTTCCATAGAAGGCCAATAGAGAAGAGGGAAGACACTGGAAGAACAACTTGAGAAGATCAATGGGGGGGCCACAGACATTCCATCTCTGGCAGAGAGCACATTGGGCAGTAAGGTGGTCATAATGTACCAGTATGCTGTGCAGTTTAATTAAGAACCCGTTTACACTGGAATCCCATAGGAACGCAATTTGCGTTCCTGTACAATTCCTATGCAACTCAGCGCAGTGCAATTTTCAAGCTATTTATTTAAATGGGGGTGAAATGTAACTATGTACTGTTCAATAGTTGGTAAGGTTGAATAAAGACACCAGTCCTTCCAGTTCAACCTGTGTGGGCATGTGCTCATGTCAAAAATCATATCCCATATCCCCGTATAATGTGCTCACTAAAATGCCTATCTAGGAGTTTTCTGAAACTATCAATAATTCCCGCTGACACCACTGATTGTGGAAATTAGTTCCACGTCCTTACCGCCCTGATACAAAAAGAAACCTGGATCGCACCAAAAGAAGTGCGTGCATTACTTTTCAAAAAACGCACTGCACCAGATCGCATTGTAATATGCGATCCGGTGCAGGCAAACGCACTGCGTTTGTGAACCTGTGCTCTCCCGGCACAGTTACCAGTGGCTAATGGAATGCTCCCGATCGCTGCTTGCGATCATAAGCTTTATGATCATGTGACTGCCATGATTAGCATGATAATAAACCCTGCTCCAGGCCCCAGTTAAACATAGTGTAACGTGCACAGAACGCGGGTTTTCTGTACTGTGTTGCGGTGTAAACAAGCCCCAAAGCCATGAAGTTGTTAGAGTTAGCATCTTGACTCGCATATCCTAGAACTAGCACTATTATGCTGGATGCTAATCACCAAATATGTTTGTTTTATCTCATCCCCTGTCACCAATAAGTAAAATATGTCTTTGTTGTAACAAAACACAAGCAATGACAGCAATGGTACACTGGGTTGCATTAGAAAAACAGATAAAATTCCTAAATAATAAAACATCGTAGCCACTTGGGCTTTTAATAAATGTAAATATTTACTCTGAACAAGAATCCAGCTGAAAAGATGTGAAAGCATTTTTTTTGGCTGAAAATGTTCTTTCCAATTAAGTTCTTTGCAAGCTGTGTTGTAAATCTTAAAGTCAAGGCACACATGAGTGCATTTTATTTTACACCTTAGTAACTGGAGATACATAGTGATTTTTTTTTTCTTTCTTACAAATGTTCCTTCTTTACTGGCAGTGGAAAACTGGAAACAACTGCTACAAAGGAGGAAAAAAAACAACAAATAAATATTTAATATGTCAGCACCTGCTACGTAGTTTCTGGGTATTACACTCGTGTCCATAGTGGCTTCTATTCTAACCAACTTCATTAAAGAATAAAAGGAAAGTAATAAGTCATTTCACACCCCGTGTGACCATTATACAATAATAGCGAGATTTCGTGCAAGGGTATAACATTGTGCCCATCACAGTCTCTTTGCAAAAATCTCAATTCACACTTCACATGCAGCTAACCTTGTTACTATCTCCTTACAAAACCATCAGTATTGCAGCTGCACGTCTTCACAGTCTAACATCTTAAAATTCATCCCTTTGGCACCTTTGCATCACTACGGGGTCAAGAAATAGCATCCAGCCAAGAATAATTAAGGGGCACCCAGATGTTTGGTTTACTCTCCTTAAGTCTTTTTGGAAAATACTTAATTGGTCCTGTATTGTTTCCCCATGCCAGAAAGATTCATGTCAGGTGAACAACAACCAGTGCCTAGTGCCTGCTATCTGTAGACTGCTTTGTAGTTGAGACTTGAACAAGAGGCGTGATAATGAGTACGTTGGAGGAAGAGAAGGTGTTATCTCATTAAGGTAATGACTAAGATATGTCCACCATTACATCAGTTTGAAAATGTGGCAATTAAAGCCCCCTAACATGCTCTCCTGTAGACAAGGGAATAAGGCAATTCTCTTGGAACATCTATGTTGGGTTAATACGTGTCATGTAAATGAATGGGTAGCATAATGCTATTTAATTCTCAACCACAGGCTTGTCTCCCCTTTTGTTCTAGGATCACTGTCATTATTATTGTAACAAGGGCTTATTTATATAATGTCAATAGTCTGCAAAGCAGTATATAAATGAGGGAAGACCAGCAAAGAGATACAAAATATTCTATAGATGACGATGGATGGAGAAAAGGGACCCTCTCATGCCTATGTGCAAAACCAGCAAAAGTCAGAACTCCAAACCGGCTGCCAAAATCAATTTTTCGAAACCTATGATTGCTAGAAATGACAATATTCTATTGAGAAGCAAATATGAGATTTTAGAAACCAAACTGACCACTGGGGTCCAGGGAAACTATATGCTAGCCCTTGAGTCTTCCTACTAAAAAAAAAAAAATACCTATTTATTTGGTTTAAGAAAAAATTGCATTTGGGCTAATCTGCTAAAAGAGTTGAATATCTTCACTCGAAAAATGTGTGAATATTGACTTCATATATCCAATCATGTGAAAAACATCTGCACATGATTGGGAATTCAAATAAGTGAAGTTAATATTTACACACACATTTTAAGTGAAGATTTC
Organism: Lithobates clamitans; assembly: GCA_037952925.1. Classification (NCBI taxonomy): domain Eukaryota; kingdom Metazoa; phylum Chordata; class Amphibia; order Anura; family Ranidae; genus Lithobates; species Lithobates clamitans. Next base: position 11,897,984 of record JBBGZY010000300.1, on the reverse strand, counting down.
CAACTCCTTTAAGGCACTTACAGACGGGGGCAAAGGGGACAGTACAAACAGGTGGCCAAACATTGAAGCCTGACAGGGCTGTACACGTGCCAGGGCTGCCATGCTTTGCTTCACGGCGGCAGCAGTTTTTAAGCCGCACTGCCTGTCAAACTTACTCATTGAGATCAAACACTTGGTTAGCTGTTGTGGAATGGTCCAGCAATCTAAAATTGCCATTTGGCAATTAAAAAAAGAAAAAAAAAACAGATGTCAGGAGGCAGCGGTAACAGCAGATATAGATTTAGAGATAGATTCCTTCTAAGGAAGAAAGTAAAACTTTTATAGCTGAAGTGTTAAAGTAAATCATTGCTTTCCCCATTCAGGGACATTCATAATCTTCCCCAGCATATAGTTACCTTTCTTTCTCTCCTTTGCTACTTTGTTATGTGCCAGGAGCCAAGGAAATAACAGGTTCCTTCAAATATGAATAAACTGTAATATAACTACATATACCTTAGTTACATAGTTGGTACGGTATAATAAATTCCATCCAGTTCAACCTATGTGGGTGTGTTCATGTCGATAATCATTTCCCATATCCCTGTGTATTGTGTTCACTAAGATGCACGTTCGAGAGTCTTAAATCTCTCAAGCTTCCCGCTAGCACAGCCAATTGTGGAAGAGAGTTCCACATCCTTGTTGCCCTGACAGTGAAAAACCCCCTATGTAGCTTAAGGTTAAACTGCTTCTCCTCCAATTTTATTGAGCGGCTTCATGTCTTTGTACACTCCCTGAGACTGAATAATGTTCTTCCTATGCTGGGATTACCATTGAAGTATTTGTATATCGCTATATCTCCTCTCAAGTGTCTCTTCTCCAGTGAGAATAGGTTTAGTGTTTGTAGTCGTTTTTTGTAACTGAGATCCTCCAGTTCCCTTATTCATTTTGTTGCCCTTCCCTGGACCTTCCCAGTTCCAGCTCATCCTTCCTGACAATTGTTGACCAGAACTGGATGGAATACTCCAGGTTTGGCTGAACCAGAATTTTATAAAGTGGCAGGAATATCGTTATATCTCTGGAATAAATTCCTTTATTGTTGCATGCTAATAGTCCACGTGGTACAGCTTGACATTGCATGCTATTGCTCAAACTTGTACTAGGACCCCCAGATCTTTCTCCATCCTGGATTCCCTCAGAGATTCTCCCTTACATTAATCATTTTAGCCTCTAAGTGTCTTACTTTACATTTTTCAACATTAAACCTCATTTGTCATGTAGTTGCCGAACCCATTATTTTATTCAGGTCTTCTTGTAAAATTTCTATATCCTGCTGTGAAGTTTTTGCCTTACTTGATTTTTTATCATCAGCAAACACTGAGATTTAGCTATTTGTACCAACTTGAAATTTATGAATAAATTAAAAGAATTTGTGCCAGCACAGAGCTCTGAGGTACCCCACTTACTACTCTAGACCAGTGTGAGTACACTTTATTTATCACCATCCTTTGGATGCACCCCTGTAGCCAGTTTTCTTTCCAAGAACAAACCCTACAGTCCATGCCTATAGACCTCAGTTTGTAAATTAAGCTTCTATGGGGGACTGTATCAAATGCTTTTGCACAAGCTATATGCAGTGGGGACGGAAAGTATTCAGACCCCCTTAAATTTTTCACTCTTTGTTATATTGCAGCCATTTGCTAAAATCATTTAAGTTCATTTTTTTCCTCATTAATGTACACACAGCACCCCATATTGACAGAAAAAACACATAATTGTTGACATTTTTGCAGATGTATTAAAAAAGAACAACTGAAATATCACATGATCCTAAGTATTTAGACCCTTTGCTGTGACACTCATATATTTAACTTAGGTTCTGTCCATTTCTTCTGATCATCCTTGAGATAGTTCTACACCTTCATTTGAGGTCAGCTGTGTTTGATTATACTGATTGGACTTGATTAGGAAAGCCACACACCTGTCTATATAAGACCTTACAGCTCACAGTGCATGTCAGAGCAAATGAGAATCATGAGGTCAAAAGAACTGCCTGCAGAGCTCAGAGACAGAATTGTGGCCAAACTGAGCTATCGGGGGAGAAGAGCCTTGGTGAGAAAGGTAAAGAAGGACCCAAAGATCGCTGGGGCTGAGCTCCAGAGATGCAGTCGGGAGATGGGAGAAAGTTGTAGAAAGTCAACCATCACTGCAGCCCTCCACCAGTCGGGGCTTTATAGCAGAGTGGCCGTCTCTCCTCAGTGCAAGACACATGAAAGCCCACATGGAGTTTGCCAAAAAAACACCTGAAGGACTCCAAGATGGTGATAAATAAGATTCTTTGGTCTGATGAGACCAAGATAGAACTTTTTGGCCTTAATTCTAAGCGGTATGTGTGGAGAAAACCAGGCACTGCTCATAACCTGTCCATTACAATCCCAACAGTGAAGCATGGTGGTGGCAGCATCATTCTGTGGTGGTGTTTTTTCAGCTGCATGGACAGGACGACTGGTTGCAATCGAGGGAAAGATGAATGCGGCCAAGTACAGGGATATCCTGGACGAAAACCTTCTCTGGAGTGCTCAGGACCTCAGACTGGGCTGAAGGTTTACCTTCCAACAAGACAATGACCCTAAGCACACAGCTAAAATAACGAAGGAGTGGCTTCACAATAACTCCGTGACCGTTCTTGAATAGCCCAGCCAGAGCCCTGACTTAAACCCAATTAAGCATCTCTGGAGAGGCCTAAAAATGGCTGTCCACCAACGTGTACCATCCAACCTGACAGAACTGGAGAGGATCTGCAAGGAGGAATGGCAGAGGATCCCCAAATCCAGGTGTGAAAAACTTTCCCAAAAAGACTCATGGCTGTATTAGATCAAAAGGGTGCTTCTACTAAATACTGAGCAAAGGGTCTGAATACTTAGGACCATGTGATATTTCAGTTTTTCTTTTTTAATAAATCTGCAAAAATGTCAACAATTCTGTGTTTTTCTGTCAATATGGGGTGCTGTGTGGACATTAATGAGGGAAAAAAGTGAACTTAAATGATTTTAGCAAATGGCTGAAATATAACAAAGAGTGAAAAATTTAAGGGGATCTGAATACTTTCCGTCCCCACTGTACACCTCATCCACTGGTATACCTTTATCTAGATTGCTAAATGGGACTTTAAAATAAATCATTCATAAAAGAAATAAGGTGGGCTGTTACTGCTTGTAAAAATGTTACACTTACACTTTAGCATCAATATACACATTGATCCAGAGCAAAAATAGCAGATCAGGAAAGTCAGAGTAAAGTATAAAGTATAAAGTCCTCCATGGCATATTCATTCTGACTAAGCCTCGGTTCACACCAGAGGCGGCACGACTTGCAGGTCGCCTCAGCGAGGCGACCTGCAAACGACTGCCCGGGCGACTTGCAAAACGACTTCTGTATAGAAGTCTATGCAAGTCGCCCCAAGTCGCCCCCGAAGTAGTACAGGAACTTTTTTCTAAGTCGGAGCGACTTGCGTCGCTCCCCTTAGAACGGTTCCATAGCACAGAACGGGAGGCGACTTGTCAGGCGACTAGGTCGCCTGACAAGTCGTCCCAGTGTGAACCGGGGCTTAGTGGTTCAAAATATCGAGGCTACTCTGGGTTCCCTTCTTCCAGCCACTACATCATTACTGGGTCCAGCAGTGACATAATGGCTGGTGGATGACACCACCAAGTGCAGCATGGGACATTGACATCCAACAGTACTGAGAGATTTTTCCGCAACCTTCTTTTATCAACACAGCAGATTTTGGCAGTGCAAACAGCAAGACAGGTAAGCATTAACTGCTTGTTTTTCAGAGATTATGGGGTTGAATTACTAAAGGCAAATAGACTGTGCACTTTTGCAAAGTACAGCTGCTCCAGAGCTTAGTAAATGAGACTTCCATCTAGGGATGGGCGAACAGTTCGGCCCGAGCATAAATTTGGGCCGAGCTTTCCTTGTTCGGATGTTCAGCGAACATCTGAACAAACAGGTCGTTCGACTGTTTGTTCGGCCCCCCGAACCGACCACAATGCATTGCGGCGCTGAACAGTGCATTGCAAGCCCTGATTGGCTGAAGCAGTGAAAGTTTCAGCCAATCAGGGCACAGAGCACTGTCAGAGTCATAATTGGACACTGTCATCATGACTTTATCCAATCATGGCTCATTCCCGTCCCACAGTATAAAAGTATTCTTTCAATGGCAGCCATTTTCAGTGTGATTTTGGTGTTGAGAGAGATAGAACAGGGCTCTGTTGCTATCTCTGTGCTATTAGTTAGTCAGTGTGCTATAGTGTGCTATTTTGCTTTTTTTGCTTCAAGTGTCAGTGTAGAATATTAATTTAGTGTCAGTCTAGGGCTAGTGTGACTGTAGTGAGGAGGACCATCATTCAGCTTTGCATAGTGTGCAGCTAGAGTAGGGACAGCTCAGATAGTTTCACTGTAGTGTAGTGAGACTATGTCATTCATACATACATTAGTGTAGAGTAGGGACAACTCTGATAGTTTCAGTGTAGTGTAGTGAAACTGTGTCAGTAATCTTGACATTAGTGTATAGCTACAGTAGGGACAGTTTAGCGCCAGTGTAGTGACGGTTGAACACGGTCTATTTGATTGCGTTACTGCACATTTAATGCCATTTACTTCTGTGTGCGTTACTGCCAGTTTAACACCATTTACTTCTGTGTGCATTACTGCCAGTTTAACGCAATATAGATTTGTGCCTTACTGCCAGTTTAATGCCATATAGTTTTGTGTGCATTACTGCCAGTTTAACACCATATAGTTCTGTGTGCGTTATTGTCAGTTTAACGCCATATCGTTTTTTGTTTGTTACCACCAGTTTAATGCCATATAGTTTTGTGTGCGTTACTGCCAGTTTAACAACATATAGTTCTGTGTGCGTTACTGCTAGTTTAACGTCATATAGTTTTGTGCGCGTTGCTGCCAGTTTAATCTCATAAAGTTTTGTGTGTTAATGCCAGTTTAACGCCATATAGTTCTGTGTGTGTTACTGCCAGTTTAATGCCATTTACTTCTGTGTGCATTACTGCAAATTTAACGCCATATAGTTTTGTGCGTTACTGTACGTTTAACGCCATTTACTTCTGTGTGCGTTACTGCCAGTTTAATGCCATTTACTTCTGTGTGCATTACTGCAAATTTAAAGCCATATAGATTTGTGTGTTACTGCCAGTTTAATGCCATATAGTTTTGTGTGCATTACTGCCAGTTTAACACCATATAGTTCTGTGTGCGTTATTGCCAGTTTAACGCCATATCGTTTTTTGTGCGTTACCACCAGTTTAACGCCATATAGTTTTGTGTTCGTTACTGCCAGTTTAACACCATATAGTTCTGTGTGCGTTACTGCCAGTTTAATGTCATATAGTTTTTGGGTGTTACTGCCAATTTAATGCCATATGGTTTTGTGCGTTACTGTACGTTTAACGCCATTTACTTATGCGTGTGTTACTGCCAGTTTAACGCCATATAGTTTTGTGTGTGTTACTGCCAGTTTAATGCCATATAGTTTTGTGCGTTACAGTACGTTTAACACCATTTACTTCTGTGTGCGTTACTGCCAGTTTAACACCATATAGTTTTGTGCGTTATTGTATGTTTGGTGCATTATGTTGCAGTATATTATAGTGTATCCGTGGAGTGTGTCTGTGTAGTGTGAGTACTCAAATTAAAGTGCCCCAAACACCACTTTACATTGATTAAAGTGCATCTACATACAGATTTCCAGTTCTTTACATGTGCTTATAAGCACCGCCCCCTCCCTCTCAATAATGTCTGGGAGGACAAGGAGAGGCAGATGTTCCCTTGGCACTGTAAGGGTGCCAGCAACAAATGTGTCCACAGGCAAAGGTGGGCGTGGAGGTCAGTCCTCAGGCAGGGCATAATTTCCTCTGTTTAGTGAGTTTGCCCATGCTTTCCAGCCACAGAATGCAGAGGAGGTAGTGGACTGGCTTACTAAACCTTCCTCATCCTCCTCATCCTCTGTCATGCAAGCAGGGACAAGTGTGTCGTCCCCTGCAGTTGCCAGAGTACCTAAAAGCCACACAAAAGGGGCACAAATCTGTCCCTCCTCATCCTCCTCCTTACCCACTTCAGTCTGCCCCTGCTATACCGAGTCATTACCTCTCAGCAGCCTCCATTGACAGGGATGATGGTATAGCACAGGGTGTCCCAGGTCCAGGCAGCACATCTGCTAGCAGCACACTACCAGCTGTAGACTGTAGCCAGCACATTTCTCTGCCCCATCTGCTGCAGCGGAAAAAAATACAGTCCCTGCCACCCACATGCCCAGCATATAAATGCAAGCTTGTCAAAGCTGTTGGCTCTCCATTTCTGCCTTTCAGCCTGGTGGATTCTGCCCCTTCCATGAATTCACACAATGTGCTGTACCACAATGGCAGGTTACCAGTCGCTACTACTTTTTTTGCGTAAGGCCGTTCCATCTCTCTACCATCACGTGGAAGGGAATGTTCTGGCATCATTGGGCAAGGCGGCCAGCCATAAAATCCACCTTACTGCTGACACGTGGTCCAGCAAGCATGGGCAGGAACGATATATTTTGTTCACAGCACACTGGGTAAGGCTGCTTGCAACTCAAAAGGATGCAGGACAGAGCTCGGTTCTGCAGCTTGTTGTGCCCCCATGTCTCCATACAGCTGGTGGTGATGATGCCAGACCTGTGAGCTCTACCCCTCCTCCTCCTCCTCTGCCACCTCTATGCCCTCCTCTGCAGAATTGTCCTATGAACATCAGGTACCCCCTAAGCGTTCAAAGGGCTATTCCATGAGTCAGGCTAAAAGGTGCCATGCAGTGCCTCAGCTGGTGTGTTTAGGAGACAGAAACCACACCAGAGCAGGGATTCTTGCAGCTTTGCAGGGACAGGCCCAGAGATGGTTCACACCACGCCAGCTGGAGCCAGGAATGGTGGTGTCCGATAATGGCTCAAACCTCCTGTCCGCCCTTGGACAGGGAAAATTGACACATGTGCCATGCCTGCCACATGTCCTCAATTTGGTGGAGCCATGTTTCCTAAATACGTACCCAGGGTTGCAAGATGTGCTAAAGCTGGCCAGAAGAGTCTGTAGCCATTTCAGGCGGTCATACACAGCCAGTGCTCGGTTGGCTGAAATTCTGTGGGAATTCCACCTGCCCGTAAACCGCCTGATTTGTGGCATGCCCACCAGGTGGAACTCGACTTTGGCAATCCTGCAGCGGCTATACTTGCAGCAGAGAGCCGTCAAAGCCTGCAAAATGACCCAAGAATACGTGGCATAAAGGAGAAGGATGATTACTGGTTGGCAACTCTCCTTGACCACCATTATAAGGGGAAGGTCTCAGAACTCATCCTGTCCCCACAGAGAGTGCAGAAGATAAAATCTCTTGAGGACATGTTAAAGAGGATTTTATTGAACATTTTTCCTGACTCCATTAGGTTACAGTGTCATGGAAAACGTAGTTTTGAGTCTTCTGTTGGTCAAGAGAGGAGCATTGGAGAAGGTGTCCGCCTAAGTGAGGCATTTCAGATTTTTTTTAGTCCTCGCCGCCCAGGGCTGTCGGCTTCCACATCTCATTGGCAGCGTCTGCATCACATGGTGGACGATTACCCCAGGGCCAAAACAGAGATGGAGAGCTTTCCAGCTGATGATCCACTGACTTACTGGGTCATGAGAATAGACCACTGGCCGGAACTTGCCTAGTATGCTATTGATTTGTTGGGTTGCCCTGCATCCAGCGTGCTTTCAGAACGGGCATTCAGTGCTGCAGGAGGTTTTGTTACTGATCATAGAACACGTCTGTCCACAGACTCCGTGGACCATTTGACTTTTATAAAAATGAATCAGTCCTGGATTACCAGCTATGAAGCCCCTGATGCCGATGTCACTGATTAAGTCTTTTTTGGATGTGGAATCTCTGCAGGACTTCGAGGCTGCCTAGCTTTGAGGGTGTTCAATCACTTCATCTGGAAGATGGTATAGGTATATGGCTTTCATGGTTTCATGGGCACAATTAACACCCAAAGACCAATTTTTCAGCACCTGTTTGACAGGTGCAAATCATTGCAATTTTTTTGCCTTCATCAAGAGCACCTAGGGTTACAGTGGGAAGGCGCCCCCGACACCCAAAGAGTAAGTTTTCTTCACCTATTTGACAGGTGCATATCATTGCAATTTTTTACAGCAAGGCCAATTCTTGCTTTCATCAAGAATACCTCTATAGGGTTACGGTGGGAAGGCGCCACTGACACCTAAAGACCAATTTTTTTGCACCTGTTTGACAGGTGCATATTATTGCATTTTTTTACAGCAAGGCCAATTCTTGCTTTCATCAAGAGTACCTCTATAGGGTTACGGTGGGAAGGTGCCACCGACACCCAAAAACCATTGCAATTTTTTACAGCAAGGCCAATTCTTGCTTTCATCAAGATTACCTCTACAGGGTTGCAGTGGGAAGGCGCCACCGACACCCAAAGACCAATTTTTACGCACCCGTTTCTTCTATACAAAGTCAAAGTGACGCCAGAATGTATCCCAAAAATCTCTAATCTTGTTCCCAGTGCACTACATTGTGGCCTCATCATACACACTGGCTCCCCAGCTGTTGATGAGCAAACTATAGGCAGCTTGCAGTTATTGCTGTAGAAGATTCTAGATATGGTACAGATCTGCCACTTTACAGGTAGACTAAGGGGACCCCCCAGGCACTATATTGCAAGGAATTAAAAAATTACGCTTTTCACAAACGTTTTTTTATTGATACATATCCCCCAGGGCAGGACCCGGACCCCTATAACCATTGTATGCCCAATTACTTGCATATAAGCCTTCAAAATGGGAACTTTTGATTTTTGACATTCGGGTCGCATTGACTTTATGGGTTCGCTATTTGGCTCCGAACTTTCGCAGCAAACCGAACAGGGGTCCGTTTGGCCCATCCCTACTTCCATCATCCAATCATGTGCAAGCAAAAATGCAGTTTATTTTTTTCATTTTCCTTGCACGTGTTTGGGTACTCATTACAAAGGGAAGTTTTACTTCATTTTCTAAGCTCAGGAGCAACTGCAAAGTGCACAGTCTATTTGCCTTTAGTAAATAAACCCCTATGTTTTTCATTTTTTTTAATAGCAACAAAGATACTTTAGGATCAATATGGAGGTTGGGAGATTAATCAGAGCAGGTTTTTTTCAGCCTGAATGTGCCAGAACTCCATAAAGGCACATTCGCCACAGGTTCTGCCTGTATACGTACTGGCAGCGAAGGTGCATGATTTTAATAAAACACCCCAAAAATTTCCCAAGGTCCCAAACAGCAGTTACCATACAGAGTTTTATTATTTATTTTTTAATTCAACTGCATTGAAATAGCGTGGGTCTAATTCACTACAGTCAGGCTGTGGAGTAATCCAACAAAGTTTCTATAGTCCTCCAGAATGGAACTGTCACAACTGGAGTGATATCATATGCCCTCTGTGGTCAGAGCAACATGTGATGTTGGTAGTTGCAGCACAACACAGCATGGCTGACTTCCACCGCCTCTTCACCAGGGACGTGCAGTGAGGTCAGTGGCTGGTGAGGCACTGGCTAGTATCAGAGCCAGATACACACAGGTTACATATGCCGCGATCGTTAGAGCGAGCGCAATAATTCTAGGACTAGACCTCCTCTGTAACTCTAAACATGTAATCTGTAAAAAAATTTAAAGTGTTGCCTATGAAGATTTTTAAGTACTAAAGTTTGGTGCCATTCCACGAGTGTGCGCAATTTTAAAGCGTGACATGTTAGGTATCTATTTACTGGGCGTAACATCATCTTTCACATTATGCAACAAAAATCTGGTTATCTTTAGTTTTTTTTTGTTTTTTTTTATATTCATGAAACAGTTTTTTCCCCCCAAAAAAGGCGTTTGAAAAATTGCTGCGCAAATACCTTGTAACATAAAAAGTTTCAAAGTCCACCATTTTATTCCCTAGGGTGTCTGCTAAAACAATATATTGTTTTTTTTGAGCCTGGGTTCACACTACTGCGATCTCAGAGATCACATGTGATTCGGACCCACACTGCAAGTGCCGATCACATGCGATCTCTGAGCAATGCAAGTTCAGCCATACAGTTGTATGGCTGAACTCGCATTGGATTTGCACATAAAATAGTGCAGGGACTTGTTTTAGAATCTAGGTGTTCTAGAATTTAGGTGTTCTCACCTATGCGATCCAGTTCCTGTGTGAGTCCACAGTTCGTTCTGCGATCTGTGAACTAAACTGGGGGTGTCATTAACTTTGTTACTGACACCCGCAGTGGTTTGCACAAGGCAATGTGAACTGCCTGCGGGAGAGGAGCGATGCGGGAACCAGCGCCATTACAGCATCACACTAATGTGAACCCAGGGTTAAACAAATTTTCATGAATAAAAAAACAAAAACAACCCACTAAAGTTGGCACGATTTTTTTGTATAATGTGAAAGACACTGAGATCTATACTAGTAACTGCCGGGGACACTAATATCTATACTGGTCACTGTTGGGGACACTGAGATCTATACTGGTCACTGCTGATGATACTAGGATCTATACTAGTCACCGCTGGGGACATTGAAGATCTATACGGGTCACTGTTGGGGACACTGAGATCTATATACCAGGATTTATACTGGTCACTGCTGGGGACACTAAGATCTATATGGGTCACTTCTAGGAACAGTTCTAGGAATTAGTTCCGCCTAATTTTTTTTTTTTTAAGTCAGCAGCTACAAATACTGCAGCTGCTGACTTTTAAAATAAGGACACTTACCCGTCCAGGGCGCCCGCGATGTCGGCACCCAAAGCCGACCCGTCCCTCGGCTCTCGGGTGGAGGCGCCACCATCTTTGATAAGGGAATCAGGAAGTGAAGCCTTTGCGTCTTCACTTCCTGGTTGCCTACTGCGCATGCATGACTCGCGCTCCCACTGGTCCCTGCTGTCTTCTGGGACCTGTGTGTCTCCCAGAAGACAGCGGGGGTGACAGAGAAGGCGCCGGAAGTGGCGTAGATACCCGCGGGTGGCTCGGCTATCTATGCCCGGAAGTGGGAGAAAAATACCTCTATTAGACAGGTATCTGCTCCCCTCTGAAAGGTGCCAAATGTGACAGCAGAGGGGGGGATTCCGAAAAGCAGAAGTTCCATTTTTGGGTGGAACTCCGCTTTAAAATCTATATTGATCGCTGCTAGATGCCACTGAAGTTGCATTTGCATTCTTTGAAATGTTCTCAAATAGTACAAGAATGGCTAAATGGTGACTGGGGATAGATAGATAGATAGATAGATAGATAGATAGATAGATAGATAGATAGATAGATAGATAGATAGATAGATAGATAGATAGATAGACAGACAGACAGACAGACAGACAGATAGATAGATAGATAGATAGATAGATAGATAGATAGATAGATAGATAGATAGATAGATAGATAGATAGATAGATAGATAGATAGATAGATAGATAGATAGATAGATAGATAGATAGATAGATAGATAGATAGATAGATAGATAGATAGATAGATAGATAGATAGATAGATAGATAGATAGATAGATAGATAGATATTTTTTTTTCACAGCTTAAGCATATCACAAATGAAATAAATCTATACCCTTCAGCTCTTGTACAATTTACAAAGAGAAGAATACTGTAAGTGTAGTGCAAGGAAAGAAAATACACATGGGAACAACAGCCACTCCTCAAAACAAGTAGAAACAGCACTGTATAGAAACAAAACAAGATTAGCATTTTAACTGGCTTATGCCATGAAATTTTGCTGCTCTCTTTGCAAAGGAAAATTACACTGCATGCCTTTTTCTACATTCTCAGCCATGGACTAGTATAGGCAATTTTCTAAATCAAAATATTATACAATTTTTACCGACTGAGTGTGATGTATTGAATCATAGAAAATGCTGTATATTGTATGTTCTGTCAAGTCTCTTAAAGTGGAACTGAACTCAAAAAGTGAAGATTTGCTATGTATTAGGGAATACCTAGCTAATTAATAGTTCAGTGTTAATTGTGTGTCTAAGCACTTCCTTAAAAATTTATGTTTTATCCCAGATTAAAATAACAATGAGCTTTTTGATATGTGAGAGTGCCTGTGAACTTTTATGAGTACAGCCTTTTAGATGAATCTCTGCAGTGTGATATTTAAGTGACACTAAATGATATCTGTATCCAAATACATCTACTACTTGGTGGTCCTGTAATCTATTTTTCATGAAATTATTTCTTTGTGTTTTTTTTCTGCCTCCTTGTAATGTCCTACATTCGCTCCCAAACTTCTCTTTTTCCCTCAATTTCTGTTTGTTTGGTCAAGCAAGTGCACGTTAGCTGTGGCAATGTGAACTGCTCTATGCACACTACAAATCCCATAGTCCACAGCCCATCTCGAGAGCGAACAAGAAAAGATGGCTATGGCCCTACATACAATAGGACCATAGAGAACAAAGGTGGCTAGCCTCTAACAGGAAGTCAGAGCATAGCAAAAAAAAAAAAAGAATTTGGAGTATTGGAGGAGGCTGAAAGCAACAGAAGGTAAGTTTTTGCGTTAAAAATACATCTTTGAATAGAATTTATTTAACCAGAGTTTAGTGACACTTTTGGGCTCTGGTGCCTCTGTCTGATGTTCTAAGGAAACTTGGGATGACAGAGATTAAGCATGCCTACCAACTTTAAACTTCAGAATGAGGGACATTTAAGGGAGGTAATGATCTAAAAAAGTGGGTGCGACCAAATCGTTAACAGTGGGAGGGGCTTAAGGGGTGTGGGTTAAACAAAACCTGGGCTTCCTTGTACCTATACTGTAAAACATGCTTTGAGTGCTGTGCCACTGGCAAAAGTCTCATGGACACATATAAACCCCAGAACAATCTGCACACTCTCCCCATCACAAATCCTCTCTTCCCCTAACAAAAAAAATCCTCCCTCCCAAAATCCCCCTCCCAACACAATTCTTCTTCCCTCTCCTCCACTCACCAAAAATCCCCACTCCCAGCACAATCTCCCCTTCATTCCCATCCCAGCACTTATCACCACCCTATTCAATTACCCCTCCAAACAGAAATCCTCCTCCCTCCAAACACAAATCTTTCTTCCCCACAATACCCCTCTTAGAATAAATCCTCTTCCACCCCCCACCCCACCAATTCCTCCCTCTCTTTACAACACCCCATTCCAGCACAAATCCTCCCCACACACATCCACTCTCCAAATCCCCCAAGGACTTTTTCCCTCAAATTCCCTCTACTAGCACCACAAATCCCCACAAATTCCTTCTTCCAGCAAATATTCTCTCCCCCTCTTCAAGCACAAATCCCCCAATCCCCCCTCTAGCACAAATCCTCCTCCTCCCCCCAGTGTAAATCCTTTCCCGACTTCTAATACAAATCCCCCTCCCTTCCCAGCACAAATCTTCTTCCACCCCCCCCCCCAAATCTCTCCTCCCAGCACAAATCCTCTCCCCACTTCTAAGACATATCTATCCCACTCCCTCATCTTAGCACAAACCCTTCTTCCCCCTCTTTAAAACCATTAGCCCAAATTCCCCATCCCTAAATCCCCCTCCAAGCACAAGTCCTCTTCCCACTTCTACCACAAATCCTCTCCCCCAAAATCCCCCCTTCCAGCACAACCCCCCTCCCATCCTGGAGCAAACCCCCTCCCTCCCGATTCTCTTCAGCACAAATCCTCCTTCACCCAAATCCCAAACATTAGTACAAGTTCTTGCCCACTTGTAATACAAATCCATACTTTCTGATTATCCCAATTTTGGAGGGACCTTCCCCAGATATGAACTAAATCCTAGTGTCCTGTTAGTCCCATGCTCAGTCCTGGAGCCCAGTGCCAGAACAAGTTCCGCCACCTGGCTGCAATAAATTGCCAGGCAGGAGGCTTGGGGCACTAGCATGGGCCATGATCATCCCCTTTGTGGCAGCCAGCTTTTCTTTAAACTTGGGAAGGGGCAGTTAAGAGGATATGTGCTATGGGGTGCTTTGGGAGGGGGAGGACTTTTGCTAGAAGAAGGGGCGGGGTATCAGATTGCAAACTTTTGTTAACCCCCACCCCCTTTACAGTCACATTGTCCTCCCCCCTGCAAGTCTTCATCTATATTATATTTACTACGAACCTCAGATCGGAATTATACATGCAGAGCAGGGTTCCTCCTGCTTGTGTACATGAAAACATCTGAGCCAAGGAGGAGGAGGTGGCTTCAGTCTGCTCTACAGTGAGTTAATATGACAGGCAGCCAGTGAGAAGAGATGTAAGTTGCCATACAGAGATGCTTTCACAGCTGTGGGACACCAGGCACCCAGCAAGAGATGCGGGGCAGGTGGAATGAGTGCCCATGCTAGCCAGGCAAATTACTGGAGCCAAGCACCAGGATGCTGGGATTTAATCCAAGACCATTGGGAGGTATGGATTTAGTGCTGTCCCTATTATACTGCTCAGTGTTCTCCTTGCTTGAGGTTCTGACATTAGGAAGCAAAGCCCTGCCTCTACCAAGCTGGCTGCATTTACACAAAGAGACATTGCAGGACAAGACATTGTGGGGTCGCTTTACTAAAACGAAAGAGTGCAAAACCTGGCGCAGCTCTCCATAGAAACGCATCAACTTCCAGGTTTTTTATCAAAGCTTAAGTTAAACAAGCTGAAGTTAAAAGCTGATTGGCTACCATGTACAGCTGCACCAGATTTTGCACTCTCCAGTTTTAGTAAATAAGCCCCATGATGTCAGTACTGAGGAATAGGGATGAGCTTCGAGTTCGAGTCAAACCCATGTTCGTCTCGAACATCGCACGTTCGACCGTTCGTCGAATTACGAACGATATGGGCTGTTTGTGCCAAATTCGAGTGGCGTGTCACGGCCCATAATTCACTGCGGCATCGCAGTGCATTGCTGGCTGATGATTTGCCAAGCATGCACTATGACCCGCATGCTTGGCCAATCACAGCGCCGTTTGTACAGAGAGCCGTAATTGGGTGGCTTTGGCCAATTATGGCTCAGGGGGTTTAGTACACGCCCCACACTATATAAGGCCACCTGCACGTCGGCCCTGTGTAGTGTTTTCCGGTGTTGAGAGAGAGAGAGACAGTGTCATTTGATTTAAGTTAGATAGAGTAGATAGATATGCATTCTAGGTGTTGTGTATATATATATATGTTATATGTTATATATATGTTATTCTCTTCCTACTGACAGGCAGGCAGGTGTTTTTACAGTATTTACAGCTACTTGAAGAAAATTGCTGGTGTTCTTCTGATCCTATTAGTCCTATTAGCTACAGTATTTACTGTTAGTGTAGAGCATCCTCTGCACAGTGTACACCTAAAGCTACCTGAAGAAAATTGGTGGTGTTCTTCTGATCCTATTAGAACCGCAGGCAGCTGCAGTATTTACAAGTTAGTGTAGTGCGTCCTCTGCACAGTGTGCACCTAAAGCTACCTGAAGAAAATTGGTGGTGTTCTTCTGAACCTATTAGTACCGCAGGCAGCTGCAGTATTTACAAGTTAGTGTAGTGCGTCCTCTGCACAGTGTGCACCTAAAGCTACCTGAAGAAAATTGGTGGTGTTCTTCTGATCCTATTAATACCACAGGCAGGCAGCTACAGTATTTACAGTTAGTGTACTGTGTCCTCTGTACAGTGTGCACCTAAAGCTACTTGAAGAAAATTGGTGGTGTTCTTCTGATCCTATTAGTAAGGCAGGCAGCTACAGTATTTATAAGTTAGTGTAGTGCGTCCTCTGCACAGTGTGCACCTAAAGCTACCTGAAGAAAATTGGTGGTGTTCTTCTGATCCTATTAGTACCGCAGGCAGCTGCAGTATTTACAGTTAGTGTACTGTGTCCTCTGCACAGTGTGCACCTAAAGCTACCTGAAGAAAATTGGTGGTGTTCTTCTGATCCTATTAGTACAGCAGGCAGCTGCAGCATTTACAAGTTAGTGTAGTGCGTCCTCTGCACAGTGTGCACCTAAAGCTACCTGAAGAAAATTGGTGGTGTTCTTCTGATCCTATTAGTACCGCAGGCAGCTGCAGTATTTACAAGTTAGTGTAGTGCGTCCTCTGCACAGTGTGCACCTAAAGTTACCTGAAGAATATTGGTGGTGCTCTTCTGATCCTATTAGTACCACAGGCTGCTGCAGTATTTACAAGTTAGTGTAGTGCGTCCTCTGCACAGTGTGCACCTTAAGCTACCTGAAGAAAATTGGTGGTGTTCTTCTGATCCTATTAGTACCGCAGGCAGCTACAGTATTTACAAGTTAGTGCATTGCGTCCTCTGCACAGTGTGCACCTAAAGCTACCTGAAGAAAATTGGTGGTGTTCTTCTGATCCTATTAATACCACAGGCAGGCAGCTACAATATTTACAGTTAGTGTACTGTGTCCTCTGCACAGTGTGCACCTAAAGCTACCTGAAGACAATTGCTGTTGTTCTGCTCCTATTAATACCACAGGCAGGGAGCTACAGTATTTACAGTTAGTGTACTGTGTCCTCTGCACAGTGTGCACCTAAAGCTACCTGAAGAAAATTGGTGGTGTTCTTCTGATCCTATTAATACCACAGGCAGGCAGCTACAGTATTTACAGTTAGTGTACTGTGTCCTCTGTACAGTGTGCACCTAAAGCTACCTGAAGACAATTGCTGGTGTTCTCATACTAATACTACAGACAGGCAGTTAATTCTGCTAGCTGCAGTATCAGTATATATATGTACATCCCAGCTTTGTGCAGCTACATCTCACTGCAGGCCATTAGTATGTCTGGAAGGCCAACAAGGAGAGGCAGACAGTTACAAGCCAATAAAAGAGGACAAGCAGGCTCTGTGTCTAGAGGCAACAATGCTGGTCGTGGAGACGGTGCATCCTCATCAGCTTGTGGCCTTGGGACATGCTTGGCCTTTTTTTTGGCAGCTGGCCGTGTTGAGCCGCAACATGCGGAAGACTTGGTAGAGTGTATGACCAAGCTGTCCTCATCCTCCTCATCCTCTCTCACCCAGGCTCAGGGTACTTTGTCTGGCAGCTGCCAATGCGGCCTCTTACCTCAGCTCAGTGGCATCAGTCACTCCTTCCCTAGCCCCATCATGTCCTCCTGAGGAGTCCCCCGAACTGTTTGACCACAGTGTTGCGTACATGCTCCAGGAGGATGCCCAGCGTTTTGAAGGCTCCGATGATGGTACCCAGCTAGATGAAGGCATGTGAGCCCAGAGAGAGGGGGTGCCCAAGAAGGACAGCAATCTGGCAGTCATGTTCCCCCAGCTGCAGCATGCTGACAGGTTTGCTCCAGTTATGAGGAGGGAGGGGATGATGAGGTCACTGACTCCAAGTGGGTGCCTGACAGGAGAGAGGAGGAGGAGGGGAAGGAGGAGGAGAAGGAGGCACATCACCAACGAGCCAGGATGCCCTTCAGGGGCCAGCTTAAGGGCAGCACACCGACTGCATCACACAGCAGAGCTCTGCATGTGCAGGGCGCTGCTGTCTCTGTGCGTTATTCCAAAAGTTCTTTGGTGTGGGCCGTTTTTGAGACGAGTGCATCAGATCCCACCGCTGCTATTTGCAACATATGTCTCAAGCGTATCTCGCATGGCCAAAACATCACCCGCTTGGGCACCACATGCTTGACCAAACATATGTCGACCTGCCATGCAGTTCATTGGCAAGCGTACCTAAAAGACCCACACCAAAGAACAAAGAGGACCTCTCCTTGCTCCTCATCAGCTGGGATCTCCAACTTCACTATACCTTCAGTCCTCTCTGAGACCTGCGGTGGTTTGCGACAATGGCACCAACCTCCTCTCTGCCCTCTGACAGGGACAACTGACCCATGTGCCCTGTTTGGCTCACGTCCTTAACTTGGTGGTGCAGTGGTTCTTGGGCAGGTACCCGGGCTTACAGGATGTCCTGAGGCAGGCCAGGAAAGTATGTGTGCATTTCTGCAGGTCATATAATGCCAGTGCTCGGCTGGCTGACCTCCAAAAGGAATTTAATCTGCCCAAGAACCGCCTAATCTGTGACATGCCCACCAGGTGGAGCTCAACGTTGGCCATGCTGTAGCGGGCCATCAATGAGTATCTATGTGACTATGGCACCAGGACAGGGTCAGGGGACCTTGGTTTTTTCCCTACGCCAGTGGGCTATGATCAGGGATGCATGCACTGTCCTGTCACCAATTGAGGAGGCCACAAGGATGGTGAGCAGTGACAGTGCATGCATCAGTGACACTGTACCTCTTGTCCACCTGTTGGAGCACAGGCTGCGTGGAATAATGGACAGGGCACTTGAGACAGAACAGAGGGAGGAAGAGGAGGACTTCCTTACCTCTCAAGGCCCCCTTTATCCAGACAGTGTTCCTGTGTGTCCGCCGATCACACAGGAAGAGGAGGAGGAGGATTGTGTCAGCATGGAGGTGGAGCCTGGCCATCAGCATAAGCAGCAGTCTTCAAGGGATCATTTACAGTCCCAAGAAACTCATGGACTTGTACGAAGAGGTGCGCAGACAGCAAAACAAATGTTACAGGGGTGATAACCCTTCCCTATGTTTTCCAAAAAGCTTAAAAACAGATTTTTTGGCTGGAGCTACACTTTAAAAATGTACCAGTTCAAAATTGCAAACAGATTCTACTTAACAACAAACCTACAGTCCCTGTCTTGTTTGCACCTCCTGTATACTGCTGTTCAGAGTATATAGGCCCTAGGGGCCCCACGCCTTTCCTTTTGATTTCGGGGTTCCCCTTAATACCCATACAAGACCCAAAGGGCCTGGTAATGGACTGGGGGGGGTACCCATGCCATTTGTCGAACTGATTTTCATCCATATTGCCAGGACCCAACATTACATTAAAGCCGCAAGCAGTTTTAAATGACTTTCATTCCTTTAAAAATGTAATTTTATGCAGGGACTGTTCTAAGCACGGGAAACTCGCGCCACTTTACAGGCATACTATAGACACCCCTCAGGTACAATATTTAAAGGAATATTTCACTTTTTTTTTCACTTTAAGCATCATTAAAATCACTGCTCCCGAAAAAACGTACGTTTTTAAAACTTTTTTTGCATTGATACATGTCCCCTGGGGCAGGACCTGGGTCCCCAAACCCTTTTTAGGACAATACCATACATATTAGCCGTTAAAATTAGCACTTTTTATTCCGAACGTTCGAATCCCATAGACTTTAATGGGGTTGTAAAGTTTGTGCGAACTTTCGGTCCGTTCGCAGGTTCTGGTGCGAACCGAACCGGGGGGTGTTCGGCTCATCCCTACTGGAGAATGATCAGCTGCACGGAGATCACTGGCAGTACTGGTAAATAGTCTTCTGCCCATACCACCTTTCAAAATTCAGTTCTTCTTTAGCTTTCCAGAATTTTGGGAGTGTAAAGTAAAAAAAATGTTAATCACATTGATCTTATATAAAAAATAGAGTAATTTAAGTATTGTAACCCATAGCAGCCAATCAACATTTCTGCTGTACCAGTGTAACAGCACTAAATTGAAGTAGTGCTAAGTGCGGTCAATAAAATTCCATGTAAGCTTAGCATGTTAATATCATTTCTGAAAGTTGTTTTAAAGGAAAAACAACTAAAGCTCATTTGGCTGTACTTCTCCTGTGGATAACAGGACTGCAATTCCTTCTGCACTCCTGTGACCCGTTTTCAGCAGACAGCGGGCTAAATCGGGCTGTTTTTCTTCTAACATCACCGAGCCGGTCCAGGCTCACGCAAGATCGCGATAATGAAGTCGGGATCTGCCCACATGCTTGGACCGGCATCTGGCTCAGCCACTAAGAGCCTGAGCAAGCTGCTCCCACCCCCTCCACAGCCCAGCATACCAGTGAGCGTGCGCGCGCGGGGGGGAGCAGACGGCGGTGACTAACAGTCACCAGCTCTCTACTCAGGGAGCCTTGAGAGGTTCTCAGTGTTAGAGCTGGCGGGGGACAGATGCTGCATCGGACTGATGCTGCATCCACTTAGGTAGGTAGGATTCTTTAAAAAAACAAAACCCCATACATTTCTTTTAAGTCTTACATCATCTGCTTTCAATAACATAACACCTGGTAATCCTGCCATGGAGGTCCTTGTACAGGCAGTTCTTATTATGGGATGCCTATTGACTCTCAGTTTTTTTCCTGTGTTGTCACCCTGATGCCATTCAAGCTGCCATTCTGATACACATTGGCAGACATAGTTTGCCATTCTCCCTGTTAGGATGCTGGTTTAGAGAGCGAGTGTATGTGGACCGAAAATTACTGAAAAAGGCTAGTGAAAATCAGAAGCAGTAAGATTAAAAAATTAAAATAAATGGTAAAACAGTATATTATAGAAGAAACTGGCAATTGTTTATGACTCACTGTGCTTTAGCAAAACAAATGTCACCCACATACAGTTTGTAGCTGCTTGAAATGTCAAACCAAATTGGTTACTGGATTGAAGATATATTTGTGCTGTCTTCTAATAAGCTAACAATCAATGTAGATAGCATAGATGTATGTCTAAAATAAGGTACGCACTCTATGCATAGTTTCCTTAAGAGATTTAGGTGTTCTCCTATCACAGCAAAGAGTGTTGTCATACTGGGTCCATGCAAAGTCAGTTCCTACCAGGTGCACCAAGGTCTGCTTGCCAGTGCAAAGGCATCAAAAGTAGGAATCGCTTTCTGGGCTGGGCTGCATTTGGGGAGTATATTATACATTGCTTGATGTGTAAATACACCAGCATGTTACTACAGCTCACAGCATAGTGCAATGTTTCTCAAGTGCCATACCTAATGGAAAGCAGAAGGGAGCTTTATGTCAATCAGATTGTGGCATTTTTTTTTAATGCAATCTGATATTTTATGTATTCTGATTAGCATTCCTGTCAATAGTCAGCAAAGGACTCACCTATGGCTGCAGCCACACTTGAGCTGAGCATCTTTGGGCAATTTACAAGCTTTTGTTAGAGTTTGTACAGGTATTTGTCTATTTGTTTTGGTAGGCATCTACGGCTTAAGCATTTTTTAAATTATTTTTATCCGATGAAAAGCTAGTTAGTAGGTAAAAACCCAAACAATATGTGAGTTTTAGAATTTTTTCAGGGGCACCTATTGAGGTCTATAAATATATTACAAATTGTGACTTTAAAAATATATAGCAAGGTAAGATGGCATCATGAGGAAAGTGTAGTATATAAACTGCAATGGTTATGGCTCCCATTAAGGGAATGGAGGACATTAGTTATGAAGAAAGGTTGCGAGTACTGAACTTATTCTCTCTGGAGAAGAGATGCTTGAGAGGGGATATGATCTCAATTTACAAATACCATACTGGTCACCCCACAATAGGGATAAAACTTTTCCGCAGAAGGGAGTTTAATAAGACATATGGCCACTCATTAAAATGAGAAGAAAAGAGGTTTAACCTTAAACTGCATAGAGCAATGGTCATCAACCCTGTCCTCAGGGCCCACTAACAGGCAAGATAACTGAAATACATCACAGGTGATATCAGTTGCTGCTCAGTGATTGCAGTATTCTAGTCTGCATCTCCCCAGGGTAATACATAAAACCTGGCCTGTTAGTGGGCCCTGAGGACAGGGTTGATGACCACTGGTTTCTTTACTGTAAGAGTGGCAAGGATGTGGAATTCCCTTCCACAGGCAGTGGTCTCAGCGGGAGGGGGCATCAATAGTTTAAAAAAAGATAAGCACCTGAATGACCGCAACATACAGGGATATGAAATGAAATACTGACATATAATCACACACATAGGTTGTACTTGATGGACTTGTGTCTTTTTTAAACCTCACCTACTATGTAACTATGTAAACCAGACCATTGTATAGATAGCAGTAATTAGTAATATTCAAATAGACTTGTTCTGTAATGTTGAAGGTATTTTACAGCTTAGGCTGGCCATAGACAGAGCAAATTTCTTTCCTGCAACCAATGAAATTTTTCACAATTCCCCCATCAACCCAAACAGTCTCTGCCGGGAGAACACAGTGATTATTGCTAGCCGCTATAACAGCCGCTTGCAATAATCATATGTAAAATCCAGCAGGCTGGTTGTACCCAAGTTGATCAATTGATCAATTTGGGTACATTTAACCTGCCTATACATGGTTTGAATCTTGTCAGGTACCTATCATAGTTCCTAGCATAGTTCTAGTACCAGACTTCTGGTTTAACTCTAAACTGGTAACCTGTAAAGGTTTTTAAAGCATTGCCTATGAAGATTTTTAGGTACCGTAGTTTATCGCCATTCCAAGGGCATGCGCCAATTTTAAAAACATGTTAGGTATCTTACTTGGCGTAACATCATCTTTAAAGCGGAGGTCCGCCAAAATTTTTTTTTAAAAAAGTCAGCAGCACCAGTATGCTTTTGTGATAATAGTGAAGGGTTGTTTTCCTTTGTTATCTTTCTTTTTATTTAATGCTAGGGTATTAATGCAGTCTCCTCTCGTGGCCCGGTTGTATACATCATTAAGTTGGGAATTAATCCCCCTATGGTTTCGATACTACTGGTATTTTTTTTTATGTTAATCGTTTTATGCAGGTTAGAGTATTTGGTATAACCTCCTGGAATATAAGGGGGATGAGTGATCCCATTAAAAAGGCCACTGTTTTTTTCGGAACTGGAAGCCTATGGTACAGAAGTGATATGCCTGCAGGAAACACACCTGACAAATGAGACTAAAACACAAATTAAAAATAAAAAATTCCAGACACAGTACCACTCTGTGTACTCCTCTTACTCAAGAGGAGTCAGTATCTTGGTTAAGCGCGGGCTGACGTTTTCCTGCAGGGATGTCAGTATCGACAAGCTGGGTTGTTTTATTTTTTTGTATTGTTTAATTGAGGGTAGCCCTTTTGTTATAGTAAATTTGTATATCCCTCCTCCGTTCAGGATGGACGTTCTGCTACAGCTGGTAAGGTATATGGAAGATAAAGAAGGGGTGCCTGTTATTGGAGTAGGGGACTTCAATGCCGTACTGAATAACAGGCTAGATAGGTTTCCCCCTGGGCAGGAGGGGAGCAGTGTGTCTGAGGGTAGATTCCCCGCTGATAGTAAA
The DNA here is from genome assembly GCA_037952925.1 of Lithobates clamitans. Classification (NCBI taxonomy): domain Eukaryota; kingdom Metazoa; phylum Chordata; class Amphibia; order Anura; family Ranidae; genus Lithobates; species Lithobates clamitans. Next base: position 11,874,904 of record JBBGZY010000300.1, on the reverse strand, counting down.
AATAGGGGTGCAGGGCTGTGATAGCCAGAGGGTGTGGTCATTAAACCCAATATGGTTGGAGGTAATTGGGAATAATGAGGAAATGAAGGCAAGGTTAAGTGAGTTTATTGAATACAATGCTGGCTCTGTGTCCGAAGGGGTGGTTTGGGATTCCTTAAAAGCGTACCTGAGAGGGCTTCTGATCCAATGGATATCAATAGTGAAGAAACAATCAAGGGTAAGGGGTGAGGCTATTAGAGAGGAAGTGATGGTAGCAGAAAGAAAGTACGTGGCAGACCCAAGTCCGGTAAATCAAGAATGTTGGATAAGGAAACAACAGGAATATAAAATGGAAAGTATTAGAGCTGCAGAAAATAGGAAACTCTTCCGGAGACAGAGGAACTTTGGGGAGGGGGAGAGTGTTGGCCGGTTGTTGGCCAGGCTGGCCAGCGCTAATGCGCCCTCCTCAATAATCCCTCTAATTAGGACACCAGAGGGGGTGATTTCATCGGACTCAGGGGTAATAAGGGAAAGGTTCCTTGAGTATTATAAAGAGCTGTATAGGTCACAACACTGGGCAGAAAGGGGTGAGATGGAAAAATTCTTGGAAGGCGCTGAGCTCCCGGCCCTTTCGGCTGCAGATAGGATAAGTCTAGAAGCCCCTATAACTCTTGAGGAAATGTGGCAAGCTATATCAGATATGCCTAATCGGAAAGCTCCGGGTCCAGATGGTCTCCCAGTTGAAATTTATAAACAATATGGGGAGGTGCTGGTCCCGGAGCTTCTGAAGACATTGAACTGGTCGGCGACCGTCGGTAGTCTACCATCCTCGATGTCCGAAGCAACAATAGTTTTAATCCAGAAGGAAGGGAAAGATCAGGTAGACACATCTTCATATAGGCCAATCTCTTTGTTAGGGTCTGACGTTAAGATTTTGGCAAAAGTCCTGGCAGCTAGGCTAAATAAGTGCATTACTACCCTGGTGCACCCAGATCAATCTGGGTTTATACAGAATAGAGCTACTAGCAAAAATATCAGAAGGACATTTTTGAATCTTCAGACCCCGACTGTAAACATAGGATCCAGAGCTGTTTTATCTTTGGATATTGCCAAAGCATTTGACACTCTTGAGTGGGGCTATCTGTGGTGGGTTCTGGAGAGGTTTGGTGTCGGCCCGGGGTTTATTGGATGGCTTAAAATACTTTATCAGCACCCTAGCGCCAGATTAAAGATTAATAATGCATACTCGTGGAGGATATCCATTGGGAGGGGAACTAGGCAGGGTTGCCCGCTTTCACCCCTGCTGTTCGCCCTGGCAATGGAGCCTTTTGCTGAAGTTGTGAGAAAAGCTGTTGGTTTGCAGGGATTTAAGAGGAAAGGGGGAGAAGAAAAAATAGCCCTATATGCTGATGACGTGTTAATATTTCTGGGGGACACAGGGCCTTCATTAATAAAAGCAATGCAGCTGGTGGAAGGTTTTGGGAGGGTATCGGGGCTGATGGTCAACTGGGAGAAGTCGGTCCTCCTCCCGGTTGACTCGGCTAGTGGCTTGCTGCCCCAGGGAGTACCCCGAGTTAAAATAGTGGAAAAGTTTAAATATCTGGGAATAGTGATCTCTAGTACCCCTGACCAGTTTATTAGTGACAACTTAGTCCCAATTTTAGAAAGATTTAAAAGGAAGAAGGATATTTGGTGCCGGCTCCCTCTGTCGGTAGCAGGCCGGATAAACCTGATTAAAATGATTTGGATGCCGCAGTTAATGTACATACTCCACAACTCTCCGGTCTGGATAAAAAGAGACTGGTTCATTAAAATAAATTCCCTTCTCCGTGAGTTAATATGGAAAAAAGGTCAGGCTAGGATCAGTCTTCAGACATTACAACGCTGTACGGGGGAGGGAGGGTTGGCGGTTCCTCATCCATATAAGTACTTTCTGGCTGCACAACTACAACATCTGGGAGGGTGTGAAAAGAGGGGGGAGATGAACAACAGTAGGGAAATTATGTTATCAGGTAACCCGCACAAATCCTTGGCAGGGGCATTAGAGGCTGAGTCTATTCACTGCGCGCTACCAACATACAAACTGGTGGCAAAAATCTGGCGGGTAGTGAAGGCGGAGTTGGGATATGAGGGCTTTACGAAGTTCTCACCTATATGGAACAATGAACAGTTGAAGGAACTAAATTTTGTTGGGAAAAACAGGTGGTGGGAAGAGTGCGGTTTGGTCTGGTTGGCCCAATTGTATAAGGATAAGGTCCTTAAGTCCTTTCTGGAGCTAAGAAGTGAATTTGGTATTCCAAAGGAAACATTTTACTACTACCTCCAGATCAGACATGCCCTGGATAAACAGTTTAAGTCCAGGACGGTGGAATGGAGCAAGGCCCCCCTTCTTAATAGTGTGGTATTAACATCTAATTTTAAGGGAATGATTTCAAGGATCTATGGACAACTGATGGCTAGAATGGCAAATACTCAAACGCTCGGGCGTGCCAGGGAGGGATGGGAGGCGGATGCGGGGGAGTTGACGGACGACCAGTGGAATAGAATTCTGGCGCTAGGCCCTCTGGTGTCGGTCTCTCCATCGCAGCGGGTGTCCCACCTCTTGCTGATACACAGAGCTTATTACACCCCAAAGAAGCTGTTCAGGTTCGGTCGCAGACTAGATGAGAAATGTCCTAGATGTGGTGAGACGGGCGATCTCATACACATGATGTGGAGATGCCCGAAATTAGCCAGATACTGGACCGAGATCCTGAAGATTATTGAATCTAGGTTCGGGATAAGTCTGGATTTAACTTATATTAGAAGAGGAAGCTATAGGAAGTTTAGGAATATATGGGAACCGTGGCTCCAGGGGATGGGTATTGACCGGGGGTGCCTGTAGGCTGGTTATTGACCGGGGGTCCCTGTAGGCTGGGCCATAAAGTGTCTTGTGACTAGGTATGTGGGAAAGGTTCGGAAGGGTAATTGGTAAATGTCGAAATATCTTTCAACTGTAGATTAAATTATTGCGGTATGGTGTTAGAGTTTCTCTTGATAGAGCCAGAGGGTTGGGGGGGGGGGAGGGGTGGGTATAAAGGGAATGGGTAAAATAAAAAAAAGGTATGATGGTAATTGTGTGAGTTACTAGAGGGGGCCGTGCCAGGCCTCTGGAAATGATTTTATATTCATATTAAATTGTGATGTCGATTTATGTATTTGTATACCTTGAAAATTTAATAAAAAGGATTGAAATAAAAAAAAAAGTCAGCAGCTACAAATACTGCAGCTGCTGACTTTTAAAATAAGGACACTTACCTGTCCAGGGCACCCGCGATGTCGGCACCCGAGGCTGAACCGTCCCTCAGTCCTCGGGTGCTGCTGCCACCATCTTCGGTAAGGGAATCAGGAAGTGAAGCCTTGCTGGTTCCCTACTGTGCATGCGCGAGTCGCGCTGCGCAATCCAAATGGTCCCTGCTATCTCTGGGACCTGTGTGTCTCCCAGCAGACAACGGGGGGACGGGAAATAGCATAGACCCCCCCCCACGCGGGAGTCTATGCCCGGAAGTGGGTGCAAATACCTGTATTATACAGGTATCTGCACCCCCCTCCCCCCGAAAGGTGCCAAATGTGACACCGGAGGGGGGGAGGGTTCAGAAAAGCGGAAGTTCCATTTTTGTGTGGAACTTCACTTTAATATTTTATTTAAAAAAATAATATTTCATTGTCTTTGTGTGCACTAAAATTCATTAACGTATTTTTTCCTGAAAATCTGCATTTTATAAACCACTGAGTACATATCTTGTGACATAAAAGAAATCCACTTTTTTTTTCTCTAGGGCCTTTACTTTTAGAAAATATACAATGTATGATGTCCGGGGGTTCTCAGTAATTATCTAGTAAAAAATGCCAGTGTCAGGATTGGCTTGAGCAGTAGGTTTATAAACTGTGTTTGGCTAGCTTAAAGTGGTTCTAAAGTCAGAAGGTTTTTTATCATAATGTTTTTTATCTAAACGTCTGTGTGCAGCAGCCTCCCCTCAGCTCCCCAAATACTAACCTGAGCTCCATCTCGATCCAGCGATGTGCACAAGAGACTCTGCTGTTTGGGACTCTCTCTCCTCATTGGCTGAGACAGCAGTGGGGTGACATTGGCTCACGCTGCTGTAATAAAAGGCGGTGAGCCAATGATTAGAGAGAAGGGGCAGGGCTGAGCCGCAGCTCTATGTCTGATTGGAAACATAGAGCAGCAGTTCGGCTCGGCTGTCCCATAGCAAGCTACTTGCTGTGGGAACACTCAACAGGAGGGAGGGGCCAGGAGCACCGAAGAGGGACCCGAGAAGAGGAAGATCTGGGCTGCTCTGTGCAAAACCAACAGCACAGAGCAGGTAAGTAACATGTTTGTTATTTTTAAATAAAAAAAAAAAACAAGACTTTTGTATCACTTTAAGCAAACATTTACTTTGCTTGAAACTATTCTAACTGGTAATATGGGACCTCGAAGCTGGGTGAGTGAATTTACAATTTGTGCCAGGTTTCCTGTTCTTATGTTCTATATTGTGAACAGAGACATTAGATTGGCATTCTAATATATTTCTTGTTGAATTTTACTGTGTTTTGATTGATAAGCTGGTACCCCCCCCTCCTCCTCTTCACACTCCTCCTATACCCTCCCCCCCCTTCTGTAGCCATTTCCATTAATACCTCCAGGTGTAATCATATCCCTACGACCTAGTTTGAACTTGACTAATTTGCTACTTGTTCTGAATTACATGAGTTGAATTTAACTTTATGCTCTGGTTGGAACATCAGTCGACCTACTACATGTATTATTAACGATGTATGTGAAAACTTCTAATAAAGAATATTGAAAACAAGAAACTAGATTGGCATTCACTTATGAAAGAATATGGGTGACAAATGTCAAATCCATAGCCAGACCTGCTTGATTGTGTGATTGTAAATGTCTCCATTGTTGTTTAGGAAAAAATGCCATTTTATAGAGATGTCAGCCATTATGCTCTTTAAATTATATATTTGATGTCACTGCATCATATCATTGGGAAATAGTATGAATCGACTGAAAAGAACCTCTGATTGAATTTATTATAATTTTTTTGGGGGGGGGGGATTTAGAGATTGACAATAGTGAAAGATCAGGATACATAATAGAAATATAATACGTACTTACAGTATGTATTATCTATTATTATATTAGGAGCATGTTTATAAAGCAGTTAATGTGACATTCACCAAATATTCACTGCAGGTGAATAATCTCCCTGGTTTATAAAAAGATGGCAACCACACCAATTTGCAGTAAGGTGCACATAAAATGACAATGCACAACACAAAGATACAAAAGTTTTCCAGCAAACGTACCAGCAAAAAAAAATGACCCTGTCTTTTAAAAACAGAGGTTCTAGCTGTACGCATTTGCAAATATAAGTGGAAGTCGCAGTGCCTATTCCAAGGCACCTCTGTATACTGCAGACCTAACTATTTTTTGATCCATCCAATATGCCCCAATGCTAAATCCAGTGAACAAGCTATACAAATAGATAGCAACCCCCCCCCCCAAATTTATGGGTGCCTTCAGCTGCCGCTATGCTCTTGCTGAATGTCCAATGTGTCCCTATGCCTTTAAAGAGAAGTGGGCTCCCTCAAGGCAAACATGCCCTTATTTTATCCACTGCTATATATGCTCCAACTTGGAGACTCTCAAAAATACAGTGTTAGGACCGCAGTATACAAAGGAGCCTTGGCGTAGGCACTGCGGCTTCCACGTACATACAAAAAGTGAGCGGCTGCCCCATCTATAACTGGCCTATACAGCAAGGAGCATTGGAGGGCAACAAATGACAATAAACAACCAAGGAAAACTCCAAGCTCTACTCACCAACCAGCTGCAACCAACAAAATTAACCTGTCTAACAGTATGCACTAAAAACAGGGGTTTAGTCTGCACATATTTGCAAATACATGCGTAAGCTACAGGCTCCAGCAAGGCACCCTGTTACCTGTAGTTCCTACCTCTAACTCAGGGTTTCTCAACTCCAGTCCTCAAGGCGCCCCAACAGGTCATGTTTTCAGGATTTCCATTATTTTGCACAGGTGATTTGATCAGCTTCACTGCCTTAGTAATTACCACAGCTGTTTCATCTAAGGGAAATCCTGAAAACATGACCTGTTGGGGCACCTTGAGGACTGGAGTTGAGAAACACTGCTCTAACTTATAAGAGGCTCCACAGTGGAACCACATGCATTCTGATGGGATAGATGAAGGGCAGATGGGTTGGAGGGAGCCCACACCTCCTTAAAGGTACAGGGACGCACTGAACACTTAGCATATTGCGGCATGGCTGCAAAGGTGTCAGTGTTTGCTGACCTATATATCAAGCATACAGAAAGTGACCCGTTGCCCCATCTATAACTTGCCTATACAGCAAGGAGCATTGGAGGGCAACAAATGACAAAAAAAAGAAAAAACTGCGGCTTCCACATATATTTGCAAACGTGTGCAACTAAAAACTTTGTTTTTAACGTGAATTGTTAGATAGGGTCTATGAGTTGGTTTTTTTTGTTTGTTTTATTTTGTTTTTACAGACTACCTGGTAAGTGTGCTGGGAAATTTTCATCTGTGTATTTCCCAGGGCATGAGTAATAGCCTATAAATGTTTGGTGGATGTCACATTTTCTGCTTCATTAATATGCCCCTTTGTCTCTTTCTTGTATTTATTCTTATATATTGATTATCCCCAGCAGAAAAAGCTAAGAGGTGTCAATGGGATCAGTAAATACTGTGATATTTAATACTTGCTTTGTTTATGTCAATTATGAGCCATTTCGAGTTTTGAGACCTTTCTATAGACATAGTCGTAATCTGTTGACAAATGTAGCTTCCTTCAATTAATATATATATTCTTAGAAATTGGGGCAATTGGCACGCATGACATCAGGATAGACTTTTAGTGGACAACGGTATTTATGTGTAAATAACCCTCCCAGTGTACACACTATGTAATTACTTTATATAACAGAGAAATGTAATCAACTGTTTTGCTAAATGAGTTGGACAGGTCAAAATGTTTATATAAGGTCTAATAGGATTTTCCTCTAATAAAGGTTGTTAAAAGGGCTCTTAATGTATGAGAAAATAATTGTGCTGTGTGCAATTCTAATTAGATTTTCAACCACCCAGGGACATGTGGGAGGCTAAATGATGGTGAATAGCAATTGGCAACTTTATTCATTGTGAAATGAAAAAATGCCAACACCATCTCCCCTCTGCAGCAAATTGTGTTAAGCCCATAAACTGCGCACAAAACCTCTTACAGACAATTTCCATATTACAAACAGATCAAATGCCTAAAATGTATAATGTGGCACGTTAGGAACAAGGAAAAGAAAACATTCAAAGATCTGTTTGTAAATGTGACTTTATACTACTAATAGAGACACCACCATAGATCTTTGGCTTTGTGAGCTGACTGCAGCAATCCTATTAAAATGCTGCAAAATATTTTTGTTTTGAAGAGTAATTAGTTTGTCGTAGCTGTTTCCTTGGTTATATTGTAGATGCACAAGGCTACTTTTTAAAGGAATACATAGCAAAGAATTGAAAGACAGCACACGACGATGTTCCTTTTCCGATGTTGCATGTGTATTTTTTCAGCTCAAGTGGTAAAAGAATAAAGCATGCACACAGACATTGACAAATACATAAGAAAATATCCCCAAACCCACCTAATGTATTAGGCAATAATAAACTAGAGTGAGCCATAAACAATATTTTGGGGGTAAAGAGGTAAAGACCCCCTCGGAAAGTTATATCTCCCCTCAAGGGGAGGTGAGTTTAGACTTGAAGGATGGGTCTTTACCCTGAAACTCAGTGTCTGCATGCAATTTTTATCCTTTTGCTACTGGAGCTTTATAAATACATTTGCAACCTATGAAAAGGAGCAGTCCGATAGACTGACTTAACCACTTGCTTACTGGGCACTTAAACCCCCCTCCTGCCCAGACCAATTTTCAGCTTTCAGCGCTGTCACTCTTTGAATGACAATTGCGCGGTCATGCAACACTGTACCCAAATGAAATTTTTATAATTTTTTTTTCACACAAATAGAGCTTTCTTTTGGTGGTATTTAATCACCACTGGGGTTTTTATTTTTTGCTAAACAAACAAAAAAAGAAAGAAAATTTTGAAAAAAAAATCACGGTTCATAGTTTGTTATAAAATTTTGCAAACAGGTAATTTTTCTCCTTCATTGATATGCGCTGATGAGGCGGCACTGAGTGGCACTGATAGGCTGCACTGATTGGCACAGATAAGGCGGCACTGATAGGCACAGATAAGGCGGCACTAATGGCCACTGATAAGATGACACTGATGGGTGACACTGATGGGTGGCACTGATGGGCACTGATAGGTGTTACTGATAGGTACCACTCATAGATGGCACTGATAGTGGCACTGATAGGTGGCACTGATGGGCACTGGTAGGTGACACTGATGGGCAGCACTGTTCATAAGGCACTGATTGGTGACATTAATAGGTGGCACTGTGGGCACTGATAGGTGGCACTGTAGGCGCTGGTAGGTGGCGCTGGTGGGCACTGGTAGGCAGTGCTGTTGTGCACTGGTAGGTGGCACTGGCAGGTGGCATAGGTGGGCACAGATGAGCTGGTGGATGCTCTCCTTGATCGGGACCGATGTTCCTCTGACAGCCGTTGGTAAGCGTTTTTTTTTTTCCTCACGCTATCAGCTATCACGCCAACTACCAGCTCTGTTTACGGGCACCCTACTAGATGTTGTTTGGAAATGAGAAAAAAAGGGGGGTTGAATCTCGCTAAAACAGATTGGTGATCATACACATCATCACCAAACCAAATATTTAGAACTAAGTGAAGAGTTCCCCTTCAGTGTATACATAATATACAAAACACATGTCAAATGAATAATCAATCCAAAAATAAAATGTTCAAAGTGATAATAAAAAGTCCATGTATAAAAAATAAATCACCCAAGTGATAAGAAAGTATCTTAAAAAAGTTCCAAAAAAACATAAATTCTTGCTGTGAGAAGAAAAAAGCGTGCTTGTTCCACCACTGTGAAATCAGACTGGCCGCTTACCAGAAACTCATGATCCCCCATTACAAAGGATCAGAGAAAGCTGTTTGTTAATACTGCTTCGAACCACGACCAATGGATCAGAGACCTTATACTGAGACGGGACATCAAAGACTGCAGGGTCAGGCTAAAGATGTTCACACTGACAGGTACTCAGACATCAGCCCACAGCATTGCAGATACGGTCATAGAAGGAAAAAAAGGCTCCATATAGTGTAAAATCATTGACTTTATTAGATAAGTAAAAGGTTAAACTCACATGTTAGTAGACAATAGTAGGCATGTAGTGTAGTCTGGAGCACCGGCCGGAAGCTCACAGACAGCCCGTCCAACAGCAGTAATGGGAGGTGACGAGAACCTTCGCTCTGCTTGTTGTTTGGAAATGCCCCATGGTTTGTTGCATGCGGTATTTAGGTGTTTTCCCAAATACCGCAGGCGACCCTGAAAATGTCAATTCAGTATTGCTTTATGTGATATTTACCGCATAAAGCAAAAACAGTCTGTAAGTACCGCATAAAACAGGAGTTAAAATCAATTCACAAAAAAAAAGTAAATAAATTCATGCAGTAAATAAGTAGTGGTCCTGGCATGCAATATTTAAGGAACCAGCAGCTGCTGGCATCCTTAACAACCAGTAAACAACATAGTTGTTAAGGAGTGGGCGTCCACCACGTCCTTAACAACCAATGAGTCATCTGCGGTCAGCGGTGTTCCCAGCTGATGGGGACAAGGGCCTCTTAACCACAACCCTGGCTGGTGGTTGTGAAGGTCTGCGGGCAAAGAGCTTATCTGAATCTAGAAGCTCCCTTTAACAAGGGGGCCCCGCTCCTGAGAAAGGCTCCTGTCGTCTGACAGCTCTGCCGCTTCCCGCTGATAAATAAACAAAGGGGCAGGGCCATGCTGGATTGGTGATGTCACTGGAGGCAGAGCCACCTGGTGACATCAGCGGATCCCCCTTAGTTTAATTAGCGGCAGAGCTGTTCATATAAGGGGGGCTGGGATCTGGGGGCCCCTTTGTCAAAGGGCACTTCAAGATTCTGATAAGCCACAAACCCCCACAACCGGCAAGGGTTGTGGGAAAGAGTTCCTTGTCCCTATCAACATCAGGACAAGGTGCTTTGGGGGGGCAGAACCCCCTGCCCCAAAGCACCTCCCAGATGGCCTGGTATGGATGAGGAGGGGGGGTTTGCTCTACCCCCCCCCCTTTCTGGCCTGCCGGGTTGTATGTTCGGATAAGGGTCTGGTATGGATTTTGGGGGGTTGACCCCACACCATTTTTTTAAAATTTTTAATTGCTGGCAATTCTTTTTTGTACATTCAGCTCTCACCTTGGAACCACACGACTCATCGGTTGTTAAGGACCATGCTATTAAGGTTGTTAAGGATCCTTAACAACCAGCTTTTTACAGTGTTTTAAAAAAACGCTGGCTACTGACAGCAGTGGATTACCACAGGCTTTCACTACTACTGTTGTCGGATTTTCTGATCGTGTGTACACAAGTCCATCGGTTCTCAACCTGTATAGGGTGAGGACATGGCCCCGAGGTGGTAAAGCGGTTGCAGATGAATGGTTTCAATAAGGAGACATGAAAAACATTTGAGATGCGCTTACTAGGAGGATGGTCCAAGGCGTAAGGCACTGGGTAATCCTGCGAAGGATAAGGAAAGTCCGAAAAAAACGAGGTGCGAACTTCAGTGAGGGAACACAAAGTTGGAGGTTGTGAGATGACAGCCAGACCCTGTCCCCAACCTGGTAGGAAGGCGCAGGCAGGCGTCTGTGGTCAGCATTGGGTCTGTACCTATCATTAGCATGACACAAAGCCTCCTGGACTTGGACCCAAGTGAAAGGAAGACCACGGAGATGCTCCTCTAGCGCTGGAATACTCTGCGGAACAAACGAGTCAGGCAACATGGAAGGTTAGAAACCATAATTCGCTATAAACTGAGACAATTGGGAAGCAGAATTCAAGGCACTGTTGTGAGCAAACTCTGCCCATGGTAATAGGTCTGACCAGTTTTTGTGATGGTCAGAAATATAGCAATGTAGGAATTGCTCCAATGACTGATTGGCTCGTTCTAGCCCCATTAGACTGCAGGTGATATGCAGAGGAGAAAGAAAGCTGAATTCCCAGGTGTGGACAAAAGGCTCGCCAGAACCGGGACACAAACTGACTACCCCTGTCCGAGACAATCACCTTGGGTAGCCCATGTACGCGAAAAATCTCCCGAGCAAAAATGGAAGCCAGTTCCTTAGAAGTGGGCAACTTCTTAAGTGGAATACAATGACACATATTTGAGAACTGGTCAACCACCATAAGGATAATTGTGTTGCCTTGAGACTTGGGCAACTCCACAATGAAATCCATAGACAGGTGGGTCCAGGGCCTCTCTCCATTGGGTATGGGTTGTAGGAGGCCCACTGGAAGGTGTTGTGGAGTCTTAACTCTGAACACACATGGAACAGGCAGCTACGAAGGCAGTTACATCAGCACGTAGACTAGGCCACCAGAATTGTTGGGAAATGGCCCAAATGAGTTGATTCTTACCAGGGTGGCCAGCTGCCTTGGGAGAATGGTAAGTCTGGAGCATCGCAGTACGGAGACCCTCTGGGACAAAGCAGTGGTCACAAGGTTTCTCAGGAGGAGCATTGACCTGAGCAGCAAGAATTTTGTCACCCAAGACTGGTGCGAACCGTAGCCAGAATACGATCAGGAGGAATCATAGGAACCGGAACCGACTCCAAGTTAGAAGTAGAGGAAAATTGTTGTGACAAGGCATCAGCCCTTACATTCTTAGTACCGGGTATGAATTAGACAATGATAAGAAATATGTAAAGAATTACAAGTGATATCGATATTTGCCTTGTTCCCTATATGCTTTTTTCCTAGCTAAAATGGCGCTTACTTATTGTTTATGCAACCTGCTTATTTCCGACTAACGCCTTGAAACCATACTTAAAACTAGCAAAAAGTTTACCATATTAGGCCATATTGTGAAAGGGCACTGTTTTTGACAATAAAGCTGACGATGCACCATGAGTCACCAGTGTGCCTTAGCCAATGGTAGCTTGCCAAATACTGTTATAAAATGACATGTGTAATAGGGTTCCGGTGTGACTCTGCTGAAATTTCTCGCTGTGAACAGAGCTCACCCGTGTGTATCAATACATTTGTAATAAATCTGTCTTCTAATCAACGTGACCGGAGTTGACTGATCAGTGAGAGAATGGAATTTTTTTGACATGATGGTCCTTTCGAGCCGGAAGTAAGGATTAGGTGGTGGATCGAAAGGTTCCGTCCAAAATATCGGTGAGTATCAGACTCCCTCTCGCCGAAACCTAGGTCCTCCCACTCAAGTTAAGTGGTAAAAAGAGGCTGGTCGGTTCCGGGATCCACACCTGACTTCTACTCCTGGACTTCTGATCCAGTCCTCCGAGTCTGTGAAAGGTAAGACAGATTTTTTTTCTTTTCTCTTCTTTTCTCTTCTTTTCTCTTCTACTCGAGGTAATTTGGGTTTTTATTAAGTTTGCCGGCACTGTGTTTATAAAAGATCTGGGTGACACAGGGGCTGAAGACAGAGGCACTTGGGGACGTTGCCTATGGTAAATAGACATAGCCCGCTGTCTGAGACAGGTTAAAAAAATTTAAGGTACCGAAAGATGATTGATAATTGTTGTGAATAGTGACTAAGTAATCTGGATAGATTACAGAGAGTCACGGTGGCCATTTCAGGTTTTTTTCTCTAACTGAGTGGTGGTTGGGACAACGGAGGAAGTGAATGTACAAGCAGGAATCTTTTTGTTTAAACTACTTACTCAGCAACACTTTCCCCATAGGTTGATGGTTTTTCTCTTTTTCTCTTGAGAGCAAAATTTCCTGCACTGTTCCTTTTGCTGCATTTGATAAATCAGGAGACTAACTCTCGCTCTTTCCTCCTCATGTTTAACCTTACTGCTAACTTTATAACTTCATTGAACAACTTTACTCCAGTGACGGGTTTTAACTATTTTTAGATTCTCCCCAGAGTGTGGGGAGTCTTGATATTTTTTTGCTTTCTTTGTATTGTTATTGTTAATGTGATGTCTGTGTCCCTGCAGATTTGTGGTTAAAAAAAAAAAAAAAAAAAGAGAACTGGACTCACCCCCCCCTCCTTCACGGACATCTAAGTGCACTTCCTCTTTTGTGTGTGTGTGTGTATGTAAAAAAAAAAAAAAAAAAAAAAGAAAAGGTCATGGGGAATAGACTTTGCAAAGTAATGTCTTGCGCTTGTTTATGTTGCTGCTGTGTACCAAATGTACCGTTAGAGGGAGATAAGAAATTTATGCATGGTAAGGATCCACAGAATGTTAAATATTGCAGTAAGTGGGAAAAGGACTGTGGGTTTAAAGGGAAACTAATGCCCCGTACACACGGTCAGACTTTGTTCGGACATTCCGACAACAAAATCCTAGGATTTTTTCCGACAGATGTTGGCTCAAACTTGTCTTGCATACACACGGTCACACAAAGTTGTTGGAAAATCCGATCATTCTGAACGCGGTGGCGTAAAACACGTACGTCGGGACTATAAACGGGGCAGTGGCCAATAGCTTTCATCTCTTTATTTATTCTGAGCATGCGTGGCACTTTGTCCGTTGGATTTGTGTACACACGATCAGAATTTCCGACAACAGATTTTGTTGTCGGAAAATTTTATAGCCTGCTCTCAAACTTTGTGTGTCGGAAAATCTGATGGAAAATGTGTGATGGAGCCTACACACGGTCGGAATTTCCGACAACAAGGTCCTATCACACATTTTCCGTCGGAAAATCCGACCGTGTGTACGGGGCATAACAGTGAGGGGTTGCTAAGCTTTAGTAGATAAAATTAAAACGTTTGGACGGAAGGATCAGAAGCGATATGGACTTCAAGTAGCAGAGGAATGGTTGCAACAAGCGCAGAGTAGAGCAGAAAGTAAAGCTAAATCAAACCAAAGTACTAAACCCCAAACGCAGTTGCCTTTGGTTGATGGAGAAGATGATACTATGTGCTTAGTGCAACGACCACCGCCCTATCATGCCCCGCCCCTTCCACAGCCAATATATCCCACCCTGCCGCAGGGGACTGGAACCAACCCCTTCATCCTGCAGTCACACCCTTCTCTCCTTCCAGCCTCCACCCCCCAGAAGGGACCCAACCAACCCCCACAGGAAGTCTTGGGCGTCTCCCCTTGTGCACAAGTAGCCCATGACAGCCCTAAGTTAAACAGATCCATGATAGAGACATTAACGGAAGCCATTGCTAAGGGGTGGGCACAGGCGGGAGAAACAGCCCGAAATCGAAGAGCCCCCACAAGGTACCCCAGGGAGGACGAGGAGGAGGACATGTGTCCTCTTATTGAGGTCCCTAATTCAATGGCAGGTCAAAACATAGGTGGGCAAGTCCAGCCCCTTACTATGACCGTATATCAGCCCTGGACTGAAAGTGATGTACAAAAAGCCACCGAACATATTAAGCACCCCAAATTAGGCCCAGCAGAATTTGTTGAAAATATTCAAAGGCTACGAGATAGCTATAAACTAAATGGGGTGGAGGTAGAGCGGGCAATTAGACGTGTATTGGGGTCAGATTGGGCCTCAGTAAAAGGAGACTGGGAACCATGTGTAATGGACCTCCAAGGGAATAGGGGACTCCCTCTTGCTCCAAATCATGCAGATTTAAATGCGAGAGTAAATAATCTTCTCCAGCGCATAACAAATAGATTCATCCAGCGCACAGATTGGCAAAAGATCAATATGACTGTACAAGAGGATAAGGAAAATGTTAACGATTACCTAAATAGATTAAGGGAAACTTTCAAATCATACTCCAGGTTACCGGAATCAGAGGATGTTAATATCAACAACAGCTTAAGATTACTTTTGTTAATGGATTAAAACCAGAGCACAAAGAGTATATCACTAAAAGTATGGTCACATATAGAACAGCTGGAGTGTTAGACACACTACAATGGGCAAAACATAATGAAAGGTGGCTTAAGGAGAAAGGAAAGAAGAAAGTGAAAGTTTTTCTGCAAGGTGACAATAGTGAGGATGATGGGGAGGAATATACTGTTGATGCCGCGCCCGAGAACAGAGGGAGAAGTCGGGGCGGCAACAGGGGGAGAGGCAGGGGCAGGTATAGAGGAAGAGGTAGGAGTGAAGGGAACAGAGAAGGATGGCGAGATAGGGAATGGGTAGAAAAAAGAGTGTGTTGGACATGCCACCAACAGGGACACCTGGCCAGAGACTGTCCGGAGGGATCAGGCCCCCGGAAGACAGAATGACTAGACATCGAGAGCATAAGTCACCTGGGGAGGGTAGGATATGTGGATAACCTACCACAGGTGACCCTGAAGGTTGAAGGGAAAGAAGTTAAGTTTCTGGTAGATTCTGGAGCCTCCAGGATATTAATACATCCAGAGGACATACCACAAATAAAACAATCCACAAAATCAATTTTGGTACAGGGAGTAAACGGTACACCAGTAAGAGAGGCCCTGTCTGAATATGTCACCATAGAACATCCCAGGATAGGGATGCGAGTAACTACTAGGGTAATCCTATCAACTGTATGCCCAGTAAACTTACTAGGAAGAGATTTGATGTCAGCAATGCACATGTCAATACATGCACAAGACACAGGGTTTACAGTGAAGGTGGGGAAAGAACTTGTTCCCCACCCATGGGATGAAAACTATTACTATTACTCAATAGATGCATACCTTAAGGACAAAGTGACTTCAGAAACTATCGAGAAAATGGTTAAACATACAAGGGAAGTCATGGGGTCTAAAAGGTCGGTAGATTTCCAGCCAATAGGCAGAGTGCATTGCACTATGTGGGTTAAAAAGACACCAGGACCAGACAGAGACTATGCCTCACACTTCTTTTTGAAAAAAAGAAGTGGTATTACAGTTAACTAATGTCTATTGGAACAATGAAGGGTTTTGTGCATCATCTTGTGCTCTGTCACCAGAGGAAAAGGATTTGTTTAAGGAAACAACTCCCCATCTGTCCCTAAGTAAACCGAAAGGTAGGGCTTGGGTGGATTGTGGGGATTTTGTAAAAAGGTGCCAGGAATTGCGAGATTGGAAGCAGACAAGGATACCAGACATGTATGAAAGTTATTCCACTGGCTACTTCTGTCAGCGACCCAGGGGAGATGAGGTCATCACTACACCATCTGCCCATGTGCAGAAGTCCATAACACCATTAAATTTGGCGAGTGATGCTGATCCTTTGGACCAGGTCCCAGAGAAACTCTGGACCAAGGGACCGGCAGATGTAGGACTTATTAAGGGAGTCCAGCCAGTGACTATCACTCCAAAATCACACCACAGACCCCATCAAAGACAGTACCCCCTGAGGAAAGAAGCAGAGGAGGGCATATCCCCGGTGATTCAGGACCTTTTAAAAGCAGGGATAATTATCCCCTGCCCAGACAGCCCTTGCAATATCCCTTTGTTTCCTGTGAAAAAACAACCACCCTCTGTGGGGTGGAGAATGGTACAGGACCTTCAAGCGGTAAATCAAGCAGTGGTACCCCGAGCACCAGTGGTGCCAGACCCCCATACTTTGCTCAATGATCTCTCACCAGACAGCAAAGTATTCTCCGTTATAGATATCAGTAGTGCTTTTCTTAGCATACCGATTCACCCAGACCATCAGTTTTGGTTTGCTTTTACCTACAAAGGAAAAAGATATACCTTCACAAGATTATCGCTGGGATATTGTGAATCGCACACTATTTTTGCACAGGCAATGTCAGCGAATTTAGCACAGTTTGAGCCACCAGGAGGCAGTCAGCTTCTACTTTATGTAGATGACATTCTTCTGGCATCTCCAACCAAAGAAATTTGTGCACTAGACACCATAGCCCTTTTGCATTTTTTATGTGAGCAGGGCCATAAAGTAAATAGGAAGAAATTGCAGTTCTGCCAGGATAAAGTTAGACATCTGGGATATAACATTTCAAAGGAGGGGAAACATTTAGATGATGAAAGGATACAAGCAATCCTCCAAGTGCCAAAACCAAAAACAAAGAAGCAGATGATGTCGTTTCTGGGTATGGCAAACTTCTGCAGGACATGGATTCCCAACTATTCAGTCTTGACTGCACCTTTAGTGCAGGCAATACATGGGGAACCCATGGCCCCCCAGGATGACATACAGCGTAATGAAGAAAATGAGACAGCTTTTACTGAATTAAAAAGAACATTAACAGGCACCTCAGTGCTGGGACTGCCCAACTACGAGAAACCGTTTGAGCAAACTGTAGATTCAAGAGATGGACACATGACATCAGTACTGACACAGACATATGGGGGTAAACAGAGACCAATCGCATATTACTCCACAAAACTTGATAATGTGACAAGAGCACTTCCCCCATGTGTGCAGGCAGTGGTCGCAGCAGCAGAAGCGATTAAGGCTTCAGCCTCCATTGTACTGTATCACACACTCATATTAAAGGTCCCACATACTGTATCAGTAATATTACTACAACAAAAAATTTCACACCTTAGCCCAGCAAGACACTTATCCTGTATGACTGTGCTTTTGACACAACCGCACATAACCATCCAAAGGTGCACTACTTTAAACCCATCCACACTCCTACCAATACCAACAGATGGTGAAAAACATGATTGTACGGCTGTTATTGCCGAGAAGGTATTACCTAGAAGTGACCTTAAAGACACCCCATTACCACATTCTGACATGACACTTTTTGTTGACGGATCTAGTAGAAAGAATCCTGATGGCACGAACGCTACTGGATATGCAGTCGTCACACAAACAGAGGTACTGGAAGCTAAAATGTTACCTAGACATTACTCAGCACAAGTAGCAGAATTAATTGCACTTACAAGAGCATGTATCCTAGCTGAAGGGAAAAAGGCCACCATTTATACAGACAGCCAGTACGCATTTTCTACAGTGCATGTATTTGCCCAGCAATGGAAAAACAGGGGAATGGTCACTTCTGGGGGTAAACCCATTTCACATACTGATTTCATTCTAGGATTACTTGATGCTATCCAGCTTCCAAAGGAGCTGGCGATATGTAAATGTCAGGCCCATACGAAAGGCAAAGACCCGATATGCGAGGGGAATAAAAAAGCAGATGAAGCTGCTAAACAGGCAGCCCATCAATCTACACAAGTCTTAGTACAGGAGGAAGATATACAATTAGATCACACAATCTTGAAAGATATGCAAAATTGCGCACCCCCATCTGAAAAACAACTTTGGGTCACAAAAGGATGCACCCTCCAGGAGGATATATATCTCCCCAGAGAACAAACCAGTCCTGCCAAAGTCTTTATTTAAGTATGCAGCATTCTTGACCCATGGAGTAACACATGTGTCAAACAGGGGGATGAATGAGATACTAAATAAAGTGGTAGCAGCCTATGGCTTCACAAACTACTCAAAAACTTTTTGTTCTCAATGTATTATATGTGCAAAACACAATGCTCAGGGAGGCATAAGACCACGGAAAGGGAAGTTCCCCGCACCGCAATATCCATTCCAACACATTTGCATGGATTTTATTGAATTAGACAAATGTGAAAGGAAGAAATATTGTTTGGTAATCATTGATGCACTGACCAAATGGGTAGAGATATTCCCCACAGGAAGTGCTGACGCTTTAACAGTATCCAAAGCCTTACTAAAAGATATCATTCCACGATTTGGGATACCAGAGAAGATTTATAGTGATAATGGTCCACATTTTGTAAATCAGACCATAAAACACCTAACAGAAGTGATGGGTATAGAAGTAAAGAATCACTGTGTATATCACCCTCAGTCAGCAGGGCTCGTAGAAAGACATAATGGGATATTGAAGAGCAAGCTTAAAAAGGCTATGGAGGAGACAGGAAAAAATTGGATGTACTGTCTCCCACTAGCTATTTTAAGCATGCATATCACCCCCACTAAAGAGGGGTTGAGTCCATTTGAAATGATGTATGGTAGACCTTATAAAATACCTTTGTTACCAAATGAAACCCACACAGAGGAAGTGGAGAGAACCTTAGCAGAATACATGTCAAGGTTATTAAAACAGAAACAAATTAACCAAGTTTGTTCCATTCCAGAAGAAGAGCCCAGAGGAGAAGACAAAGTACAAATCAGAGACTGGGTCCTCATCAAGGTGATCAAAAAGAAGTATTGGCACTCCCCTAAGTGGGATGGGCCATATCAAGTACTCCTTACTACTCCCACTGCAGTAAGAATTGCTGAAAGGACTACATGGATTCACCAATCCCACTGTAAAAAGGTAAATATAGGCAGAGTAGGGACAGAAAAACTGAAGGAGGGGGAAAGTCCAAATACAAAGGGAGGCAGATAAAAGGTCTGCTTGTCTCAACCTTGGTGAAGAAAAGGCCGTATCTAGGCCCCCCTCACTTCAGATAGGATGGTAGGGATTTTGTTCCTCGTGGGAGTATTGGTGACTCTAGGAGAGGCCTCTATACGGGGAGGTAGGAGACACGGGAGGATAGTGGAACCAATCAATTGTGAAAAGACAGGAAGAGCATTGAACCTCACCTTTGTTGAAGGAACCACCAGTACTATACAGGTGGATTTCTGCCAGATGACAGATTGTGGAGATAAGGTAGAAGCAAATAAACTGACCTGGGCAGACAAATACGTGTGCTACCTGGCTGTAACTACCGGGTGTACTACTTGGGATTCAGTCATGTGGACAACTGCAGCCCAGGATTGGGGATATGTGATCCCAGCAGCAGGAGATTTAAAGAATAGATTAACCATAACTAAAGCGGCCCACTCTCCCTGTACAGAATCAAAGAATTGCAATATATTATTGATTTCCCTGAAGGACCCAAAACTAGAAGATTAGAGGTTATATCGTATAGGTGCTCGGATATCAGGAACTGACCCTTTGGGAAAATTCTTTCTTGAAGTCAAACCAAAGAATGAGACAAACAAGAAGAAAAAATTAGATAATGAGGATCAATTTAAAGTAGAGGTATTAGGATTCACAGTGAGATTCACCAATCTCACAGTGGAAGAAGCTATAACATTAGAAACAGGATACCAGGATAAGAATGAATGGCTTGAATGGTTAATATATACTGCTAACACCCTTAAAAAAGAGAACTGCTTGGTCTGTGCAGGGGCCAGACCCCAGCTGGCTACAGTACCATTTCCCTTAAATAACAATACAGATCCAGATGGTTTAGAGCAGTGGTTCTCAACTCCAGGCCTCAGGACCCACCAACAGGCCAGGTTTGCAAGATAGCTGAAATACATCACAGGTGATATCACTTGCTGCTCAGTGATTGCAGTATTCTAGTCTGCAACTCCCCAAGGTAATACTTAAAATCTGGTCTGTTGGTGGGTCCCGAGGACTGGAGTTGAGAACCACTGGTTTAGAGTGTATGCTAAAGCTATATCAAAAAACATACAAACCTGACACCAACACTCCCTGTCACACATTAAGTTTATTGTTTCCCCAGGTTCAGAGACCTCAGATACCCCCTGCTGTCACGGCATACCCTGGCAACTTTACTTGTTTTGCACTTCCGGGGAATGAGAGTGGCAAAGATTTGGGGTCTTTGCCGGATGAATACTGCCTGGAGAGGATTAACAAAATTGCAAAGGGAGAGGGTGACAGCTGGGTTGAGCACGACACCCAGAGGGCGGACGTCTGGTGGTTATTCGGAGACAAGAGGCTCAGAGCAAGCATCCCAGCCAATTCCCAAGGGGATTGTGCTCTGGTACAGCTGGCAATGCCTCTGCGCTTACTGTCAGAGTCCCCTTGGAAGAAGGGTCACCGGAGGAGCAGAAGGGACACCTCTCCTGCGGGGTCTTTTGACCCCCAGATCTATATAGATGAGATTGGGGTTCCGCGTGGAGTGCCAAGCGAGTTCAAAGCTAGGAATCAAGTGGCAGCTGGATTTGAGTCTCTTCTCTGGTGGGTGACAGTAAACAAAAATGTTGACTGCATTAACTATATATACTATAACCAACAAAGGTTTGTAAACTACACCAGGGATGCAGTTAAGGGATTGGCAGAGCAATTAGCCCCTACCTCTCTGACGGCATGGCAGAATAGGATGGCATTAGATATGGTTCTAGCAGAAAGAGGAGGGGTCTGTAAAATGTTTGGCGGTATGTGTTGCACCTTTATTCCTAACAATACAGCTCCTGGAGGAACCGTAACTAGAGCCCTTGAAGGATTGACAGCTCTATCGAATGAATTAGCGGAAAATTCGGGTATTAATGATCCATTCACAAATTGGCTTGAAGGTTGGTTTGGGAAGTGGACTGGACTTGCCACCTCATGTTTGATCTGTATTGCCGTGGTTTTAGCCATCTTAGTCATTTGTGGTTGTTGTTGTATTCCCTGTATCCGAGGTCTCTCTCAAAGATTAATTGGGACCGCCATGACCAGGATAATGTACCACACAGTTCCCCAAGGAGAAGATATCTACGATGATGCAAGTACTCCTCTCAATGAAGTAAGGTCTGAAAACACAGTTGTGGAACGGACCTGCACTGAAGTAATAAATTGAGGAAGCAAATATAGATATCAGAGGAGGGAATGATAAGAAATATGTAAAGAATTACAAGTGATATCGATATTTGCCTTGTTCCCTATATGCTTTTTTCCTAGCTAAAATGGCGCTTACTTATTGTTTATGCAACCTGCTTATTTCCGACTAACGCCTTGAAACCATACTTAAAATTAGCAAAAAGTTTACCATATTAGGCCATATTGTGAAAGGGCACTGTTTTTGACAATAAAGCTGATGATGCACCATGAGTCACCAGTGTGCCTTAGCCAATGGTAGCTTGCCAAATACTGTTATAAAATGACATGTGTAAGAGGGTTCTGGTGTGACTCTGCTGAAATTTCTCGCTGTGAACAGAGCTCACCCGTGTGTATCGATACATTTGTAATAAATCTGTCTTCTAATCAACGTGACCGGAGTTGACTGATCAGTGAGAGAATGGAATTTTATTGACAGACAATGTAATTGAAACTTGACAAGAAAAGAGCCCATCGCGCCCTTCTGGGAGAGAGGCATTTAGCCTCAGACAAGAATGTGAGTTTCTTATGGTCAGTAAGAATGATAACCGGCACAGTGGTACCTTCGAGGAGATGTCTCCATTCTTTCAGGACTAAAATGATTGCCAACAGCTCTCTGTCACCAATCTCGTAATTGCACTCGGCAGGTGACAATTTCTTGGAAAAGTAGGCACAAGGAGCACTCTCAGGGGTAGGACGTTGAGACAGAAGGGCACCAACACCAGTCTCAGAAGCATCAACCTCAAGGATAAAAGGTAATGTAGGATCAGGATGTGCCAACACAGGGGCAGAAACAAAGGCAGCCTTAAACTTTCAAAGGCCTTAATGGTCTCCGCAGACTAACTCTGTGGGTTACTGTTCTTTCTGGTCATATCGGTCAGGGGCTTGATCAGAGACGAGAAGTTATGAATAAACTTCCGATAATAGTTGGCAAAACCCAGGAAACGCTGCAGAGTACGTAAACCCACGGGTCGAGGCCACTGTAGGATTGCCGAAAGTTTCCCTGGGTCCATCGAAAAAGCAGCAGTGGAAATGACATAGCCCAGGAACTTAACCATTTCCCAATGGAACTCACACTTCTTTACAATAGAGATCTTAATTTCTGAAGCATACAACAGACATCTATGTGGTGGCTCTCCAGGGACTTGGAAAATATGAGGATATCATCGAGATAAACCACCACACATAACTGCAACAAATCTTGGAGGACATCGTTAATAAATTCCTGGAAAACTGCTGGGGCGTTACAAAGTCCAAAAGGCATTATGAGATACTCATAATGGCCTGTTCTGGTATTAAACACAGTTTTCCACTGATCGCCCTCCCTAATCCTCATGAGATTGTAAGCCCTTCTCAGATCAAGCTTAGCGAAAACCGTTGCTCCCTTGAGGTGGTCAAATAACTCTGTAATGAACAGGATCGGGTAGGCATTCTTAATTGTGAAACGATTGAGACCCCTATAATCGATACAAGGTCTCGGTTCACCACTTCTCTTCTTCACAAAGAAGAAACCAGCACCAGCAGGAGACGAGGATTTGCGGATGAAACCTTGAGAAAGTGCGTCTGCAACATACTCCCCCATGGCTTTACCCTCCAAGACCGACAAAGGGTAAACCCAGCCACGAGGGGGAGTGGCACCAGGTTGAAGGTCAATTGCGCAATCATACGGCCGGTGTGAAGGCAAACTACCGGCTTGACCTTTGTCAAAGACATTGCTAAAATCATGGTACTCCTCTGGCAGGGAGGAGAGTTAAGAGGTACACAGGATCTTGGCTACCTTCCGGAAGCATGTTTCACTGCATTGTGGTGACCAGGAGAGAACCTCAGCATGGAGCCAATCAAAAGAGGGGTTGTGCCTCTGTAACCAAGGATAACCAATAACCAGCGGAAACTTAGGAGAGGAAATCACTTGGAATTGGATTATCTCATGGTGAAGAGCCCATACGGCCATGGACAATGGAACCGTCTCATGAGTCACATGGGCAGGCTGTGGAGGTCTCCCGTCAAGAGCCTCAATGGCAAGTGGAGTGTCACGCAGCTGCAGTGGATACAAAGGCAGCATCAATGAACAGGCCTGCAGCCCCGGAGTCAATTAGAGCCTGTATCCCGATAGATGACTTAGCCCAAGAAAGGGTGACTGAAACCAGGGGCTTATCCTTCTGTATAACTGGGGACGACACAACACCACCTAAGGTCTGTCCATGACAGGACCTCAAGGTTCAGGTGTTCCCAGGACGGGTAGGACAAGACTTCAAAAAGTGACCTGCCTGGCCACAATAAAGGCACAATCTCTCCCTCCTCCTAAAGGCTTGTCTCAGAGAGACACGTGAAGCCCAAGTGCATGGGTTCATCTTCACTGACCAACTCGGTATCAGGAGGCATGGGAAGTGAGAGAAGCACGGGTGGGACTGCAAAGCTCAGAGGCAAATGTACAGGACGCTTCCGCAAGAAAGTCTTTCTCTGAGTCTGGAGTCAATGAGGATGGCAAACGAGATCAAGCTCTCCAGCTCAGTGGGTATATCTCGGGCTGCTATCTCATCCTTGATGGAATCCGAGAGACCATGAGAAAAAGCAGCCACGAGGGGCTAATTGTTCCAAGCAACACCTGCTGCCAGAGTACAGAACTCAATGGCGTAGTCGGCAACAGTTCTTGTACTCTGTTTGATGGACATGAGGCACTAGGCAGTCGAAGCGGAGCGTGCGGGAACGTCAAATACCCTTTAAAAGGAGGCAACAAACTCAGGGTAACTCAAGACAACAGTTTTTTGTGTCTTCCATAGAGGGTTAGCACAGGCCATGACTCTCTCAGAAAGCACAGATATCACGAACTCTACTTTGCTTCTGTCCGTGGGAAACGCCTGGGGCAGCATCTCAAAGTATATCTCAACTTGGTTGAGAAACCCTCTGCATTGAACTGGATCGCCCCCAAATCGCCGAGGTAGCGGGGCGGAACCAGACATACCTCTAATAGAGGTCGTAATCAAGGCGGGTGCCTGCACAGAGATTGGCGCAGCAGCAGGGATGGCCTGCAACTCAGGTTGTACTGGAGCAACCACAGTGGGGGATTCCAGGTGAGCCATGCATTTGTAACGTTTGTAATGCCATGGCAAACTGATCCCTGCGGTGATCTTGCTCATCCAATCTGGAAAAAATATTACCAACAAGTGGATTGACTGTATCTTCTGAATTCATGGCCTTCACCTACTGCCAGAAACCATGAACCAGACCGAGACAGAAGTACAGTAACATCACACTTGTTTAATAATAAAAATAAAAAGATAAATAGAGTAAGCATAGTCAAAGCATAGCCAGAGTCCAGTAACCGGATCGGGTAGTCAGCCAAGCCAGAGTTCAGTAACCAGATCGGGTAATCAGTCAGGCCAGAGTTCAGTAACCAGATTGGGTAATCAGCCAGGCCAGAAGTCAGGGATCCAAGTAGAGGAACAGCAAGCAGGATAAGGAGCCAGAAGGGATGTCAGCAAAGCCAGTCTTTAAACAGGAACGCAGGGGATGGTTTCTTGTGATGTGACCAAGGCGAAGGCAGGAATGAAGTGAGCTGGAGATCTTTAAGTAGGTGGGACTGACGAGCAGATCCACAACAGCTGGTTAACTGTGCAGAGAGATGAGAGCTGGCAATTAGCCGAAAGCTAAGCAGCCAGTTCAGAGAAGGAAGGGCTGAGCCAGCCCTGACAATTATTTTATTTTTGTTCTAGTGATCTCCAGAATTTTTTTTTATAGTGATCTCCAGTATATTTTTTTATTGTGATCTCCAGAATAATAAATTAATTTTAATTTTTTTCTAGTGATCTCCAGAATATTTTTTTTTATGTCAAGTTACCACAAAACCATTATAATCTTGTATTTTTTAACCTCAAAGATACAACTATGTTGGTGTCCCTTGTTAATTTGACATTGTATTTTTGAAATGTACCTGCCTACTCACAAACAAACACATAGCCAAGTATTTTGCAAAATTAAAATTTTTATTTCAATAGGGAGCACAAGATCATTTTAAAATCAAGAGGAAGGCAACGGTGGAGAAACAGTAGGAATTGATGAAGCGCTTGTACCCCAGGGTAGACATCAATTATTTGACTGTCAAAATTGGTAACCTGAGGAGTCCATTTAATAGGGAGCACAATACGGTCCTGGACTCCGGGAGATCGGGAGCAGCAGCAGATGACATATATGTTCCAAAGCTGTGGTCTTCCAACAGCCTGCGTTTTTGCCAGACCACACCGAACCCAGGCCATCGCTCTCAACACTTCCTTCCACACAAATGAAATAAATGTAATCAAAAATGCATTCTCTGCACCCAAAAAAAGATAAACTCAAATTAAACAAAAAGAAAATTATAAATTATATTGGGAATAATCCCCAGCCCAGTGGCCTTGTTGGGGGTGTTGCTGCATTGGTCACTGACCAACATGCTGCTGTGGTGGGTGGGGTGGCTGTGTTGTTGGTGGAGGTGGTGGAGGAGGATGATCAAATTCGCAGAGGTGCGTTTTAGGGGTGATTAGGCTCTTCTTCCCCTTGTTCAGGGCCTTGAGGATGATTTCCTTGCAGATAATGCGCTGGTCCTCCTCCATTTCTTTTAATTTCTTTGCTGTCATGCAGCCAAAAGACTCCTGGGAATAAGGGGCTGAGCTAATGGCAATAGTTGCATGGCAGAGAAATTCAGCCGTGGCATCATCCAGGTTTTTGTTTTTTCTGGCCCTTTTTGTTGGAGGGTGGAGGGGAGGAACCTGGCATTCAGTCAGGCTGCTTGGCATGACCTCCTCTTGGCTTTGGCTGAGACTTTCCTGTGTATGAAAATGGTACATAGTTTTAGGTTTTTGATCATCAATCACACACAATTTTGAGCTCATGACTGTTGCAAATTGAATGTTAACAAATAGAAAAGACTATCATTCTGACCCCAGCATTTTTCGATCTTGTTCCAATCATTTTGACCACTACTGTCTATTGATATGTAAACCACTTGGTTAAATCAGAAATTTGGGATCAATAACATCTAGTTAACATCATTACATTTTTGCCCACAAATATGTTCAACAATGCTATACCTGGGTCAAGCTGGGATCCTCCACTGCTTCTTCCTGGGTGGAAGTCCCAGGGTGGACCTCAGTAGCCTAAGGTGATGTGGAAGGAAGTGTTGAGAGCGATGGCCTGGGTTCGGTCTGGTCTGACGAAAAATGCAGGCTGTGGTAGTACCACAGCCTGGGGACATATATGTCATCTGCTGATGCTCTGGATCTCTGGGAATCCCGGCCCTTCTTGCGCTCCCTATTATATGTGCTCCGCAGGCTACCAATTTTGGCCTTCAAATAATTGATGTCTGCTGTGGGATACACAGGCTTCACCAATTCCAACAGTTTCTCCATCGCTGCCTTCCTCTTGATTTTATTGGAGTAATCCTTGCATTTTACTTGCCAAGTAAATTATTGCTGGATAAAGTCATGGAGGAAGTCAGGGGCAGTAAATTTATTCACCATTTTCTCTGCAAGACAAAACACAACACAAACCCTAATTTCAGGCTAAACTCTCATAATCGTGTCCTCAATCTATAAGCAGTATAAGCCACTAACCACTGATGTCCCAAATTACAATTGTACCTTTGTTTCAATGTCCCTTTGCGCGAAAACAATCTTCCGTCCTCCACTCACAGATCGTACCTATTTCCATTACAGCGACCACTCGTTATGCTTTATATACACTGCTCATGTGTCAAACTCCACTCTTGTCCTTCTTTCTAGTGTATTCCCCACCTCTTCTCCTTCGGAGCAGTGGAGAGCAAATGGCGGAGAGACAGCAGGTGCGTGTTAATAGTAGCAAGGAGGAAAGCCCGGAGCAAGGCAGTTTCCGATCCAGGAGGCAATATAAGGCCTCAAATATGTCCTTTGAAGAGATGGTGGAGGTGGTTGACATCTTAAAGAGAACAGACTGTGATGAGAATTATGGGCCGTACAGAAACCTAAATGTCAGAAAGGCCAAGATCGTGGCTAAAGTTGTCAGAAGTCTGCACAGGACTTTTGGGGTATGACAATCCAAGGATCAATTGAGGAAACACTGGTCAGACCTTAAATTTAGGGAGCATGATAAGTATATAAAGATCAGGAAAGTGCTGCAAAAAAATAAGTATTTGTCGTGTGTTCTTCTTCTTATTATTATTACTTTCATGCTGGTCCATGTGCTTTTCTTTACTGTTGTACAGTTTAAAATGCCAAGTTTGAGGCTCGTGGACACAGGAATCATTCGTAATAAACATTGTTTGTTCGACCACTAATACGTTGTTTTTGGGAGATGCAGATTAACTACATTTGTTCAGGCCTATTTTGATTAGTGATAAGTTTATTACATTGTTGTCTAGATGTGTTTGAAACTAAAATGAAAAGACAACTTTATTCAGTGTCAGGAGAGGACACTCAGCACCTGTTTACGCATCTGGACACAGGAGCACTAGTGTGGGACACCATAACGCCCTTGTTATGGTGTCCCACACAGGTGCTCCAGTGGATACCTGGGATCTCTCCATGTGTGAAACTTGCACAAAACAGGTAAGTATTCCAGCTTTTGAAAGGGAAGAAATCATGTATTCAGCTTGGAACTCTGCCAAAACAGACAATTGCAAGACACTTCCAAGCAAGGTTTCATATTACTATTTCTAGCCTGTCATATCTGTCTGCTAAGTATACCTTTTTTGCATTCACATAGGGGAGAAAAGAATAGGGACATCTGAGGACACCAGTAATCCCACACCTAATGAAGAAAGGCAACTCACCACACACCCTGAAGATGTTGATGCTGATGTTCAGGAAGTGCTGGGTGAAGTGGTAGAAATGGTGTCGACCACAGGTCAGTGTCTGAGACCACAGCTTCAGGTAATAGATGGATACCTGCATATTTTTAATACATGATGTGTTTTTTATTTTTAGCTGATGTGGATGTTGTGAAAGAAGAAACTCACTTCAGCAGTGCAAGTGCACAAATCCTGATCAGGGAGATCATGTTTTGTAATCGTGATTTGGAACAAATGAAACAAAACATCCATGATGTTCAAAAAAGACTGAGAAACATCATTGATATTTTAGGGAACATCTAAACCCAAATTACAATTTATAGTTGTTATGTTGTACGTATTTTTATAGTTTTAAAAGAATCGCAAAGCCAAATTTTGAAGATGCACACAGTGTGTCAGCATGTGCTATCTCCCATCATGGGATATCAATGTACGCATTTTGTGGTTGCAACCCCTTGCTCCAAACTAAAGTGGGTGAGAAGAATGGGGTTGCACCACCGAAACACGTCCATTGATCCCCCATTAAGGGAGTTAAGCCCAAGTGTTTCAACATGTGTTATTTCAAAAATGCAAACCACTTTGCACTACAAGTGCAATGCAAGTGCACTTTCAGGTGCACTTGTAGGGCAAAGTGGATTGGCCTTTCTGAAGTAATCCCCAGTGTGTCAACATGTGTTAGCTCCCATCATGGGGGATCATGTTTTGGGCGAGCAACCCCTTCCTCTCACCTACTTTAGTTTGGAGGAAGGGGTTGCACCCACAAAACGCGTACATTGATATCCCATGATGGGAGATAGCACACGTTGACACACTGTGTGTTTTGAGGCTTTAGCAAAATAGATGCATGCATAAATAATGTGTGTTAATTTGGCCAGTCCCTCCTTACTTACACTATTGGCAGCCCACTGGATGGGTAAGAAGTGTCATAATACAAAAATATGGATACACACTGTCCAAATTGAAGCACATTTTTAAATTCTTTTATTACCTATCAAGGTAATAGGAGACCAAACTTTTAACAGTACCATTTGAAAGTATTCAGGCAGGCCCTTGCACTACATGCTTTGGTAAATGCATCCATAAACATGACCACAAAAGAGGTTTAGTGTGTATGGGTTTAGCAGATAGAGTATTGGTATCAGATGACTTAGTGGTTGGGGGGAGGGTTCCAATGAGTTTGGGCCCCCAAAAAATAGCCTCTTGCACTCTGCCTGAATTTAAGGACAACAATAACATTTGTGCACATTTTAGGGGGTGTTTAGGGTAAGCACTAAAATGGAGCTGACAAAATACATTGTTAAGTTACTAGGCTAGGTGTGTATGGGCCCAGGATAGCATGCTGGAGAGGTTAGTGAAAGCAAATATGCATGAAGGACAAAAAAGGAGCATTATAAGCTTACAGCGTGCATGGGGACAAAGAGGACATTCACAGCATATTACAATAAAGTAATTATGGAATGAAGAAATTAATATAATACATTAGCAAACATTAAATACATAGAATGTGATGTAAAAAGCTAAAACTTACCCGAATATAGTCCTTCTGCAAGACTTGAATGATGGCAGAACAGGTCTCTGGAATAATGATTCCCAGAGCCTGGGGGGAGATCTCAGTCATGAACTTGATGTCCTGGAGACTTCTCCCCATCGCCAAGTACCGCAAGGTGGCGACGAGCCTTTGCTCAGGAATGATGGCTTGCCGAATGGATGTGTCCTGCTTAGTAATATAGGGGGACAGCAAAGCCAATAGACGGTGAAAGCAGGGGTCCGTCATCCAGAGATAATTCCTGAAATCATCAGGATTATTCTCCTGGAGCTCCCGCAACAAAGGCATATGACAGAATTGGTCACAATTAAGCAACCAATTCTTGGTCCAAGAACTCCTCCTCCCCTTGTTCCTTGACCAGACTTGGGTCAAAGCAAAAACTCCAAGCCCAACAATAGTAGCATGATCTCTCTGACGAGAATGCCACATGGCTAGTATACGAACGGCCGTTCAGAACGAACTGACAGAATGCACTTAAAATCGGAAAGGACCTGACAAGCACGACCTGAAAATCAGAAATGACCTGAAAGAACATACTAAAAATCAGAAGCAAACCAAAAAGAACCCACTGAAAAACAGAAACAAACTGACAAGCATGCACTGAAAAACAGATACGAACCGACAAGCTCAACCTGAAAAACAGAAACGAATTGACAAGCACGAGGCTGAAAAGCGCAAATTGACACTCACCAAACTTCTACTAACATGAGATTAGCAGAAGGAGCCCAAAGGGTGGCGCATAACTAGTGAACTTCCTTTTTATCGGCTCATAGTATGTCTAGTACGTCATTACATTCGTAATTGTTGGCCAACATTTGTGTGACCATGTATATGCAAGACAAGTTTAAACCAACGCCCTTTGGACAAAATTCCACGGTTTTGTTGTCGGAAAGTCCGATCATGTGTACGAGGCATAACAGTCTCTCAATGCATAGCAGTTCCAACAGCAGAGATAATTCTAGAAACAACAGTCTTTGTAATTCTTCAAGAAAGTCAGTACACAGAAACTCCTATGCCTGCACAGCTTTCCAAACTATAGAAAGATTTCTTAAGCCTCGTACACACGATCGGATTTTCCGACGGGAAATCTGTGATGACAGGCTGTTGGTGGAAAATCCGACCGTGTGTATGCTCCATTGGACAATTGTTGGCCAACTTTCCGTGGACAAATGTTGGATGGCAGGTTTATAAATTTTCCGCAGACAAATGTCTGTTGTCGGATTTTCCGAGCGTGTGTACACAAGTCCGTCGGACAAAAGTCCAAAGTACAAACACGCATGCTCGGAAGCAAAGACGAGCCAGAAGCGGTCGGTCTTGTAAACTAGCCTTCGTAATGGCGAATTAACATTTGTTGACGTGGCAAATTATGAAATCTCGAAATGCAGCGCATATTCTCTTCTTCTTTAATGGGATAATAATGAAGCTGCTTGGCTGGTGATACTGATGGAGTTATTGCAAACTAATTTTCAAAGGCTTTTGTTTTCTAGTGATATCAAGAATAATATTATTATGCTTTTTTTTGGGGGGGGGGCAAGTTAACACAACACCATTATCCCGTAGTTTTTAAGATCAAAGATACAACTTAGTTGGTGTCCCTTGTAAATTTTACAAGGGGGGGGTCTTCTGAATCGGGAGAGGCTGAACCAGACAGGATGGATGGATGGATGGATGGAGAAGAGAAAAAAATAAAATAAATAAAAATAAACTTTAAAAGGCGTCCTCGCTCCCGAATCAGAAGACCCCCCCATATAGGATGTAAATCTCCTGAGGAATTCCTAGATAATATTAAACAGCATCAATCCACCTGTCTGTTATTGTTTGATGTCCAAGAAACTAAAGACGAAGATCATAGCCTCCATGGATAATGAAATTTCTCAAGTTACTGCATGTAGAACTATTATAATAAGAGTGTGAGGCCTGTGAGACGTTAATTTGGGGTCCTTGCCATATCCCTCGGCCCATGCTGTAAGCAGTCCAGCTCGCCAGTTGGATCTCTCATACTGGGACGGAACACAAGCTTTTTTGGCTTGCCTTGTGCTAAGCGCAATATTTGTATGGTGGCGGATCACGTAGTGTTGTGTCTCTCTCATCTTCACCGCTGAGTTTGATTGTGTTCACTCAAGGGTTTCTCTTTTGCTGCATTCTTATGTACTTATGTAAGTTTTCTACCCTTTTCCATTTAAATCATTTTGCCAGTATTACACTATGGCCAGTTTCTTTTTATTTACATGCCTGTGAGATGGAAGTCTGGTGTCCTCACTACATCCTTTCTAGCCATGCTGTATGCAGTCTAATAGGGCGTACACACAGTCGGACTTTGTTCGGACGTTCCGACAACAAAATCCTATGATTTTTTCCGACGGATGTTGGCTCAAACTTTTTTTGTCTACACACGGTCGCACAAAGTTGTCGGAATTTCCAGTCGCCAACCACGCGGTCACGTACACCACGTACGACGATACTAGAAAAGGCCGGTTCAGAACCAAGCGCGGCACCCTTTGGGCTCCTTTTGCTAATCTCGTGTTAGTAAAAGTTTGGTGGGAGACGATTCGCGCTTTTTCAGACTCGTGGCTTTCAGATCGTTTTCTGCCATTCAGTTTGTGCTTGTGGGTTTGTATCTGCGCGACTTTAAGTAGTCATTGTATTCTTGTTCGTTCGTTACAGTTTTTCAGGTCGCTCTTCACAGGCCTTGCTGTTCTTCAGTGCGTTCTGTTACTTCGTTCTGAGCAGCCGATCGTTTTCTAGCCATGTTTCGTATGCGTACTCCTCGTAGAGTTCGTGCTGTGCGGGGGCTTGGTGTTGGGGTCCTGACCTTGACACAAGTCCAGTCCATGAACAGGGTGGGGAGGAGTTCATGGACCAAGAATTGGTTGCTTCAGCGTGACCAGTTCTGTCATATGCCTTTGAGAATAATCCTGATGATTTCAGGAACTTTCTCAGTATGACGGACCCCGTGTTTCACCGTTTGTTGGCTTCGCTGACCCCTTATATTAGCAGGCAGGATACCTGCATGAGGCAAGCCATCACTCTGGAGCAGAGGCTCGTCGCTACCCTGCGGTACTTGGCGACAGGGAGAAGCCTGCAGGACCTCAAGTTCTCGACAGGCATCTCCCCCCAGGCTCTGTGGATCATTATCCCAGAGACCTGTTCTGCCATCATCCAGGTCCTGCAGAAGGAGTATATGAAGGTAACATTTTTATCCTTTAATATCACATTTTATTGTATTTAATGTTTGATAATATATTGTATTTCTTTCCTCATTCCCTAATTTCCATGATTGTAATATGCTGTGAATGTCCCCTTTGTCCTAATGCATGCTGGATTTTTAGGTAATTATTATTTTAGGTCCTTCATACATATTTGCCCTTCACTAACCTCCCCAGCATGGTGTCTCCTGGCCCTATATTCACCTCATGTAGTCACTTAACAATGTATTTTATCAGCTCCATTAGTAGTGCTTTACCCCAAACACCCCCTAAAATGTTTGGAAATGTTATTTTTGATTTAAATTCTGGCAGAGTGGCAGAGGCTTTTTTTGGTGGTGTCCCCAAATAATTTTTAGTAACCCTCCCTCCCCCAACTGCTAAGTCAGCTGATCCCAATTCTCTATCTATCCTCAATCATCTATCTGCTGACTTTTCCAAACCCATACACACTACCCATCTCTTTTGTGGTCAGATTTATGGATGAATTACCCAAAGCATGTAGTGCAAGAGCCTGCCTGTATACTTTCAAATGGTACTGTTTAAAGTTTTTGTATTCTATTATTATCTTGATAGGTAATAGCAGAATGTCCAAATGTCCTCAAATGTGTACAGTGTGTATTTCTATCTTTGCATTATGACACTTCTTACCTGTCCAGTGGGCTGCCAATAGTGTAACTAAGGAGGGGCTGTTCCAAGTAATACCCTGTATTTAGGCATTCATCTCTCAATGAAGTGAAGAGGGTTACCTGTCCAAGAGTCCCCCCCCTATAATGTTAGTAATGGCCCATGAGAGGGGGGGGGGGAATATGATAGGTGTACCTTATACTTTGGCGTTGTTAATTTCCCCTTACTAAATGCTATCTGGAGGTTGCCCCATAATGTTTGTGTCTAATCTGCTTGCCATGTTTCTGTGAAAAAATAGTAATGTTTATTGTTTTTTCCTCAACAGTTTCCTTCCACGCCACAGGAATGGCAGACTGTGGCCTCCCACTTTGTCCAGCGGTGGGACTTTCCTAACTGCGGAGGGGCAATTGATGGGAAACACGTCCACATCGTCCCACCACCCAGCTCGGGGTCGTACTATTATAATTACAAGGGGTTCAATAGTTTAGTGATGTTGGCAGTGGTGTCGGCTAATTACGACTTCCTGTATGTGGACGTGGGGAAGAATGGCCGGATGTCCGATGGTGGAGTCATCGCCCAGACGGCGTTTTACAGGCGTCTCCAGAATGGCAGCTTGGACTTGCCAGCTCCAGAGGACAGTGTGGAAGGACTCCCATTTGTGTTCGTTGCTGATGAAGCGTTTGCGCTGGGGGACCACCTGATGCAGCCATTTCCGATGAGGACCCTCACCCCGGAACAGAGGGTTTTTAATTACCGGCTGGCCAGAGCCCGAAGAGTGGTGGAGAACACATTTGGAATCCTGGCCAGCTGGTTCCGCCTATTTCTGACACCCATCCATATGGCGGAGTATAAACTGAACCATATTATACTTGCGTGCTGTGTTCTCCATAACTTTTTAAGGAAACATTCGGCCAACTATGCTGGCTCAGTTGGGCCTGAGGCCGGAATGATACATCAAACCACACTGACGGCGCTTGAAAGCAGCCGTCCTGGCTTGCCCTCCCTGAGTGCCCGTGATGTCCGGTTACGATACCAGGAGTTCTTAGCGGGTAGGGGGCTATCAATATGCCAGCAAATATGTGAAGCCTTTTTATAATAAAACAAAAAAAGAAATTCTTTGTGGACATTTACTGCTTGTGTTTGTTTTAGCTGACCCTGACAGAAATGTGTAGAGTCCAGAAAATGTTGTGATTGTGTAACCTTATTATACAAAGCACTGTTGGCTGTTATTTAATAAAATGCAAAAACACATTTCACTACAAGTGCAGTTGCAACTGCACTGAAACTGCACTTGTAGTGCCAAGAGGATTTGCCCTTAGGAAATAACCTCATTTTGCCAGAAAACAACAATTACATCACCCCAAAAGTGTTGTAGCGTTGAAACAATAATCCACACATTCTTGATTAACAATCTTTTTAATACCTGCACAATCACATGTGCATTTACCAAAGGTTTTTCAAACAAACCAAAATGTTTGTTGTATACCAATTTTTGTGGTGGCATTATCAAAACTCAAAATGTCCATTTTAGATAAAACAGGCCTGTGTAAAACCAACAAGAAAGACACAAATCTTGAACTTACAAACGTCACATTTGGTCGAATTTGAAGGCAATATCAGACATGAGTATTTAGGAACTGTGTTTAATATTGTGTTCAGATGGGGTGAAGTCACCCCAGGAAAAGCCAAATTTGGAAGATGCACAGCAATTTACCAATGTCAACATGTGCTAGCTGCCATCACGGGGGGTCAAGGGATGTGTTTTGGGGGAGCAAGCCCTTTCTCACCGCTACTTTATTATTGAGGAAGGGGTTGCTCCCCCAAAACACGTCCATTGATCTCCCGTGATGGCAGATAGCACATGTTGGCACACTGTGTGCATCCTCCAAATTTGGCTTTGGGAAAAATCACAAAAACATTTAGCACATTGTAGCACACAAAAAAAGAAAGTGATTTGGAGGGGCCTTAAACTTGCCCCAAAACATCATTGATGTTTTTATTTTTTGGAATAACATCATTGATGTTTTGCTTGATGATTTCCAATTTTAAATTACACCCCATGATCTCCCCGATCAGGATCTGGGCACTTTTGGATGTGAAAGGATCTGGATCCACACCCTCACGATCACCTAAAAAGAGAGGAACCCCAAAATAATTTAGGTTTCAAAAAAATGCCGCCATCCATCTCTTATCTGAGCCTGTGGTTGCAGACACTCACCTATTGTGGTGACTAGTTCCACCACGTCTTCTTCCTCCTGCTCAGATTGTGTTGGGGGGGATTTCCCCTTCTTCCAGAGGGGGGGGCTCTGGTCTCCTCAGATGAGGGGTGTCCTCCGAGTCTTTTATCCCCTATGTAAAACAAAATTGGTATACTTAGCACACAGATATTTGATGGCAGAACTATAAAGAAGAAACATTGCTTGGAAGTGGGGTACAATTGTCAATTTTAGCAGAGTTCCAAGATGTAGCTTTTTTAGTGTCCTTTGTCAAGCTGCAATACTTTACCTGTTTTGTACAAGCTTCACAGATGTAGCCCCCCCCTATAGTATACACTGGAGCACCTGTGTGGCCCCCCTAATAAAAATGGTGTTCTTTTGTCCCACACTAGTGCTCCAGTGTCCAGATGTGTAAACAGCTGCTGAGTGTCCTCTCCTTACACAGAATCTAGTTTGCATTTCATTCTAGTAACAAAGCCATCTACACAACCCAATTCTTTGAAGACAAGTATAGGGCGTCAAAATGGTGGCCAAATGCATATGGGCTAAACAATGGTATTTTATAGTTGGAACGAAAAATGTTTAATCCGAACGAATAATGTGCCCATGAACATGAAAGTTGCCATTTTAAACTGTACAACAGTTCCTAAAAGCACATGGAGCAGCACAAATGTAATAAACATAAAGAATAGGAACACAGCACAACTACTTACTTTTTTGCAGCACTCTCCGGATCTTTCTGTACTGCTCATGTTCTCGTAATTTGAGGTCCGACCACGGCTTCCTGAGCTGATCATTCGATCGTCGTACCCCGAAATTCCGGTGCAGACTCCTGACCACTTTCGCCATGATCTTGGCCTTTCGGACTTTGGGGTTGGGGTAAGGCCCATACTTTCCATCATAGTTGGCCTTCTTCAGGATGTCCACCATCTCCAACATCTCCCCATAGGACATATTTGAGTCCTTAAATCTCCTTCTGGATCAGGACGTGTCCGGATTCGGCCTCTCCTCCTCCTCGTTGCTACAATTAGCACGCACCTGCTGTCTATCCGCCATGTGCTCTTCCCCCACTGCGCCGAACAAAAAGGGGCAGGGAATAGACTAGAAAGAACGTCAGGGGCGGGCGGAGTTATACGCATGCGCAGTGTGTATAAAGCGTAACACACGTGCGTATTACGTACGATCTGTGAGCGGAGGAAGGAGCATCTGAGACGCCGATCGTGATAACGAAGGTAAGATCTAAACTTGCGGCTATACTGCTTTGAAATGGAAGCCTATATTGTAACAAGATTAGGGGAGTTTGGCCTGACATTAGGGTTTGTCTTGTGTTGTGTCTTGCAGAGAAAATGGATGGGTTCAACGACCACAATTTCCTGCCCCTGTTCATTCACAAATACAGGGAGCTGCCCTGTATGTGGCAGGTCAGACACCCCCACTATAATCACAAACAGAAGAGGCAGGCAGCGCTGGAGAAACTGCTGGAGTTGGTGAAGCCGGTGGTCCCCACAGCAACCATCCCCTAATTAAAAGCCAAAATTGGTGGGGAGCACTTATCTCAGGGAGCACAAGAAGGTCACAGATTCCCAGAGATCCGGAGCTGCAGCAGATGACGTTTATGTCCCCAGGCTGTGGTACTATGAGAGACTGCGATTTCTGTCAGACCACACTGAAGTCAGGGAATCCCTCTCAACTCTTCCTTCCACGCTTCCTTCCACCCCAGCTGAGGCTTCTGATGTCCAACCTGGGCCTTCCAGCCAGGAAGAAGTGGAGGAGCCCAGCTGGAGTCAGGTATAGCATTCTTCTACTGATTTCTGGTCAATAAAGAAATTATGTTTACTAGATGTTATTATTGATCACTATTTGCTGCTTGAAAGTGTTTTACATATCAATAGACAGTAGTGGGCACCCAAAATTGGGACAAGAATGAAAACTGCTGGGCTCAGAAGGATAGTCTGTTATATTTGTTAACATTCAATTTGCAGCAGTCAGGAGGTGAAAATTGTGTGTGATTGATGAATAAAAAACTAAAAAACCATGTCCCTTTTTCATACACAGGAAGACCTCAGCCAGGAGGAGGCTGTGGAATGTGGCAGTCAGGAGGAGGCCGGGATTAGTTACAGCCAGGAGGAGGCGGGGCTAAGTGGCAGCCAGGAGAAGCCAGGGACCAGTCGCAGCCTGACTGAGTCTCAGGTCCCTCCCCTCCGCCTGCCATATAAACGATCCAGGAAGGCCACTCCGAGTCCCGTGCAGGATTCAGCGTTCAGGCTGATCCCGGAGGCTTCGGCGTCCCTCCGAGCCTTACCAACTCCTGAAGAGGCCTTTGCCTGCATGGCTGCCACCAAATTACAGGGCATGCAGGAGGGTCAACGCAGGCTCTGTGAGGACCTTATGTACAAAGTCCTACGTAAGGGGGTGAGTGGTGAACTAACACCCAAGACCGACGTGGTTGAGTTGGACCATCCTCCTCCTCCTGCTGCCACAACTCCACCACCACAGCCACCGCGTGTAAGGAAGCGTGGAAGGAAGACCTGAGAGTGATTGCCCTGGGTTCAGTCTGGTCTGACAGAAGCTGCAGTCTCTCGTATGACCACAGCCTGGGGACACAGATGTCATCTGCTGCTGTTCATGATCTCTGGCACTTCTGGACCAGACTGCCCTCCCTTAGATAAGGACTCCTCAGGCCACCAATTTTGCGTAAAAATAGTTGATGTCTGCCCTGGGGGTCCAAGGCTTCATGCACTTCTGCAGTTTCTCCAGCGTTGCCTCCCTCTTTGTTTAGTTGTGAGCCCTTAATAACATTTTTTTGGGGAAATTATACTCTCCTGTGTGTGTTTTCAGCCAAAAAAGACAGTTTGTTGGTGACGATTTAGGTACATTTCTAACATAAAATGTAAAATTAACAAGGGACAACAACACCAAACAATCTTCTACAGATTAAATAGAACAACATATCAATGGTGTTGTGGGAACTTGTCACAAAAAACACACACAAACATTTTCGGGAGTACAAATCAAAATCCCAAAAAAAAAAAAAAAATTAAAAAAAATACAAACACAAAAAAAGAATCTACATTAAAGCCAAAAAATATATAAAAAATATACAAAAATATGTTGTCAGATGTGAGAAATCAAAATATATTGAGGGAATCACGATAAATAGTAACGAAATAAGTTTGTGAGAAGTGTGTGTGAATATGAGCAGCAAAACTACTTAATTCTTGTCACATTATAAAGAAGAAGAGAGTGCGCTGTATTAAACCATTTCTAACATTGCAGCGTGACGAAAGTGCTGTATCCATTGCGAACGCTAAGTTTACCAGAACGAGCTGTTCCGTCTTGGAATTTCTTCTGAGCATGCGTGGCACTTTGTGCGTCGGAACAGGCCACACACGGTCGGAATTGACACGATCGGATTTTGTTGTCGGAAAATTTTATCTCCTGCTCTCCAACTTTGTGTGTCGGAAAATCCGATGGAAAATGTCCGATGGAGCCCACACACGGTCGGAATTTCCGACAACACGCTCCAATTGGACATTTTCCATCGGAAAATCCGACCGTGTGTACGGGGCATAAGTATACCATCTGGATTTTTCCTTGTCAAAAGAAGTTTATTGAGTATACAATATTATAAAGATACATAAAGTAAGTTTACAAGGATCTATAAAGTAAGCTCATTGTTTTACAGTAGGGTTTATATAGGTAAATATCATGAAATTTCAAATATTAAACATTGGGTTCACGTAAACCTAAATTAAAGATATATATCATTTCCTTAGTTACTTTTGTAGGTATTTAAATGATTTATACCTACTATACATATTGTTTACAGGTAGAGTGTATATAGGTCAAATACATTCTGATAATGAGCTTTAATCGTAAGGTGGAGAAAAGGAAAGAGAAAGAAGAAAAAGAGTAGAAAGGCAGAGGTATGGTCCACAAGGTTGTCCCGCTCGTCAGTTTATTATTCTTTTTAGTTCTCTTTGAAGCCTTAGAATGGGTGTCTCTCTAAGTCATTTAATCTGTTACCATGGCAACATGACAGAGTCATTGAAATTTGACAGGAACTGTTGTTTTATCCAAGGATGCCAAA
This sequence comes from Lithobates clamitans, assembly GCA_037952925.1. Lineage (NCBI taxonomy): Eukaryota > Metazoa > Chordata > Amphibia > Anura > Ranidae > Lithobates > Lithobates clamitans. Next base: position 11,834,750 of record JBBGZY010000300.1, on the reverse strand, counting down.
GTTTTTCAAATTTTGGAATTTAATTTTGATCGACGGCTACCATCTTAGCATGGGACATTGTATTATTCATTCTGTGAATTGTTTCTGCTAGTACCAATGTAGGAGATTTCCATGCCTTGGCCACTGTTTGTTTTGCAGCCGTTATTAGTTGGATCATAAGTTTGAATTGAGAGAGTGTTAACCATTCCGGTTTTAGATTAAGTAAAGTTATATATGGATCTGGTTGTATTATTTTTTTAAATATTTTAGATGTAATCACGAAGACTTCCTTCCAGAAGGTTTGGATTACTGGGCACGTCCACCATATGTGTAAATGTGTGCCTATTTCTGGGCATCCTCGAAAACAAAGAGCTGAGGTATTAGGTGAATATTTTGCCACTCTAGCGTGTACAAGGTACCAGCGAGTTAGGACTTTATAATTTGTCTCCAGTGCTAAGATGTTGGGTGAAGATGACTTAGATGTGAGCCATATGTTAGACCAGTCCGTGTCTTCTAAAGTTCGTCCCAGGTCCTCCTCCCACTTCTGAACGTAAGAGGGTCTATTAAGATTTACTACTCCATATAATTGATTATAAAGTGATGAAATTGTACCTTTAGCAAATGGATCTTTTGTACAGATTGATTCAAAAATGGATAATTGGGATAATGGTGTATCCCCCTTTAGGAATGGTGTATAGAAATGTTTGATTTGGAGATGTCTAAATATCTCAGAGTTTGGTAGATCATATTTTTCTCTAAGCGAAGGGAATGAAAAAAATTATTTAGATGCTATGAAGTCATTTAGTGTCTGAATGCCTGATGTTGTCCAAGCTTTAAAAGAATTTGGGTAGATCCATGCCGGATAAAAGGCCGGATTTCTGATAAAAGAAAGGAGAGGATTGTGTGGAGATTGTAACTGATATTTGGTTTTTAGTTTATCCCAGAGAGATAAGAAGTGTTTAGTTATGGGATTATGAATTTTAAAGCGGTCTTTAGGATCAAGCCATAACAAGTTTGATATTAATAGAGGGTCATTTTCTGAAGCCTCTATAAATACCCATAATGGGATTTCCTGTTTTGCATGGTATTTGGACAGACTGGCCAAACGTGCTGCTCTGTAGTAGTTAGTAAAATTAGGGTATCCCAGGCCTCCTTTATTTTTGGGAAGATGTACTGTGTGTATAGGTATACGTGGTTTAGAAGAGCCCCATATAAATGAAGTTGCTCTTTTTTGTACTATTCTCAAAAAATAGGAAGGAATTGGAATAGGGAGGACTCTGAATAGATAAAGCAATTTGGGTAGAATAGTCATTTTGATTGCATTAATCTTCCCTATCCAGGATAAAGGAAGTTGCGACCATTGTTTTATTAGATTTGTGATCTGTCTTAATACAGGAGGATAATTGGTTGAGAATAAGTCAGAATGAGATGCTGTTAAATGAATTCCAAGATATGGGATTGATTTTTCTGCCCATGTGAATGGGAGTGCAGCCCTAGCCGGGATCAATTCCATGTTTGTGAGCGAAATATTAAGCACTAGGCATTTCTTAGGATTAATCATAAGGCCGGATAGGGCTGCAAATCCATCAAGAGCTGGTATTAAGTTAGGACCAGAGACCTGTGGTGATGATAGAAAAAGTAATATATCGTCTGCAAATATACATAATTTGTGTGTAATACCTCCTACTTCAATGCCAGTTATAGTTTGGTTTGTTCTGATGTATTGGGCCATGGGTTTGAGTATAAGGGCAAATAATAAGGGAGATAATGGGCAACCCTGTCGGGTACCTCTTTCAATATTAAAGGCATCAGATTTGTATCCAGCATATTTTATATAGGCTTTGGGTTTATTATATAATGCTTTGATCCATGTTAAAAAGTGGGGTCCAAAACCCCATTTTTGTAATGAATATTGCATATATTGCCAGGATACTGTGTCAAATGCCCTCTTAATATCGAGAGATAGAAAACATAAAGGGATTTTCCGTTTTTTAGCAATATGTGCCAATAACACTGCCCTGCGTATATTATCGCCTGCCTGTCTATTTGGCATGAAGCCTACTTGATCTCTATGTATTAATTTTCCTATAATGCTATTGAGGCGTTTTGCTATTATTTTTGCTAATAATTTAATATCAAGGTTTAACAGAGAGATAGGCCGATAATTCACACAGGAAGTATAATCAGAAAGGGGTTTTGGGATCATACAAACAATTGCCATTAATGTTTCTTGCCGAAAAGAATGTCCTTCTAGAAGTTTGTTAAAAGTTTCAGTGAGAATGGGAGAGAGTATTTCTGGAATGTTTTATAGTATAAAGCCGAGTAGCCGTCTGGGCCTGGTCTTTTGTTAAGTTTTAGGTCTTTATGGTGTTAGCAACTTCATCTATAGTTATAGGCTCATCCAAACTGCTTTTTTGATTCTGAGACAACTCAGGTAAGGTTATTTTTGAGAAGAAGGATTCAGCCTCTGTAGGATTAAATTCATTGTTTGTCTTGTATAAAGTTGCGAGATGTGAGTGAAATTTATGGACTATTTTAACTGGATTACAAGTATAAACATTTTTTGATAATTTCAAACGTATTGGTTTGAAAGATTTGTTAGTTGAATTTAATGCCCGAGCCAAATATGTACCTGGTTTGTTTGTATTCGTGTAGAAATTGTGTTTGGAGCGTTTGAGGGATTTATCAACTGACTCAGTGAGAAATAGATCGTATTCCAATCTAGATTTTTCCAGATGAGATTTTGTACTCTGAGATGGATTATCTTGGAATGAAAAGTAGGCTGCATTAAAATTGAGTTCTAGTTTTTTTGCTAGATTTTTGCGTTCCCGTTTAAATAGTGCCATTTGTGTTTGTATTGTACCACGCAAGACAGGCTTATGAGCTTCCCACAGTGTTATTGGGGAAATGTCTGTTGTATTATTAATTGATATGTATTCCTTTAAAGCTTGTTCAATGGCCATCTGATGTAGTGGGTGTTTGAGCATTATGTCCGGTAAGTACCACGTTGGGTCATGCGCTTTTGGTATGGCTGAGGCTATAGTAGTGTATACTGCATTATGGTCGACCACGGAATCGGAATTATATCTGATGCAATAATTTCTGGTATCATTCCTATTGTTAGAAAAATATGATCTATTCTGGTGAAGGTTTGATGAGGGTGCGAGAAATAAGTGAATTTCTTTTTCATTGGGTTACTTTCTCTCCACGAATCTACCAGATTGTATTTGGAAAGAAGTTGAGAAAAAGGTAATCTAGAGGTTATTTTGGATGGTGTAAAAGGTGATTTATCTAAAAATGGGAGGAGGGGGGGCGTGGCCTGGAGCGGCATGAATTAGGACGCAGTTAGGCAGAGCTCCGCCGGTCATATATCCGCTTTAAACACCTGAGACCGCTAAATAGAACCACAAGCCTGTACTACACCGCCGCTGAACCGGGGATCAGCCAGGGCCATGTCACCGACGAAAAAGTCGTCCGCAGCGGCCACAAAGCTGGAACAATACCGCCGGCAAGGCACGGACCCCTCCAGCCAAGATGGCACCGCCGCGCTGGAAGAGGAGCCCTCAGCCGGAACAGACACAGCAAGGGTGCTGGAGGCGATATCATCCTGCCAAGAAGCCATCACAACATGTCAAACCTCCCTCACAGCGCGGATTGAGGATGTGAAGGTGGACATTTCTCTGGTAAGGCAAGATTTCCAGAAACTAAAGGGCAGAGTCACAGAGGCTGAGAACAGGCTGGGCACTGTGGAGGATTCCCTCCCCCCCTTGCAGAACACAACATCAGAGCTGCAGCACCAAGTGAACCAGCTCCTCCAGAAACAAGACGACATTGAGAATCGCCTCCGCAGATGCAATCTCAGATTTGTCGGTCTCCCAGAGGGGGTGGAGGGGAAGGATCCCCCCATGTTCTTGGAAAATCTACTTTGTGATGCATATGGAAGAGAATCGTTCTCCCCAACATTTGTCGTTGAACGTGCGCACCGTCTATCAGGCAGGCTGCCACCACCTGGAGCCCCCCCACGTACGTTCATCGCAAAATTCCTGAATTACAGAGACAGGGACACCATTCTCCGACTCAGCAGAGTGAAGGGTAATATCCCCTTAGGAAATAAAACGATCGCCGTATACCCGGATTTTTCTGCGGAGGTACAGCGCAGGCGTCGCACATTCACAGAAGTCAAGAGGCGCTTGCGCATTAAGAATATTAAATACGCCATGCTTTTCCCGGCCTGGCTTCGCGTGGAGGTCGAGGACAGGGCGCACTTCTTCGAGGATAAGTTCTGCTTTATAATTTTCCTGTTTGCCCCCAAGTTAAACATGTGTCTCCTCAAAGTATTCCATCTTACAATACTCTGACATTTATGCGAAACACCCTTTAAATTCGGAACCTTCTATATAATTGCAGGATGAGCAGTCTGCCCCCCCTCCCCCTCATCTCCCCCTGTTCAATACTTTGAGATGCTGGAAAATCATACACTCGATCTGCTTTGATTGGTCATGCTCCTAACTATTATAATTGAACAGGCGGGATTCACCAAACACCACAGCCATATACCACACTGGGAGTCCCTGACAGGCTGCAATTTGCAAGACTCTCAACCTAATACAACAAGCATAACCTCATTGACGGACTTCCTATAGGTTTCAGCCCCAGCAACACACCCACTCTAAACCTGCAAAGCAAGGTCCACATCTATAACCGACGGAGTGAATCTGATTTTCTAATGATTCTCACCAGGGACGGCGAGTCGAGTCCTGAAATGTGTAACGGTACGCAGCGTATTTTCGCCCCACGTACCACAGTAATCCACCTGAAACGGAATGTTCTGACCTTGGCAGCACTGTTTGTGATATTTCAGTTTCCCGAGTTCACTAATATCCTGACCGCAGTGACTACCACTCAAGAAACGCCAAAATATCACCCTTTTTCCGCAGGTTGGACAATGTTTATGCCCTGTTGGCAGTTCGGGAATGAAGCTCGCACCACGTTTGAAAGGTGCAGGGTGGGGAGGGGGGTAGGGAATGTTAGAGTTGTACAATCCTCAATGTATTACCCAATGTCAATAGTAAGTAACCGTTCTCATATAAATCCCATGGTACACCTAAAGTTGGTCCGCAAATATGATATCTGTGTTGGGGCACTGGGAGATGGGGAGGCCTGAGTCCTGGGGTTCAATACCTAATACACACATCTAGATGACTAGCCTGAAATTTGTCACATGGAATATCCGCGGTATTAGAGAACCTATAAAGAGGTCAGCGGTGTTTTCGCTTATTAAGAAACAAAGAGCAGACGTAGTGGCTCTGGTGGAAACACACGCCGAAGGTCTAGCACACAAAGTGCTCCAGAGACCGTGGATTGGATGGGCGTTCCATTCAACACATACCTCACTCTCAAGGGGAGTCTCACTCCTAATTGCTAAAAGCACACATTTCGAGCTCCAGGACTCAGTGATCGACCCATCGGGTTGATATGTTCTTATAAAAGCCAAAATCTACGGTGACCCGATCCTCCTTTGGCATTCTATGTTCCACCACCATTTAACGCGGCTGTTATTGCCGCTGGGTTTAACTTTATGGCACTTCACCCCAACATCCCGGCTGTATGGCTAGGCGATTTCAATAATGTCCTAGATCCTGCACTAGATAGACTCAACACCTCGTCTGCTGAACCTGCGTCATCACACCCCACAAGATTTGCTAGACTCTTATCAGATTTTAATCTGATCGACACATGGAGAATCAGGAACCCTACAGATAAGCAATTTTCCTGGTTCTCCACGTCACATCGCGCTATGTCACGTATAGACCTCATATTAGTCTCCAAAACACTCCTTCCAAGACTGGCAGATGCAGGCTTCTCTCCTAGATCCCTCTCAGATCATTGTCCCTATTGGGCCACACTCACAGTCCCTCACAACCGCCCACCAGCGACGTGGAGGTTGAACCCCTTTTGGCTGACCATATTGCCGGAAGAGGACGACCTCTTGACAGAATGGGAAAACTATTTTCAAATCAATGAAGGCTCTGCCCCAGTTCAACTGGTGTGGGAAGCCTTTAAAAAACATGTCCGTATGATCCTGACTAACAGAATTAACAAACTCAAAAGAACATCGGAATCGGTAATAGCTAGGGCAGAGGACAGTCTCCGAGACTCAGAAAAAATGTTCCTTGAGGCTCCCACCGCAGATAGAGCCGACAACCTTAAACTTTGTTCAAGGGTACTGACTCAGCTACACTGTGAAAAATCCAAAAGAAAACTATTTTTCCATAGACAGCGGTCGTTCGAACACGGGGAACGGGCAGGGAAACTATTAGCCTATCTAGTGCATAGCGAAGATAGACCCCCCGTGGTAATCTCGCTGCGTTCACCTAACGGGGCTGTGGAGACAGAACCGCACAAAGTAACAGACATTTTCAGAGAATTTTTCAGTAAGCTTTATGCTTCATCAGCCCCCACAGATACCTCTTTAATGGAAACATTTCTGGGGAATTAACTATTCCCCAACTCTCCACAGAACAGGTCGAGGAACTAGAGGCCCCATTAACAACATACGAGATATCCGGTGCCCTAGCGGCACTCCCAGGCTCTAAGTCCCCGGGCTCGGATGGCCTGCCGGTGGAATTCTATTCCACCTATGCAGAAACATTGATCCCCAGATTATTGCAGCTATATGAGGCCATATTTAAGGACTCCAACCTGCCAGCGTCCATGAGAGAGGCCACCATAGTCTTAATCCCCAAGCCAGGGAAGGATCCATTCATCCCAGAGTCATACCGTCCCATATCTTTACTTCAAGTAGACATCAAAATACTTGCAAAAATATTAGCCATTCGCCTCAATAAAGTAATCCTCTCCCTAATACGCAGCGATCAGGCAGGATTTATGCCTGGCAGAAATACGTCCTTCAACCTTAGAAGACTATTCATAAACCTACAGGCCACTCATGACAACGTGGGGTCGAGAGTAGTCGTCGCTTTGGACACAGCCAAGGCGTTCGATTCGGTGGAGTGGGGCTATTTGTGGAGTTGCCTGACCAGGTTCGGCTTCGGTCCCAAATATATAAAATGGGTGCAGCTCCTATACCAATCCCCATCGGCGAGGGTACTGGCGAACGGGTGGCCATCCGAACAATTCTCACTGTTTAGAGGTACGCGGCAGGGGTGTCCTCTGTCGCCATTGCTATACGCTCTGGCGGCTGAGCCCCTAGCCATAGCCATCCGGGCGCACCCGGAAATAAAGGGACTCCGCAGAGGGGATGTGATAGAAAAAATCAGTACCTATGCAGATGACACCCTACTATACCTTGACGACTCAGGAAACTCCCTGCCTCTCACACTGGACCTACTAGAACAGTTCGGCACATTTTCTGGCCTCAGGATAAATTGGGACAAATCTCAAATACTACCCCTTGACAGTTTCCCACAATCTAAAGACAGAGCAATATTGCCCCTACAGAGAGTTGATACCATTAAGTACTTAGGAGTGAGGACTACAAGGGACCCAGCTGACTACGAATCACTCAACATAGCTCCGTTGTTTGCGATGCTTAAGCACAAGACGCAGGTGTGGGCTCGTCTCCCGCTGGGAGTAATGGGATGAATAAATCTGGTCAAAATGGTCCTTTTACCTAAAATATTATACATGATTTGGCACTCGCCAACATATCTGGTGCTTAGGCATTTTAAATTAATGGAAGCCATAATGAAACCATTCATATGGGGTAATAATAGACATAAAATTGCCTGGCAAAAACTTAAAAACCCCACAGACTTAGCGGGAATGGCCCTACCTGACCTTAATGCTTACTACATAGCAGCGCAGCTATCCCAAATCTTCCATGTAGACAAAACAGACAGAGAAAGATTCCTACACCTCCTTTGCCCTAAGTGGTCTCATCCAACACAAGACCCTCTGGTCGCGATAGTGGGGCGAACCACTGGAGAAGACAGAAATGCTAAATGTAAAACACTGTTACATCATTACACTAAGATATGGAACCTAGCCATGGATAGACTCCAACTGCCAGCAATTAATGAATTCACCCCCCTATGGCACAATATAAATCTCCCAGAATTTAATTTAATACCTGATAGCGAGGTGTGGAGTTCTAGAGGGATCTTTTACATACTACACATTATTCATAATGGCAGGTTAAAAAATTTTGAAAGACTGAAAACAGAATTTGCACTACCAAATCAAATGCTCTTCAGGTACATGCAACTGCGCCATGCCTTCCACACACAGTTCCCGCAGGGGGAACCTAATTTGATAAATAATCCACTCATGGAGGCACTGAAATGCCCTGACCCAAAAAAACTAATCTCTCAATTTTATCAAATGCTGACGCTGCCGCAGGCTACCACATTCGCTTACGCCCTGAAATCCAGGTGGGAGGGAGAAGTTGGCACACTGGCAGACGACGAGTGGAGCGACGCCTTAGATGCATGTAAATTAGTGTCTCCTAAGCTGTCAGACCGATTGACTCAAATATTCCTGATCCACAGAGCATATCTCACGCCACTCAAGCTAGCAAAATATAAGAGCAACCAAACAACAATGTGCCCAATGTGCAATCAAGCCACGGGTACTTTCTTTCATTTACTGTGGCAGTGCCCCCGAATCCAAGCGTACTGGACGCAGGTGGTGCGCTTCCTGCACGACACCATGGGCTCCCCTGTAACATTACAACCTAAACTCTGTCTTCTGGGAATCCTACCAGACCCGGAGATAAATAAATTCAAAAAGGTATTTGTACACGAAACACTTTTCTCCGCACGTAAAGTTATTGCCAGAGTTTGGATGAGGCCTAACCCTCCAGAGTTCACACACTGGATAGCGGAAGTCAACAACACACTACCTTATAAAAAACTGGTTTACCTACACAGAGGTTGCCCTCTCAAATACGACCAAATATGGGATAAATGGGCTCAGTCGCCTGACACCTGCACATGAGAACATATAGGTCATTGAGATACTCCGGTCAACAGTGCCCATCCACACTGCATATGAGGAGTCTTCATAATGAGGACCGGCCAACTCAGTTAGATATGAATAACTCGCTTGTATATGTATACCATGGGGAAAAAAAAAATGAGACTAGACATGGGTTATAATGATGTACACAAACTTATTTGTGCATTTTGAGAACTGTATTGTTATTCTCGGTGATTACTATGTACACAAAACTCTTTCTTTTGCCTTTTTTTTCTTGTTACTCAATAAACTTACTTTTGATTAAAAAAAAAGAAATGGGAGGAGGACCTGGTTCGAATCCCCACACATTATCACTGTTCCTATTTTGTGTGTATTAATCACTTGTAATATATGTGAGAGGAATGGTGTAGGTTGTTTGTTAGGAGCGTAGTAGGAAATCACCGCTGTATCCATTATATAACCCATGAGTATCAGGTATCTACCTTCTGGGTCTTTAATTTCTGATGATAAGGTGAATGGTGTGGATCAGTGAAATGCAATTAGAGTTCCCCTTTGTTTGGTACAGGCAGAAGCCGTGTAAATTTGTTGATAAAAAGGAGAAATATATTTTGGAGTAGAATCTTTGGTGAAGTGTGTTTCTTGGAGGCATACTATGTGAGCCTTCTTGTTATGGAAAGTACGGAAGGCTTTGGTCCTTTTTTGAGGGACATTTATTCCCTGAACATTCAGGGAAAGTATATTCAGTGGTGCCAAATGTTAAATCTGACTGAAAAGGGGAAGTCCCATTGATACATAATGTTGTGGCATTGCAGTTCCATTAGTTGGGGTTTCATGGATCGTCTTTTAGTAATAGTAAGTTGGGATAGGTCAGCAAAAATTTGATAATTGTGTCCTTGAAAATTAAGTTCCTTTTTTTCTCTTGCAGCAATTAGTATTTGTTCTTTCGTTCTGTAATAATGAAATTTTGTGATTATATCACGTGGGGGCCCATCTTTCTTTTTGGCTGTGAGGGCTCTGTGTACTCTGTCCAGTTCTAAACGTTCAATAGGGATATCTGGCTTTAGTTCTTGTAATAGAGCAGTAATAGTAGATTGCAGGTCTGTCACAGTTTCAGGTATTCCCCTTATGCGCAAGTTTGAACGTCTGGCTCTATTTTCGTAATCTTCGAGCTTAGTTTGAAGTATTAAATTCTCTTCTTTTAATTGTTCCAATTCTGTTATATTTTCTTGGGTTGTAATTTCAATTTCATCCATTTAATTTCTAAGGCTGCGGTGCGGTTTCCCAGCTCTCTTATTTCTTTGGTTAGGCTTTTTGTTATTTGGTCTGAGGTTTGTTTTAAAGCCTTATGAAGCATCTTTTCAAATTGTAATAATATTACTGGGGATGCTGAGGAGGCTTGTGGAGAAGTTTGTGAGAGGATTTGTTCTTTATCTGACTCAAATGGAGAGTCTTGCTGTGACATTTTCTGTCTGTGAGAGCGCCCTGATGCTGTATATTGTGAGGTGACTGGAGCTGCTTTAGTTGCAGTGAGTGCCTGTGAGCTCTTTTTGAGGTGATTTTTATTTCTGCCACGGCTTCCTCCCAGTACCATATTTCCTGCCCAAACTTTCACAGTTTGTTCCCTGGGGCAAAAAGGTTCAAATGGATACCTTTTGAGCCTGCAGGCTCCGCTTTGTCCTTCTCTTCTCTCCTCAGGGGTGCGGAGCTCTAACAATGCATGTCTGCTCCGCTAGACTCCGCCCATCTCCCCTCCCATCTGGATTTTTCATAGCAAGACGAGATACAGGCTGTTTTTCGCTTGCCTTGTGGTAAGTGCAATATTTGTGTGTTTGCGGATCACTGTATGCGGTATCTCTTTCATCTTCACCACCGACTCTGGTCGGGTTCACTCAAGGGTCTCCTTTGGACTGATTTCAGATTATTACTTCACATATTTTTTACTATGGACACCTATTTCTGATTCATAGATACATGTACAGACCTATGTATTTTTCCATTTTTTATTTTTCAATGTTTTGCACATATATATGTACTTTCTAACAGAAGCTTTCAAGATGACTTCACGTGTTTCATCAATACTTAGGGCGGTTATTTCTTTTTTCTATTCCCTATGGAGCCGGTTCACATATCTCCGGGGCGGCTGCAGAGCGCACTGCACAAAAATGCTGTGCGTCTTTGGCTCCGTTTCAGGGCCGAATTCAGGCATAGAATCGGCCCTGATTCGTCCCTGAAACGGGGAACAGGGACGCACAGCGCTCCTGTGCGATCCGCAGCCCGTTATGGTGTGAACCCGGGCTTAGGGTTTCACCTGCCCTATAAAAATAGAAAAGTTGGTTTTCCTCGAATACTCAAGACCACACAGGATGATGTTTCCTTCATGTGCAGTAAGGCTCAGTTTCCACTATTGTGACCCCAAAGTTGTGCAATTTACAGTGCAACTTTGCAATGCGCTTTTTGATGCGATGTCATGCGACTGGTGAGAACCATGGGAGAACAAGTTGCATAAAGTCGGAACAAAGTAGTACAAAAACCTTTTTTCAAGTCGCACCAATTAGAACAGGGACCATTGAAATACATGGATTTTGACTTGTCATGCCTCAAGTCACACAGCAACTCACAGTAGTGGAAACAAAGCCTAAGGCTTTTTGTTTCCAGATATTCATACATCAGTGTATCTTACCAGTGTTATCTACCTCTGTACTGTTTAAGATGCCTATTATCTGTATGCTTCTGTAGACCTCATAAAGAATTTTATATATATATATATATATATATATATATACAGTATCTCACAAAAGTGAGTAGACTCCTCACATTTTTGTAAATATGTTATTCTATCTTTTCATGTGACAACACTGAAGAAATTACACTTTGCTACAATGTAAATTGGTAAGTGTACAGCTTGTATAATAGTGTAAATTTTCTGTCCCCTCAAAATAACTCCACACACAGCCATTTGGCAACAAAAGTGAGTACACCCCTAAGTGAAAATGTCCAAATTGGGCCCAATTAGCCATTTTCCCTCCCCGGTGTCATGTGACCCGTTAGTGTTACAAGGTCTCAGGTGTGAATGGGGAGCAGGTGTGTTAAATTTGGTGTTATCGCTCTCACTCTCTCATACTGGTCACTGGAAGTTCAACTCTCTGAAGATCTGTAAAAAATAATTGTTGCTCTGCATAAAGATGGCCTACTCTATAAGAAGATTGCCAAGACCCTGAACCTGAGCTGCAGCACGGTGGCCAAGACCCTGAAAGTGTTGTCACATGAAGAGATATAATAAAATATTTACAAAAATGTGAGGGGTGTACTCACTTTTGTGAGATATTTTTTATATATATATATATATATATATATATATATATATATATATATATATATATATATAGCACACCCCACGTATGACCTATCCCCCACTCCCGCACAGCCCAGCACACCGAATCTTCACAGTCAGAGAACAGTCCATAGGTTTGTTTTTTGTGGTTTATTGGGGTGGATTAACAACTTAGATGGGGATAGGGGGGTTATGTGATGCCCATTTGACTTTAGCAAACTTCAGAGACAACTTTCTATATGCATATACAAACTCCTCTTCAACTTTCGCTTGTGCACACTTTGCTTCTCTCAGCTCAGCCTATGCTGGTTCATTCCTGGGGTGGGGATTTGACAGACTCCTTGTCAGTTCAGTAGTGGCCCATTACAGGCAGGAACTCACAGTCCCTTAACAGTAGCACATGTGGAGTGACACAGCAAGTAACCTTTTCTTCTGCTTCCACTGTGGCCACTGATCCCAGCACCATTTCTTTAGGCAATGCCAGTTCCCCTGGCTGCAACTGCCTCTTTCAACAGCCCTTCTGGCTGCCTCTACATCTCCTCTCTTTGCTCCTGTGCCTCCAGGAAAAGTCCAGGAAAAGTCTCCTTCCTTGTGTCTTTGGCAGGATCCTTCCAGCACCCAAGCCCCGGTCCAAGGCAGGACACCCCCTGCCCAGACTAGGGGGTACCCCTCAGGGCCACGACAGCCTCCTTATCACTGTATCTCCATCTTCCACCCAACTGCCCTGCTGGCATGGCCCGTGTCTATTTATGGGGTAATCTCTGTCCCTGCCAGCCCACTTCTGGGGATTGTCCAAGGCCCCACAAATATTCATAGCAGCCCTTCCTAACTCCCACCCTCTAGTTCTAGAAGGTTCTCCAATCTTCCAGACCAGGGGGAGGCACCAGAGAGAGCTGCTAAGATGAGTCATCCAGCCCTGCTCTCTAATAACCCTGACCCAATTTAGTGACTGGCCAGAATATGCTTTTTCCTACTCTTAAACTAGTAGTACACATTAGAGGGTGCTACATCTATATATATATATAAATTATATGTATATATTTTCATCTTAACATTTGCTAACTAGCACAGGAACTTCACAAATTCCACATGTATTTGTGACAATGTTAAAATGAACACAAATTCATTGACAAAACCTTTCTAGCCTTACAGTCAGTTATAGTTACTTTCAGTTAATAATAAGTGACAATGGGGATTCCACTTGTTGTGGCAACAATAAAATTAGAATTAATTCATTATGTTAAAAGCAGTGAGAATATGTGATACAGATGTGTTTCAGAAAAATCTGTTATCCATTAGAAAATTGATAAGATAAAACAAGTAAAAACAAATAATACAAAGTCAAACCTTGCTCTATTCCTTTAGGCCTCATACACACTGGGCATGAAAAATACTGCTTCTAAGGGCATTTGACATTTTTTTTCCCTCTAAACATCCCTCTATGATTGGCACACATAGGCATTTGCACTTACGTGTTCAGGAGAGGAGCATTTTGGCAGACAAAATATACCTGGCATGCCTAAACCCCAAAGGGGTTCAGAAGACCTGGGCAAATGCCCAGTGTGCATGAGGCTTTACTAATTAAAATTAACCTGTACTATGACACAACCTCCCCAAACAAACCCCATCCATTGCACGTTCACTGTACAATAGGCACTCTGCTCCTGTCTGCATTTTTAATTGCCACCAATGCCCTCAGAAAGATCCATACAACAATAATTTTTTCCCCAAGGCTTCCGTCACAATATTGCGGTCTCTTCTGGTGAGTCAACACATGTTATGTCATGTGCTAAATTGCGTTGTGTTAACCACTTCCAGGGGTGGCTCCAGACAATTATTTTGGGGACGGGAAGAGGCGTACACTCCCATGGGAGTCTATGCCGGAAGTGGGTGCAAATACCTGTATTAGACAGGTATTTGCACTCTCCTCCCCCCTGAAAGGTGCCAAATGTGACACTGGTGGGGGGGAGGGTTCTGAAAAGTGGAAGTTCCATTTTTGTGTGGAACTCCGCTTTAAGCTATAAATTATGTTTGTTCCAGGTTAGCTGTACGCATGCGCCACCTACTGGCCAAACATTAATACCATTTGTAATAATACCTTTAACCTTTAAAGGATGTGACATAAAAATCATCACATCCTCTTTAGTCAGGAAGTGAAACCCCTAGGGATCAGCATTTTCAAGGTTATCCCAGCTGCTTAGATGTAATCTCTTCCCATCCATGGCATTGGAGGTAAGCAATCTTCCCCTTCCTCCTTCACAGGCTATTAGGGAAAGCAGATAGTCATTTCAGTTGTTATTTTATATGATGTTTACTATTGTATGGTAATGTTATATTATTCTTGTTATTTTCAGTTTTACCGCGTGTGTCATTCACACTTGTATTAAAATCTGCAACGTGCCAATAAAGACACAGACAAGAAACAGCAGTCTATTATTGTGTGCGCAGAAAAAGGTTATCTGCCTGGATAGCTACCCATAGACTCCGGGAGTACGGGGAGCGAGGCCAGGACACTGCCCATATAGATCAGAGTTTCTCCTTAGAATGCCCAGAGCAGGAGTGCCCCCTCAGTGTGTCCAGAGCAGGAGAGGGGCCCCTCAGAGTGCCCAGAGCCGAAAAAGTGTCCCCTCAGAGTGCCCAGAGCAGGAGAATGCCCACTTAAAGTGCCCAACACAGGCATGTCCCCTCAGAGTTCCCACAGCAGGAGTGACCCCTTTGATCAGTGTCCATATAGACCAGGCTTCCCCTTAAAGTGCCAAAATTAGTAGTTCCCCTTTAGGGTAACCAGATTAGGCATGACCCCTTAGAGTGCCCAGAGCAGGAGTGACCCCTTAGATCAGTGTCCCTAAAAACCAGGCTTCCCCCTTAAATGTGCCAAGATTAGGCGTGCCCAAATCAGTAGTGACTCCTTAAAATGACCTAATTAGGAATGCCCCCTCAGAGTGCCCAGAGCAGGAGTGTCCCCTCAGATCTATGCCCATATAGACCAGCCTTCCTCCTGAGAGTACCTAGAGCAGGAGAATGCCCCAGAGAGACCGGAGCAGAAGTGACCCAAGAGAGAGTGTCCAGAGCAAGAGTGAGCTTTTACAATGCCCAGAGCAGCAGTGACCCCTTTAAGTCCCCAAATTAGGAGTGCCCTCTCAGAGAGCCCAGAGCAGAAGTGTGCCTCCTCAGAGAGCCTAGAGCAGGAGTGTGCCTCCTCAGAGAGCCCAGAGCAGGAGTGTGCCTCCTCAGAGAGCCCAGAGCAAGAGTGTGCCTCATCAGAGAGCCCAGAGCAGGAGTGTGCCTCCTCAGAGACCCCAAAGCAGGAGTGTGCCACCTCAAAATGCCCAGAGCAGGAGTGTGCCCCCTCAAACTGCCCAGAGCAGAAGAGTGCCCCCTCAAACTGCCCAGAGCGGAAGAGTGCCCCCTCAAACTGCCCAGAGCAGAAGAGTGCCCCCTCAGTGCCCAGAGCAGAAGAGTGCTCCCTCAGTGTGCCCAGAGCAAATGAGTGCCCCCTCAGTGTGCCCAGAGCAGATGAGTGCCCCCTTAGTGTGCCCAGAGCAGGAGAATAACTCCTTAGTGTACCCAGAGCAGATAAGTGCCCCCCTTAGTGTGCCCAGAGCAGGAGAATAATCCCTTAGTGTGCCCAGAGCAGGAGAGTGCCCCCTTAGTGTGCCCAGAGCAGAAGAGTAACCTCTTAGTGTGTCCAGAGCAGAAGACTACCCCCTTAGTGTGCCCAGAGCAGAAGCGTACCCCTTTAGTGTGCCCAGAGCAGAAGAGTACCCCCTTAGTGTGCCCAGAGCAAGAAGAGTGCCCCCTAATGCCCCGTACACACGGTCGGACTTTGTTCGGACATTCTGACAACAAAATCCTAGGATTTTTTCTGACGGATGTTGGCTCAAACTTGTCTTGCATACACACGGTCACACAAAGTTGTCGGAAAATCCGATCGTTCTGAACGTGGTGACGTAAAACACGTACGTCGGGACTATAAACGGGGCAGTGGCCAATAGCTTTCATCTCTTTATTTATTGTGAGCATGCGTGGCACTTTGTCCGTCGGATTTGTGTACACACGATCGGAAATTGTGCCCCCTTAGTGTGCCCAGAGCAGGAGAATAATCCCTTAGTGTGCCCAGCGCAGGAGAAAAACCCCTTAGTGTGTCCAGAGCAGAAAAGTGCCCCCTTAGTGTGCCCAGAGCAGAAGAGTACCCCCTTAGTGTGCCCAGAGCAAGAAGAGTGCCCCCTTAGTGTGCCCAGAGCATGAGAAAAACCCCTTAGTGTGCCCAGAGCAGAAGAGTACCCCCTTAGTGTGCCCAAAGCAGAAAAGTACCCCCTTAGTGTGCCCAGAGCATAAGAGTGCCCCCCTAGTGTGCCCAGAGCAGATGAGTGCCCCCCTAGTGTGCCCAGAACAGATGAGTGCCCCCTAGTGTGCTCAGAGCAGATGAGTGCCCCCTTAGTGTGCCCAGAGCAGAAGAATAACCCTTTAGTGTGCAGAGCAGATGAGTGCCCCCTTAGTGTGCACAAAGCAGGAGAATAACCCATTAGTGTGTCTAGAGCAGAAGAGTGCCCCCTTAGTGTGCCCAGAACAGATGACTGTCCCCCTAGTGTGCCTAGAGCAGATGAGTACCCCCTCAGTGTGCCCAGAGCAGGAGAATAACCCCTTAGTGTGCCCAGAGCAGATGAGTGCCCCCTTAGTGTGCCCAGAGCAGAATAGTACCCCCTTAGTGTGCCCAGAGCAGAAGAGTACCCCCTTAGCGTGCCCAGAGTAGAAGAGTACCCCCTTAGCGTGCCCAGAGTAGAAGAGTACCCCCTTAGTGTGCCCAGAGCAGAAGAGTGCCCCCTTAGTGTGCCCAGAGAAATAAGAGTGCCCCCTTAGTGTGCCCAGAGCAAGAGAATAACCCCTTAGTTTGCCCAGAGCAGATGAGTGCCCCGAGCAGGATAATAACCCCTTAGTGTGCCCAGAGCAGAAGAGTGCCCGCTTAGTGGGTCCATAGCAGAAATGTGCCCCCTTAGTGTGCCCAGAGCAGAAGTGGGCCCCTTAGTGTGCCCAGAGCAGAAGAGTGCCCCCTTAGTGTGCCCAGAGCAGAAGAGTGCCCCCTTAGTGTGTCCAGAGCAGAAAAGTGTGCTCCCTTAGTGTGCCCAGAGCAGGAGAATAACTCCTTAGTGTGCCCAGAGCAGACGAGTGCTCCCTAAGTTTGCCCAGTGCAGGAGAATAACTCCTTGGTGTGCCCAAAGCAGAAGAGTGCCCCCTTAGTGTGCACAGAGCAGGAGTGTCCCTTTAGTGTGCCAAGAGCAGAAGTGCCCCCTTAGTGTGCCCAGAGCAGAAGAGTGTCCCCTTAGTGTACTCAGAGCAGAAGGGTGTCCCCTTAGTGTTCCCAGAGCAGAAGAGTGCCCCCTTAGTGTGCCCAGAGCAAGAGAATAACCCCTTAGTGTGCCCAGAGCAGAAAAGTGCCCCCTAAGTGTGCCCAGAGCAGGAGAATAACCCCTTAGTGTGCCCAGGGCAGGGGAATAGCCCCTCAGTGTGCCCAGAGCAGAGGAGTGCTCCCTTAGTGTGTCCAGAGCAAAAGAGTCCCCCCCTTAGTGTGCCCAGAGCAGGAGAATAACTCCTTGGTGTGCCCGGAGCAGATGAGTGCCCCCTAAGTGTGCCCAGAGCATAAGTGTGCCCCCTTAGTGTGCACAGAGCAGGAGAATAACTCCTTAGTGTGCCCAGAGCAGATGAGTGTCCCCTAAGTGTGCCCAGAGCAGGTGAATAACTCCATAGTGTGCCCAGAGCAGGAGAATAATCCCTTAGTGTGCCCAGCGCAGGAGAAAAACCCCTTAGTGTGTCCAGAGCAGAAAAGTGCCCCCTTAGTGTGCCCACAGCAGAAGAGTACCCCCAAATGTGCCCAGAACAGAAGAGTACCCCCTTAGTGTGCCCAGAGCAAGAAGAGTGCCCCCTTAGTGTGCCCAGAGCATGAGAACAACCCCTTAGTGTGCCCAGAGCAGATGAGTGCCCCCTTAGTGTGCCCAGAACAGAAGAGTACCCCCTTAGTGTGCCCAAAGCATAAGAGTGCCCCCCTAGTGTGCCCAGAGCAGATGAGTGCCCCCCTAGTGTGCCCAGAACAGATGAGTGCCCCCTAGTGTGCTCAGAGCAGATGAGTGCCCCCTTAGTGTGCCCAGAGCAGAAGAATAACCCTTTAGTGTGCAGAGCAGATGAGTGCCCCCTTAGTGTGCACAGAGCAGGAGAATAACCCATTAGTGTGTCTAGAGCAGAAGAGTGCCCCCTTAGTGTGCCCAGAACAGATGACTGTCCCCCTAGTGTGCCTAGAGCAGATGAGTACCCCCTCAGTGTGCCCAGAGCAGGAGAATAACCCCTTAGTGTGCCCAGAGCAGATGAGTGCCCCCTTAGTGTGCCCAGAGCAGAATAGTACCCCCTTAGTGTGCCCAGAGCAGAAGAGTACCCCCTTAGCATGCCCAGAGTAGAAGAGTACCCCCTTAGCGTGCCCAGAGTAGAAGAGTACCCCCTTAGTGTGCCCAGAGCAGAAGAGTGCCCCCTTAGTGTGCCCAGAGAAGGAAGAGTGCCCCCTTAGTGTGCCCAGAGCAAGAGAATAACCCCTTAGTTTGCCCAGAGCAGATGAGTGCCCCCCTTAGTGTACCCAGAGCAGGAGAATAATCCCTTTGTGTGCCCAGAGCAGGAGAAAAACCCCTTAGTGTGTCCAGAGCAGAAGAGTGCCCCCTTAGTGTGCCCAGAGCAGAAGAGTGCTCCCTTAGTGTGCCCAGACCAGAAGAATAACCCCTTAGTGTGCCCAGAGAAGAAGAGTGCCCCCTAAGTGTGCCCAGAGCAGGAGAATAACCCCTTAGTGTGCCCAGGGCAGGAGAATAGCCCCATAGTGTGCCCAGAGCAGAAGAGTGCTCCCTTAGTGTGCCCAGAGCAAGAGAATAACTCCTTGCTGAGCCCAGAGCAGAAGAGTGCCCCCTTAGTGTATCCAGAGAAAAAGAGTGCCCCCTTAGTGTCCCCAGAGCAGGAGAATAACTCCTTAGTGTACACAGAGCAGGAGAGTACCCCCTTAGTGTGCCCAGAGCAGGAGAATAACTCATTAGTGTGCCCAGAGCAGAAGTGTGCCCCCTTAGTGTATCCAGAGCAGAGGAGTTCCCCCTAAGTGTGCCCAGAGCAGGAGAATAACCCCTTAGTGTGCCCAGAGCAGAAGTGTGCCCCCTTAGTGTGCCCAGAGCAGGAGAATAACTCCTTGGTGTGCCCAGAGCAGAAGAGTGCCACCTTAGTGTATCCAGAGCAAAAGAGTGCCCCCTTAGTGTGCCCAGAGCAGGAGAATAACCCCTTAGTGTGCCCAGAGCAGAAGAGTGCCCCCTTAGTGTGCCCAGAGCAGAAGAGTGCCCCCTTAGTGTGCCCAGAGCAGAAGTGTGCCCCCTTAGTGTGCCCAGAGCAGAAGTGTGCCCCCTTAGTGTGCCCAGAGCAGAAAAGTGTGCTCCCTTAGTGTGCCCAGAGCAGGAGAATAACTCCTTAGTGTGCCCAAAGAAAAAGAGTGCCCCCTTAGTGTGCCCATAGCAGGAGTGTCCCCTTAGTGTGCCCAGAGCAGGAGTGCCCCCTTAGTGTGCTCAGAGCAGAAAAGTTTCCCCTTAGTGTGCCCAGAGCAGAAGAGTGTCCCCTTAGTGTGCCCAGAGCAGAAGAGTGCTCCCTTAGTGTGCCCAGAACAGGAGAATAACCCCTTAGTGTGCCCAGAGCAGAAGAGTGCCCCCTAAGTGTGCCCAGAGCAGGAGAATAGCCTCTTAGTGTGCCCAGAGCAGAAGAGTGCTCACTTAGTGTGCCCAGAGCAGAAGAGCCCCCCCTTAGTGTGCCCAGAGCAGGAGAATTACTCATTGGTGTGCCCAGAGCAGAAAAGTGCCCCCTTTGTGTATCCAGAAAAAAAGAGTGCCCCTTTAGTGTGCCCAGAGCAGGAGAATAACCCCTAATAGGGCGTACACACGGTCGGACTTTGTTCAGACATTCCGACAACAAAATCCTAGGATTTTTTCCGACGGATGTTGGCTCAAACTTGTTTTGTCTACACACGGTCGCACAAAGTTGTCGGAAAATCCGATCGTTCTAAACGCGGTGACGTAAAACACGTACGTCGGGACTATGAACGGGGCAGTGGCCAATAGCTTTCATCTCTTTATGTATTCTGAGCATGCGTGGCACTTTGTCCGTCGGATTTGTGTACACACGATCGGAAATTCCGACAACGGATTTTGTTGTCGGAAAATTTTATCTCCTGCTCTCCAACTTTGTGTGTCGGAAAATCCGATGGAAAATGTCCGATGGAGCCCACACACGGTCGGAATTTCCGACAACACGCTCCGATCGGACATTTTCCATCGGAAAATCCGACCGTGTGTACGGGGCATTAGTGTGCCCAGAGCAGAAGAGTGTCCCCTAAGTGTGCCCAGAGCAGGAGAATAGCCCCTTAGTGTGCCCAGAGCAGAAGAATGCTCCCTTAGTGTGCCCATAGCAAAATAGTCCCCCCTTAGTGTGCCCAGAGCAGGAGAATAACTCTTTAGTGTGCCCAGAGCAGGTGAGTGCCCCCTAAGTGTGCCCAGAGCAGGTGGATAACTCCTTAGTGTGCCCAGAGCAGGAGAATAACTCCTTAGTGTGCCCAGAGCAGGAGAATAACTCCTTAGTGTGCTCAGAGTAGAAGTGTGCCCCCTTAGTGTGCCCAGAGCAGAAGTGTGCCCCCTTAGTGTATCCAGAGCAGAAGAATGCCCACTAAGTGTGCCCAGAGCAGGAGAATAACCCCTTAGTGTGCCCAGAGCAGAAGTGTGCCCCCTTAGTGTGCACAGAGCAGGAGAATAACTCCTTGGTGTGCCCAGAGCAGAAGAGTGCCCCCTTAGTGTATCCAGAGCAAAAGAGTGCCTCGAGCAGGATAATAACCCCTTAGTGTGCCCAGAGCAGAAGAGTGCCCGCTTAGGGGGTCCATAGCAGAAGTGTGCCCCCTTAGTGTGCCCAGAGCAGAAGTGTGCCCCCTTAGTGTGCCCAGAGCAGAAGTGTTCCCCCTTAGTGTGCCCAGAGCAGAAGAGTGCCCCCTTAGTGTGCCCAGAGCAGAAGAGTGCCCCCTTAGTGTGTCCAGAGCAGAAAAGTGTGCTCCCTTAGTGTGCCCAGAGCAGGAGAATAACTCCTTAGTGTGCCCAGAGCAGACGAGTGCTCCCTAAATTTGCCCAGAGCAGGAGAATAACTCCTTGGTGTGCCCAAAGCAGAAGAGTGCCCCCTTAGTGTGCACAGAGCAGGAGTGCCCCCTTAGTGTGCCAAGAGCAGAAGTGCACCCTTAGTGTGCCCAGAGCAGAAGAGTGTCCCCTTAGTGTACTCAGAGCAGAAGAGTGTCCCCTTAGTGTGCCCAGAGCAGAATAGTGCCCCCTAAGTGTGCCCAGAGCAGGAGAATAACCTCTTAGTGTGCCCAGGGCAGGGGAATAGCCCCTAAGTGTGCCCAGAGCAGAGGAGTGCTCCCTTAGTGTGCCCAGAGCAAAAGAGTGCCCCCTTAGTGTGCCCAGAGCAAGAGAATAACTCCTTGGTGTGCCCAGAGCAGATGAGTGCCTCCTAAGTGTGCCCAGAGCAGGTGAATAACTCCTTAGTGTGCCCAGAGCAGAAGAATAACTCCTTAGTGTGCCCAGAGCAGGAGAATAACTCCTTAGTGTACCCAGAGCATAAGTGTGCCCCCTTAGTGTGCCCAGAGCATAAGTGTGCCCCCTTAGTGTGCCCAGAGCAGAAGAGTGCCCCCTTAGTGTGTCCAGAGCAGAAAAGTGTGCTCCCTTAGTGTGCCCAGAGCAGGAGAATAACTCCTTAGTGTGCCCAGAGCAGATGAGTGTCCCCTAAGTGTGCCCAGAGCAGGTGAATAACTCCATAGTGTGCCCAGATCAGAACATTGCTCCCTTAGTGTGCCCAGAGCAAAAGAGTGCCCCCTTAGTGTGCCCAGAGCAGGAGAATAACTCCTTAGTGTGCCCAGAGCAGATGAGTGCCCCCCCAAGTGTGCCCAGAGCAGGTGAATAACTCCTTAGTGTGCCCAGAGCAGGAGAATAACTCCTTAGTGTGCCCAGAGCAGGAGAATAACTCCTTAGTGTGTCCAGAGCAGAAGAGTTCCCCCTAAGTGTGCCCAGAGCAGGAGAATAACCCCTTAGTGTGCCCAGAGCAGAAGTGTGCCCCCTTAGTGTTCCCAGAGCAGGAGAATAACTCCTTGGTGTGCCCAGAGCACAAGTGTGCCCCCTTAGTGTGCCCAGAGCAGAAGTGTGCCCCTTAGTGTGCCCAGAGCAGGAGAATAACTCCTTAGTGTGCCCAGAGCAGACAAGTGCCCCCTAAGTGTGCTTAGAGCAGGAGAATAACTCCATAGTGTGCCCAAAGCAGAAGAGTGCCCCCTTAGTGTACCCAGAGCAGGAGTGCCCCCTTATTGTTCCCAGAGCATGAGTGCCCCCTTAGTGTGCCCAGGGCAGAAGAGTGTCCCCTTAGTGTTCCCAGAGCAGATTAGTGTCCCCTTAGTGTGCCCAGAGCAGGAGAATAACTCCTTAGTTTGCCAAGAGCAGACAAGTGCCCCCTAAGTGTGCTTAGAGCAGGAGAATAACTCCATAGTGTGCCCAAAGCAGAAGAGTGCCCCCTTAGTGTGCCCAGAGCAGGAGTGCCCCCTTAGTGTGCCCAGAGCAGGAGTGCCCCTTAGTGTGCCCAGGGCAAAAGAGTGTCCTCTTAGTATGCCCAGAGCAGAAGAGTGCCCCCTTAGTGTGCCCAGAGCAGGATAATAGCCCCTTAGTGTGCCCAGAACAGAAGAGTGCCCCCTTTGTGTGCTCAGAGCAGGAGAGTGCCCCCTAAGTGTGCCCAGAGCAGAAGAATAACCCTTATAGGGCGTACACACGGTCAGACTTTGTTCGGACATTCCGACAACAAAATCCTAGGATTTTTTCCGATGGATGTTGGCTCAAACTTGTCTTGCATACACACGGTCACACAAAGTTGTCGGAAAATCCGATCGTTCTGAACGCGGTGACGTAAAACACGTACGTCAGGACTATAAACGGGGCAGTGGCCAATAGCTTTCATCTCTTTATATATTCTGAGCATGCCTGGCACTTTGTCCGTCGGATTTGTGTACACAGGATCGGAATTTCCGACAACGGATTTTGTTATCGGAAAATTTTATCTCCTGCTCTCCAACTTTGTGTGTCGGAAAATCCGATGGAAAATGTCCGATGGAGCCCACACACGGTCGAAATATCCGACAACACGCTCCGATCGGACATTTTCCATCGGAAAATCCGACCGTGTGTACGGGGCATTAGTGTGCCCAGATCTCAGGATTCCTCTTATCCAGATCAGTGCCTGCCACAACCATAGAGGAGGACTGGAGTCACAATTCTTATCCTTCCTCCATTGATAAGGACTGGAGTCACTGTCCCTCCCCCCTCAGCAGACAGCAGCTCCATAATAAGAATCAGGGCCAGGCAGGTGATGGTGAGGGGTGGGTGCAGCCTACCTGCATTTTCAGAAGTATCGTAATCCTTCCTCCTCTGGGGCTGGGACAGGAAACTTTCCTCTTGTCCTAATCCTGGCTCAGCCCACAGCAGCTCCATAGAAGCACACACAGCTCCTGTCTGCCTGGTGGTGACGAGGGGGAGGGGTGGGTGTGGCTTTAATGCTGAGAGAGAGAGAGTGAGAAAGAGAAAGCAATTCCTTCCTCCACGGGCTGGGCTGCAAGCTTCTCCATCCTCCATAGTGCAGCCTGCAAGTGCAGAGGCTCCACATGTCCCAGTGCTTTTAAAACCAAGCGCTTCTGCATAGCACTGGGTCTGGGAAGGGATCACTCCGCCACTGATATGAATGCACTAACCCAGCCCCTGCTGGGACTCACCGGCTTATGCGGCAGAGCGGCAATATCCCTCCTCTAAATAAAAGAGTTCCCACACCTTTTTTGTCACATAGGGCATACAGGTAAAATATTCTTTAAAAAATTGTGTGACATTATATTGGTAATTCACATGTGTAATTTTTGAGGATGCTATGATGGTGCTTAAAGAATGTTTGGGGGTGCTTTAGCACTCCCAAGCACCAACCTGGTGCTGCCCCTGACCACTTCAGCCCCAGAAGATTTGGCTGCTCAATGACCAGGCCATTTTTTTGCGATTCGGCACTGCATTGCTTTAACTGACAATTGCGTGGCCTTGCGATGCTTTACCCAAACAATATTGACGTCCTTTTTTTCCTATAAATAGAGCTTTCTTTTGGTGTTATTTGATCGCCTCTGCAGTTTTTATTTTTTGCACTATAAACAAAAAAAGAGCGACAATTTTGAAAAACCACAATATTTTTTACTTTTTGCTATAATAAATATCCCCATTTTTTTGTTTTAAAAAAAGCTAATTTTTTTCTCAGTTTAGGCCGATATGTATACTTCTACATATTTTTGGTAAAAAAAATTGCGTTAAGCGTATATTGATTGGTTTGCACAAAAGTTATAGCATCTATAAAATAGGGGATAGATTTATAGCATTTTTATTATTATTTTTTTTTTTTTACTAGTAATGGCGGCGATCTGTGTTTTTTTATCAGGACCGGGACATTATGGCGGACACATTTTGGTGGACACTTTTGACACATTTTTGGGACCATTGGCATTTATACAGCGAAGTGCTATAAAAATTTACTGATTACTGTAAAAATGTCACTGGCAGAGAAGGGGTTGACACTAGGGGGTGATCAAGGGGTTAACTGTGTTCCCTGTGTGTGTTTCTAACTGTAGGGGGGGACTGACCTGGAGGAAATGACAAACCGTGGTTCCTAGCTATAAGCGAATTAATATTCGCTAGTGTCTTCCTGATTCTCCTCCCGGCCAATCAGGAAGCGGGTCTTAAGAGCCAAGTGTGCGAGAGGAGAAGCGATTGTATTGCCTGCCAAGGGAAGGAGGAGGGAGGAAGCCGCCCGCCAAAGAGGAGGAGACACAGGAAGGAGCCAAAGCTGCTAGATGGGGTAAGTGAGGGGCTGATGGGGGGACAGACAAGCGACTGAAGGACTGACTGACCGATGGGGGGGTTTAGACGGGTGTCTTATTTGCCCCCCCAAAATACAGCACCAGACACCACTGATGGACGCTGTGATTGATGTTAAATTAACATCATAGAACACATTTTTTTTTTAAGAACCCTTTCACACTTGTGCGACTTGTCCTGCGACTTGGCACTGAAAAGTCGCACGACAAGTCTTACCTCATGATTTCCAATGAGTACCATTTATATCTGTGGGACTTTAAGTCGCACCGACTTCAAAGTAGTCCCTGTACTACTTTGGTCCCACTTTGATGCGAGTTTACACATGCATTCCCTGAAATTGGGGCAAAATCGTGTCAAAAACGCTGCCGCAAAATCGCAGTAAAATCTCAGCAAAATCGCGCAACTTTGAAGTCGCAGTAGTGTTAACGGGGCCTAAAAAGCTTTCTTTATAGTGTGTGTGTGTGTGTGTATTTTTTATTTTGTGAATGAGTCACCCATACCCATTTATGTAGGAAAGGGTGGATATCTGGTGGACACCTTATCTTAAAGGAGCTTCCAAATTTTAATATTTCCCCCTTCTCAGACACCTACATCCTCTGGGCCAAAGATGTGGTGACTAGTCCTAACATGGGGAGAAGATGCCTTGCCAAGGTGATTCCAGTCAAGTGCATGCCAGATCCTTATCCAGGCTTGCAGTCTGGCTGGCCAGGAAAAAGGAAGGCAGTGTTGCCAACCGTCAGTATTTTTACTGGCAGACAGTAAAAAATGGGCACTTTTCTCCTGCCAGTAAATTCCAGTGACAGGAAAAGGTTGCCAGTAAAAAATATGGCTGTGAAACTTGGCTTGCGCAGTTCCAGTCCGGGGCGGACCATCCGCCCCGGAACATCCAATTGCCTGCTACAGTGTGTTTGGGTGGCGTCGGCAGGGGGCGGGCCTGGTGGAGGTGGTGCCTGAGCATGTGTCGCGTGATGTCATGGAGCAAAGGGAGCCGAGCGGAGCAGCTGGAGCCTTGCATGCTGGTTGGGAGCAAGGAAAGCTGGAAGAGGGACTGTCTGTGCTGTTTGGACTGGAGTGAACTGAAGGGACCGCCTGGTATCGAGAGAAACTGTCACTGTGACTCGTGTCGTGTTGGTGATCAGTGTCACTATGAGAGTAAATTTCATGTGTGTGCGTCTGCCCATTCTAATTTCTTGCCCTCCTGAGTCCTGTCCCTGAGCTACCTACTATATCGAAAATAAAATAAGAAATATGTTTTTTGCCTTAATATCTACCTTAAATCACATTGCTAATTCCATAGTGTACTTGTTTGTAGCCGAAATACTGAAATTTGCACTTAAACCTGTAAATTTGTAACTTTTGGAAATATCAGTAAAAACTTGCCAGTGCCTGTAAATTTTGGGTGTCTTGTCAGTAAATTTCAATCTGGTAGGTTGGCAACATGAAGGGCAGTGATATTTTTCCCCCTCCTGAAACATTCGAGGCCATATACCCTTAACATGAGGAGGGTACTCACTGGCAAGGCACATTGTTCCTATGTTGTCCAACTGACATCATTGACCAAATATGGTCACCCAGGATCCCCAGTCACTTTGCTTACAAACAGAAGCAGATCAAAGACTGGAACAACCATTTAGCGGCAAAAAAAAAATGTGTCACTTTTACTGATGTACGTTGTACAGATGTGCAAGTTTGACCCCGTCAAGCCTAAGGGTAAAATAAAGCTAAATGCCTAAGCACAATTTTGCAACTTTGACATGTGTTAGTAAAACTGTACATATCGTCACAACTACTTAATCCAGGTGGATTATACCTTGTTTTTTTTAGAACAAATTGGGCTTTCTTTTGGTGGTAAATGCTAATGGAAATCTCCTGATTTTTTTTTTATCATTAAAGTAAACCAGCCTAAAATAGTAAAAAAATAATAATTTTTTTTAAATGTAGCTGCAGATTTCTTGCTATTATCATATATCACCACCAAATAACAACCCAAAATAAATTATTTTGCTCCTGTTGATTGCAGCGATGCCACATATGTGTATGTTAGTTGTTGTTTGTACCCATAGTACAGCCCAGAAACAATGGTGCGCATTTTGCAATTTTTTTATTTAGCCAGCTTAAAACAAACTTACACTAATACTGACACTAACTGACAGTGATACAAATTAAAAGCTTTATTTTTTAAATTCTACCCAAAATATGCTGACCATGACCTTTGACCCCGACCTTGACCTTTGATCTGACATTGACCTTTGACCCTGACCTTGACCCTAACACTAACTCTGGCTAGCCTTGATCTTGTTATTTTTTCCTTTTTGCTTTAATTATTGCTGTATTTATTTATTATTCTCTATTTTATTTTTTATATATTTTTTTCCTTTTCACACACTTTTGTTTATTTACTTTTCCTCTCATGCAAGAAGAGGAAAAAAACAATGTATCTTTCTCTTCATTCAGAAGAGGAAGTAAACACAGGGGTGGGCTCACAGTGACTATCACAGCAATCAGGTGACCCAGAACTGACAGTCCTGGGTGCCGATCGTTAGTACGAGACCCGGGGCTCTCAGTGTGCTGGGAGCTCACTGTTCGGCACACTGCCAGCACAAAGGTAGATATGCATATATGTGGCTACCACAGAAAAAATCCCACTTCTGTGATATATGTGTACAGTCGGCGAGAAGGGGTTAAGGTGACCCCCAAGAATTTAATTTAAAGGAAATTTGTTTTTATTGTTGCCCTTTAAGCCTTATTAAAGGACTGCTCCCTGCTGAACAGTAAACAGAAAAATGTTTTGCATTAGTACGCGTCCCCCATGGCAATGCCAAGCTACCCATGCCCTTTGTTTTCTAAAAGCTTGCATATTGGACTAGAAAAAGGAAAAACTACAAAGGGTTAGTTCCTATAGACTTCTATTTGGTAAATTAACCCACTGATAACTGTTTGATAACAGAACTTCAATCCAGTATAATTTTACTTCAGAAAAGAGCAATAGGAAGGATGTTTTTAAGTCTTTTGAAGTGTCAGAATACATTGTTTTTCCTTAGTCCTGTCTCTGCATTGAAAGTGAAACTGAACAGAGCAATCATAAACAGGCAGTGTCAAGCTCGGGACACTATGTAGAGGCAAACAGGAGAGGGAAACAGAGGAACATGCCAAGGCATAAAGTATAGAATCTGCTGTGGCAGCACATTCCTCAATTACAGTGCTTTGCAAAAGTATTCACCCCCATTGGCATTTTTCGTGTTTTGTTGCCTCACAACCTGGAATTAACATGGATTGTTTGAGGTTTTGCATCATTTAATTTACAGAACATGCCCACAACTTTAAAGATTTTTTTTTATTGTGATGCAAACAACAAATAGGACAAAGTAACGGAAAAAGTTAATGTGCATAACTATTCACCCCCCTAAAGTAAATACTTTGTAGAGCCACCTTTGGCGGCTATCACAGCTACAAGTCGCTTTGGATAAGTCTCTATGAGCTTGCCATGTCTTACCACTGGGGTTTTTGCCCATTCCTCCTTTCAAGACTGCAAGTTGGATGGTTTGCGCTTGTGAACAGTAATCTTTAAGTCTGACCACAGTTTTTCTATTGGATTGAGGTCTGGGCTTTGACTGGGCCATTCCAACACATTTGCATGTTTCCCCTTTAACCACTCAACTGTTGCTTTAGCAGTGTGTTTGGGGTCAAAGTCCTGCTGGAAGGTGAACATCCGTCCTAGCCTCAAATCACACAAAGAGTGGTACAAGTTTTGCTCAAGAATATCCCTGTATTTAGCACCATCCATCTTTCCCTCAACCCTGACCAGTTTCCCAGTCATGACTGCTGAAAAACATCCCCACAGCATGATGCTGCCACCACCATGTTTCACTGTGGGGATTGTGTTCTTTGGGTGATGTGATGTGTTGAGTTTCCGCCAGCGTTTTCTTTGATGGCCAAAAAGTTCAATTTTAGCCTGATCAGACCAGAGCACCTTCCTCCATACATTTTGAGAGTCTCCCACATGCATTTTTGCAAACTCAAAAAGTGCCATTTTGTTTTTTGCTGTGGTATTAGTGGTATTAAGGCATGAGAGGCAGTTTTCAGGAGCTTTATATCTGAAAACTGTCTTCAGTGTGAAAGGGGTCTGAGAGAAAGAATAAAACAAATGACGCTGCAAAAATCTAAACTTAGCCCACCTAAGTGGATATTGTCAGTCAGTAGAGCAATGGACAGAGTCCCCATTTCACATCAGAGTCCCCATTTCACATCAGAGCCCCCATCATCACGTCAGAGCCCCCATTTCACATCAGAGCCCCCTCCATCACATCAGAGCTCCTTCCAGCACATCAGAGCCCCCATTTCACATCAGAGCCCCCTCCATCACGCCAGAGTCCCCATTTCACATCAGAGCCCCCATTAACATCAGAGCCCCCTCCATCACATCAGAGCTCCTTCCAGCACATCAGAGCCCCCATTTCACATCAGAGCCCCCTCCATCACACCAGAGCCCCCATTTCACATCGGAGCCCCCTCCATCACATCAGAGCCCCCTCCATCACATCAGAGCCCCCATTATCACATCACAGCCCCCTCCATCACATCAGAGCCCCCTCCATCACACCAGAGTCCCCATTATCACATCAGAGCCCCCTCTATTACATCAGAACTCCCATTAACACATCAGAGCCCCCATTATCACATCAGAGCCCCCATTATCACACCAGAGCCCCCTCCATCACATCAGAGCCCCCATTTCACATCATATCACCCTCCATCACAACAGAGCCCCCATTATCACATCAGAGCCCCCATTATCACAGCAGAGCCCCCTCCATCACATTAGAGTACCTCTCAATATCAGTCCCCATTTCAGGTTGGTGGGGGAGAGGGCCCCTTAGGAGGTGTTAGGATCGTTTACATTACAAAACTTTTCTGTCTGTGAGTCTGTGTTGTGTCTGTGGTGGCAGGCCAGATGCAGTGTCAGTGCGCTTGTTCTAATCTGTGCCCACATGAGAGAACTCTCCTGCACAGCAGTGTGTCTCTTACCTGGGATACAGAAGCTCCTCTTCGAGCTGCTATTTAACTCAGACTTCTCACCTCCAGCCAATGAGAGCAGGGGAGGGAAGTGGTCTGGGGTCTGGGATGAAGGCAAACTAGAAGCTCTGATCTGGATTACAGAGCTCAGCTGGGACCCTGGGAGACACAAGACTGATCGGACCTGGATTCTGTTTCCAGGATTTTGTAATTGAAAAAAACCAACATGTACAATGAGAGCAGGGAGCCACGGGCCCCCTGGAGCTAAATACGGGGTCGCTATGACAACTCCTGCACCCCTTCACGCTACGCCAGTGTGTCCACCACAGCTTCTTCCCGTGCCGCCACTTTCGCTCTGACGTCATCGAGAGGCCTGACAGCTCTTCCAGGTTCAGCAGGTGGGCCTCTTGATGAATTGTCAAGAGGCCCACCCCCTCCTCCTGTTCTTGATTTAAAGGTTTTGCCTCCTGGGATATGTGACGTACATATCCCAGAAGGCATAGCGGGCAGTGTGCGAGTCATTTCCCTAAGGAGAGTGACATGCATGGGGAGGCGGAATGGACTTTCAATATAAAAAGATGAAATAAGCAAAAGAAAAAAAAATGCCCTATTCCTGCAAAGTAAGTGAGGAGGGGTGGAGAGGCAGGAGGGTGAAGGTCCACTTTAAAGACTTAACAGTATCTGCACCTCTTTATCCTTAACAGACATTGACAGCAGAAAGCTGCCACGTATAATAGAGGTATTAATACCTGCTAAACAATTCAATGTTTGGACGCTTGTCCAAGCCCCCCGAACAACCAACTTTTCTTCAGTCTGAATCTTAAGCTCATCCCTACTCCCCAGTGGGATACAGATTGTAGAAAAAAAAATTTACAGGGGCTTTTAACCATTTCCTACTCTGTTTCCTACTCTATCCAAAACTAAATGAAAATGTTTTGGTCTGGACACATTTTAAGTAAACAATTAAATGAAAAAATGGTTCACTTAAAATGTGGCCATACCAAAACATTTTAAATCATACAGTTATACCCATTGTTGATGCTATTTTCTAATAGTTTTGGGAGATTTTTATTCCTGTTTATACTGTTTATATGGATGTGTAAAATAATGTACCCCCCATGTGGCTCATTTTTATACATATAGTTTCTGTTTAAAATATCAGAAAGTTTAAAAGCCAAGGGGACAAAAATATTTGAAGAACTCTCTTGTTGACAAAATGGTTATGGAGCAAAACTTAATGTCATCACATCATACGCATTAATTACTTGTAATTAACATCCCTTTTGTGCAAAGTATTTACATAAATTATGAGTAAGTTAATGCCAATTTAATTCATGTAATATTCAAGCATAATTAAAGTTACATGACACGCTCAGAGAGCAAAATCTGTTAATGAGCAATAATTAAAAGGCTGATGCAGTATTGATTAAAGGAGAAGATTAGCATATATGATATGAGCGGTTATCAATATAAATTATAAAACTATAAAGGCTGATCAAAATATTCTAATTACAAATGCTACAGGATAATAGGAGACCATTTTGAGAAATATGGTGGTAATCTAGTTGTGGTGCTTAAGTCCAGTCTTAAATGTCAAGTTGGGTTAAAGAGGCTTTTTATTTAAAACAAAACAGATAGCATACAGTCTAATTAAAATAAGGAATTGGTGTAAACTGAATAGGTATTATTATCACTATACAGAACTAATTAACATTTGTGTCTACTTTGCTTCCAATTGAAGAGCATCTACAGTAATATGCAGTCCAGTAGAAGAGGCCTTGTCAGAAATTTGTCATGTGCTAATCCCTATTCTCCAAATATTGACTTTGACATCACTTTTTGATTAACATAGCTCAGAGCACTGGCTCAGTTTAAATAGCCCATTGGGCGCCATCATCTGTCATGGGTACACGTGAGAATGCAGATGCACACAAAAGCATGAATGAGTATGTGCATATCTACTAAGTGCATGTGAAGGAATGTGAACCAACCTGCAAAGATGCACGAGAATCTGCCCAGCCCCATTGTTTTGGGTAAAATTGCATCTCAAACCTTTTTCATGGTTAGAGCCACCAAGCTAGGACATAATAAAGTGCACATGTGGAATCTAAAAAGTTAAACATCTCTATGTGGCTTCTAGAAGAGGCATTAGAAAGTGATTACTTTAAAGTGATACTAAAGTCTCATTTTTTTTTAGTTAAAAATAACAAACATGTTATACTTACCTGCCCTATGCAGTTGTTTTGCCCAAAGCAGCCCAATTCTGGTGTCCCTCTTCAGTGCTCCTGGCCCCTCCCTCCTGTTGAGTACCCCCACAGCAAGCAGCTTGCTATGGGGGCACCCGAGCCGAGCTGCAGCTCCGTGTATCAATTCAGACACCGAGTCGTGGTTTGGCTCCACCCTTCTCTCTCTCCTGATTGGCTAACTGAGTTTGATTGACAGCACCGGAATCCAATGGCACCACTCTGCTGTCTCAGCCAATGAGGAGGGAAGTCCCGGGCAGCTGAGACACTCCTGCAGCATCACTGGATCTAGCTGGGCTCAGGTAAGTATTAGGGGGGCTGAGGGGGACTGCTGCACACAGAAGGTTTTTTTATCTTAATGCATTAAGATAAAAAAGACTTCTGCCTTTGCAATCACTTTAAGGCTGTATCTTTTTCATGGGTTGCACTTTAAGCTGGCCATTGGGCTGCCTATAGGGTCTACTCATGCCTCCCGAAGAGCTGATAGGAAACTTCATGGCCAAATAAATGGGTCTAAATGGAAAGTGGATAATGCTGCTGCTGATTGTGAGGCAGTGGTTTAGTGTTGTAAGCCTGCAAAAGGATGTGTTGTTAGTAGAGGGATCTCAAGAAAAAAAATAAAAATTGCAACAGATTCACAAAAAATGGTTTGCTTAAAGCTGAAGAATAATCTGCCTATATGTTGCCGTTCCTGGTTACCAGAACTAGTGTCCCCATTGGAAGATTTCCCCTATTACTTTCCTGGGGTTAACAAAAATTTGAATTTTCTTTTACTTTCACCTTAAATGATAATAATAAACAAGAAAAGTTGAGAGGGTGAATCTCCCTAATGCAAAGCAATAAGAACCTGAGAGGTGTTCTAATGTATCTCCACTCTATCCACAATTAAAAAAAGTTTGGCCTCATTATACTTTTTTGATTACCTTTTTGTGATGTGCACTGTAAACACACAAAATGGTGGCTCCACTAAGCGTACATGGAAGGTCCAAGTTTTGATTATTTGGCTTTCTGTAAATGATCACAATGACAGTAGAGGTTTGTTGCATTCTGTTAACACTTTCTCACTCTAGGTCACAGAACTCTCTGGGCTTCCTGTATCATGTCTGCACCTTCCAGCAACATGCTCTCCTCTGTCCAGCATTTAAAATTTTTCAGGTTTTACTGATCCAGCCAAAATGTAATTTACCCTTTTTAATCATTCTTCTATTTGGGACATCCAAAAAAAAAATCAGACTAAAAAAAATCACCCTCTTCAACACTCTAAAAAAAATATTAAACACATATTTTATTTTAGACCCAGTGGCATTATAACTAGGTCTTTGTGCTTCTCTATGCAATGCAGACAGATCAGATCTAGTCATAGGGGCTGGCAGGGAGCTTTACATAGCTTCCTGAAAATGTAATGCTGACCCTCTATGTTTGAAAAAAATGAAATCTAGTGAATAAAAGGGGTGGGCCAGGGACAGAAAGGCTTGGGAGGAAAGGGCTAGACCAGGGATGGCGAACCTTGGCACCCTAGATGTTTTGGAACTACATTTCCCATGATACTCATGCACTCTGCAGTCAGATGAGCATCATGGGAAATGTAGTTCCAAAACTTTTAGGGTGCCAAGGTTCGCCATCACTGGGCTAGACAATGCTAGATGTTCTCCAGCTAGGATTAGAGACAGGCTCTATTTGACTTGGGCCTTCTAGTGCACAATGTAAGATTCTTGACTTCTGGATGATTTACTCTCATTTTCAGGCCATTTTCTGCAATACGGCACGGTGCTCCTTTGACTGACTATTGCACGATCATGCAACGCTCTACTCAAATAAAAATGTGTGTCCTTTTTTCCCCCAGAAATAGAGCTTTCTTTTGGTGGTATTTGATCACCTCTCTGTTTTTATTTTTTAGTGCTTAAAATAAAAAAAGACCGACAATTTATTTTCTACTTTCTGCTATAAAACATATCCAATATCAAATTTCTTCATCTTCATTCAAGAAATCAAAGGCCAACATGTATTCTGCTACATAGTTTTTGGTAAAAAAAAACCCAATAAGCGTATATTGATTGGTTTGCGCAAACGTTATAGCGTCTACAAACTACGGGATAATTTTTTTTTTCTAGTAACGGGAGCGATTAGCAACTTATAGTGGTACTGCGTTATTGTGGCCGACATTTTGACACTAACTGACACTTTTGACACTTTTTGGGAACCAATGACACTAATACAGTGATCAATGCTAAAAAATAAGCACTGTCACTGTACTAATGACACTGGCTGGGAAGGGGTTAACATCAGGAGCATTTAAAGGGTTAGCTTTGTGCCTAGTCTGTGTTTTTTATAAACTGTGGGAGGTGCTTTTACTAGGGGAAGACATGGATCCTAGTCCCTGCTTTGCAGAGACACGGGATCCATGCCTTCTGTCCTGTCATAACAGCAATCTGCCTTGTTTACATGGGCAGACTGCGTTTCTGCCTCTCTGCCCGATTATCAGCGGGGGGCCGGTGGACATTGAGTCCACGGTACCCGCTGCCAGGCTCCCGCTGTGAGCATGCGTGCCACCCTACCCGGAAGAGCTGAATCACATATACAGTTGTACTCATAAGTTTACATACCCTGGCACTCATGGACAGCGCTGGATAGAGAGGGGGCTCAGGTAAGTATTAGGGGGATTGAGGGGGGCTGCTGCACACAGAAGGCTTTTTTATCTTAATGCATAGAATGTATTAAGATAGAAAAACCTTCTGCCTTTACAACCATTTCAAGCATCTTTAAGCACACTTTAACCACTTCCCATCCACCTTATAGCAGTTTTATTGCTACAGGGCAGCACCTGTGTGCTGGATCATGTATATATGGTTGTGCTCATAAGTTTAAATACCCTGGCAAAATTTATGATTTCTTGACCATTTTTCAGAGAATATGAATGATAACACAAAAACTTTTCTTTCACTCATGGTTAGTGTTTGGTTGAAGCCATTATTATTAATCAACTGTGTTTACTCTTTTTAAATCATAATCACAACAGAAACTACCCAAATGACCATGATCAAAAGTTTACATACCCCAGTTCTTAATACCGTGTATTGCCTCCTTTAACATCAATGACAGTCTTTTGTGGTATTTGTGGATGAGGCTCTTTATCTTCTCATATGGTAAAGCTGCCCATTCCTATTGGCAAAAAGCCTCCATTTCCTGTAAAATCTTGGGCTGTCTTGCATGAAAGTGGTTGTATACCCTTATTTTTACATTTTACCTACAAGTAAGCCTATAATAAGGCTTACCTGTAGGTAAAATGAATATCTCCTAAACCAAATATCTCCTGACGTCAGCGACGCATGCGCTGTGAATGTCCGGCTGAAGGTCTGGCAGACTCTGCCGGACATTGCCGGGAAGAAGACTCCCATCATCATCGCGGCTCCAGTCACTCACAGCGTCGGAGCTGCGAACCTGGAAGAAACGCCGAGGGCAAAATGTCATATGGACCGGGCTGCGATATGGGGTACTCGTTCTAAGGTTAGTATATCATTGTGACGGAACATTCCACACTCTGCTTAATTCGTTAATTAGCACAAACAATGGGTGAAAGACTCTTAGAAGCCATACTAGACTTATTTTTATTATTATGCCGCGTACACATGACTGGACTTTACAGCAGACTTGGTCCGGTGGACCGGAGTCCGTCGGGCAATTCGATCGTGTGTGGGCTCCAGCGGACTTTTTTTTCTCAAAAGTTCGACGGACCTAGAAATGAAACATGTTTCAAATCTGTCCGACGGACTCGGCTTTCTAGCGTACAAACCGGTCGTCTGTGTGCTAGTCCGACGGACCAAAACTGATGCATGCTCTGAAGAAAGTACAAAAAGGAAGTGCTCGTTCTGGTAAAACTAGCCTACGTATTGAAGCTAGCACATTCCTCTTCTGTGATCTTTTAATGCAGCGCATTCTTTTTTTCTTTATAATGCGAGAGGATTGAAGTTGTTTTGCTGCTTATATTCACACAGAGTTCTCACAAACTACTTTGTTCATTATTTATCCTCATGCCATGACTAATATTATAGTTTTTAAAAGCCAGATCTCCAGAAATAATGTAGAAAATTATTTATTTGATTCATCTTTAGTATTTTTATATTTAATCAATATCTATTTTACAATTTGTGCTAAATTCTCAAAAATCTTTTTTTATTTTGGAGTTTCAAGTTACCACAATAACCTTATTATTTTGTATTGTTTTAATGAACCTTAATGAGGTTGGTGTCCCTTGTTAATTTGACATAGGGGGTTATTTTCAAAAGGCAAATTCATTTAGCATTACAAGTGCAAAGTGTACTTGAAATTGCCCTGAAAGAGCATTTGGAAGTGCAGTCGCTGTGGATCCGAGGGGC
Organism: Lithobates clamitans; assembly: GCA_037952925.1. Classification (NCBI taxonomy): domain Eukaryota; kingdom Metazoa; phylum Chordata; class Amphibia; order Anura; family Ranidae; genus Lithobates; species Lithobates clamitans. The sequence goes on along the minus strand of JBBGZY010000300.1, from coordinate 11,797,894 downwards.
ACATGCAAGGAAACCCCAAAAAAATCATTTTATCTTGCACATGATTGGATAATATAATCATCAGAGCTTTCCCTCATTTGAGATCTTCCCCTCAGATTTACAGCGACTGCACTTCCAACAAGTGCACTTTTAGTGCAATTTCTAAAGTGCACTTTGCACTTGTACTTTGCACTTAAATTGCAAAATGATTTTGCCTTTTGTAAATAACCCACATAGTCTTTTTCACATGTACCTGCCTACTCACAAACAAAACGTCCTTTTTGAATCAAAACAGATAGTCAATAATGTAAGGTAAAGAAAATATCCATTTATTTTTGGAAAAACATAAATGAGGAAGGCAACACCTTTAGACACTTTTGGAATGTGTGAAGTCTTTTGTCCCCCAGGACACACATCAAGTTAGTGGAAAATAAAATTGGGATCTTGCGAATAGGGAGCACAATCTGCGTCTTCTGTCAGACCAGACTGAAGCCAGGCAATCACCTTCGACTCTTCGGTGGAGCCTTCCCTGCACGCTGCCCTGCAGCCTTCCCTCCACGCTTCTCTGTAGCCTTCCTTGGAGGCTGTGCCTCTGGTGGTGTACTTGTGGCAGGAGGAGGAGGAGCAGGAGGAGGGGCTTCATCTGCAATGTGGCTTTTTGGAGTAAGCTCCCCTCTCAACCCCTTCTGAAAGGCCTGAAAAATAAGCCCCTCACAGAGGAGGTGTTGCCCCTTCTTAAGTTCCACCAACCTGGTGGCCATATAAGTTCCATAGGCCTCTTCAGCATTGGGTGGGGTACTGAGTATTTGGCTTCCCAAATGAGGGCTAGTTATGCCTCCTCTGTTCGGCTGATCTTCCTGGGCCTATTGGTGGTAATGCGGAGGGGAGGCACCTGACATTGGGTGAGGCTTCTACTGGGCCCAGCCACCTCCTGCCTGCCACTGGGCACGGCCTCCTCCTCTCTCCCACTGGGCAAGGCCTCCTCCTCTATACCACTGGGCACGGCCTCCTCCTGGCTGAGCTCATCCTGTGTAAAAAAAAATGGGACATAGTTGTAATTTTTGCTTCCACAATCACACACAATTTTCAGCTCATGACTTGCAAATATAATTCTAAACAAATAGAAAAGGCTATCTTTTTGACTCAACCATTATTCTAGCTGATCACCAATCTTTGAAGTACATTTTTGGCCACTACTGTCAAGTGATATGTATACATAATAATATTTGTGATTAAATCATTTTTTTAAGCACTTAAAACATTTTATAGTTTACATCATTAATATTTACACAATCCAAAATTCTCCAAAAAAGTATAACTGGCTCAAGCTTGGCGCATCCACTTCCTCAAGGATGAAAGGGCTTCCTGGGACGCCTCAGCTGGGGTGGAGGGAAGGGTGGAGGGAAGGCTGGAGGGAAGGGTGGAGGGAAGGGTCGAAAGTGATTGCCTTGCTTCTGTATGGTCATCCAGAAATCTCAGTTTTGGGTAGTACCACAGCTTGGGGACATAAACCTTGTCTGCTGCTGCTCCTGATTTGAGGGAATCCTGGATCTTCTTGTTTTCCTGCCTGTACATATTACGCAAGATCCCAATTTTATTTTCCACGAACTTAATGTCTGCCTGGGGGACTCGAGTCTTGACAAATTTGACAAATTCCAGAAGTCTCCCCAGTGTTGCCTTCCTTGCATGTCTAATAAAATACAATGGGTGCTTGACCTCCCACAGGTTTTTGTTCTCTTGATACAGATCAATAAAATGAGACAAAAATTCTTCCTCTTTAAAGGGATTCGTTTTTGCTAAAAGACAAGACACAAGATAAAAACTGTAATGTCAGTCCAAACTCCCAGTATTATTATTTGCAGAATATAGGGTACACATACACACACACACCAAACACATTCACCAAACACACACCCATGTTTAAATCTTACCTTCGTTCATGACGCTCGCTACTTCCGCTCGGACATACGTAGGCCAGTGTAATAGCTTTATATACACTGCGCATGTGTCATGCTACGCCTGCATCGCCCGCCCCTGACGTTCTTTAGGACAATTTATCCCCGCCCCTTCACTCTTCGTTGTGCAGTGGGAGTATATAGAGAAAGATGGCAGAGAGATTATCTGGAACTAGCGCGGAGGAAAGCCCGGAGCCACAACCATCCAGATCCCAGAGGAGATATAAGGCCACTAACATGGCCTTTGAAGAGATGGTGGAGATGGTGTCCATACTGAGAAGGGAGGACTATGATGCCAAAAAAGGACCGTACACCAGACCCAATATGCGGAAGGACAAAATAATGTCCTTAGTTGTCACCGCTCTAGAGGAAAAATTTGGCATTAACGGGCTAAAGGGCTAAACGGGCTAAAGAACAATTGAGGAAGCGGTGGTCTGACCTCAAAACTAGGGAGCCTGAACAATATTGGCGAATCTAGAAGGTGCTTAAAAAAGTAAGTACTTGTTGTGTGTTCCTATTGAGATACTTAACTTGCATGCTGATCCATATGCTTTTCGTTTATACAGCATCGTTCGTAAAGAGCGTTATTTTGAAACTACATATGATAATAATAAAATGGTGTTTGTTTTGCAAGAAATATGATGGTACAGGGTTGGACATACATTTAGGTCTTGATAATTTGTCGTATTCCAAAAATGTTTGGATGTTGTGTAGATGTGTTTGAAACTAGAATGCTTATTAAAAAATGATTCAGTGTAATGTAAGGACAGGACATAGCAGCTGTTTACACAGCTGGACTCACAAGCACTAGTGTACTATGGGACACCAGAGAACATTTTTGAGGGTAATACACACAGGGGCTCCAGGGGATACTTGAGGTGTCTGCATCTGTGAAACTTGCATCAAAATGTGAATTGTTTTGCATTTTTGTTCAGAGTGAATTTGAATCCTGTCTTCAAAAATATTTTTTGAACAAACTGACAATTGTCCACCACTTCAAAGCAAGGTTTCATATTCCTATTTCAGGACTGAAATATCACTGTGTTTTAAGTATACCTTTTGTTTCATTCTCATAGGGGAGAAAAGACTCAGGCAACAGTCCGAGGATCCCAGGACCCCCCCAAGTCACCAGCCTGAAGCAGGAATTAGAAAAAACTAGAATCGCGCTACCAAAAATTATTACCAATGATCAAAATTATTCTCGTAAATTCATCTAATAATAGTGAAAATCATAAACTCATTAAAATAATTGCCCAAACATCTAAATGTGCATATACATATTAATAGTAAAACATAGATAAATGCATGCTTAATAAAAAGAAATATGGCACATCAAATGTAAAATATGGATTGAACGGTCATAATAAGTCCAAAAATAGTTGTGAAAAAAACAATCTAGTGAATAGATAAATAAAAATTAATTGGAAACAAAAGTGGACATTAAAAAAGAGAAAAACACCTGTGCAAAATGAAAAGTCCTTAAGATGCAGGCAGGCTTTCTTCAAAAAACGTTGGATAGGAATTTTAGTAGAATCCACCACCAAATCAACAGAAATGGACTCTTACCAGAGTTCCATGATCTCCCATGACAGAAAATCAAGGAATGCGTGTGAGAAAGTACTAGATGGCTTCAGGACATCAACCAAAAACACCAATAACGGGCGGTCCCCTCCCGACCGATCAGATCATGATGGAAATCCCACGGTGCATAAAAAATATATATAGAGACTCCATAGTTTAAAACTGCTATTTATTCAATGCATTAAAACAAAGGAACACACTCACAATGTTGTAGATAGTAAAAGGTCTTAAGTCTGCTGTGCCGGCCGGAGCACAAGCAGACAACCCGTCCTCTGGGTATACGAAGTAAGAGGTGACGTCAGTACATCGCTGTGAAGCAGGAATTACCCCAAGCCCCAGCCCAAGACCACGCCCAACCGACGATCTTGAGGAAGGAGAGGTGGAGGAAGTGTGCGAGATTTGCACCCCACCAAGTGAGTGAATGACACCCCAGCTTAAGGTAATCTATTTAGGCATGCATATTTTTAAAAACATTTTTCTCCACAAATTTTAGGTGATGTTCTGGTTGTGGAAGGCCAAGCGGCGGAGCCATTTAGCACAGACAGTGCACAAAGACTGATTGGGTAGATAATGGTGTGGAATGGCCAAATTGATCGAATGCGAGAACAAATTGACAGCATGAGAAATCGGCTGGACAGCATGCAACAGTAAATGAAGAACGTGATTGATGTTTTGGGCAAAATCTAATCACTTTTTGCCTAAAAACATCAATCATGTTCTTCATTTCATTGTAAAATTTTACCTTTTAACATTTTTTCAAGTTGTGAAATAGTAATAGCAAAATTTAGCAGATGCAAACGGTGTGTCATCGTGTGCTATCTTCCATCAGGGGATATCAATGTACTTGTTTTGTGTTTGCAACCCCTTCCTCATAATAATGTTACTTTGTGAGAGGAAAAAAGGGATTGCACACACAAAACATGTCCATTTCTCCCCCATGATGGGAGATAGCACATGTTGACTTTAACCATTTGTACTCCCAATTTGTGTGCATCTGCTAAATTTTGATTTTACATGGGTGACATCACCAGCACCATTTTGACATGTTGAACTTTGTAAGTTCCTGTTATTTTTTTTATTATGTTTTAAAAAACCCTGTTGTCAAGCATAAATTTGTAAACAAAAAATATTTTTGAGAAATATGCCTAAAATAACACACACAAAAAAATATTGTTAAAAAAACAAAAAAAGAAGAAAAAAAAACATAAACACGTTTAAAAAAAATGCACCTTTCAATGTGCGCACAGTAAAAAGTTTTTACTACTACAGTGTGTGTGGCTTATTATTTATCAATAACAGTTTCTTAATTTTTTAGGTGTTTACACAGTGACAAAGGGCCTTATTAACTAAAGGGAAATGCACTTGCCACTACAAGTGCACTAGGAGACAGCCAAAACTAAATGCAAACAAGAATAAAAACAAGAGATTTTATCCAAAATAATTTTTGTTTATTTGGTAAAAGTTTAAAGTTGTTCTGGCATTGCAATGGCCCCCCGACCATTAAAATAATTGACATATCTGTCCCGCACTTGACGGGAGGTTTGGGGGGCCAATATCCAGGCTTGTGAGTGGAGCTTCGCCACTAAGTCCGGCCTCAGGCCCAACAGAGGTAATATATGTTGCAGAATGTCTTCTCAAAAAATTATGGAGAATGCAGCAAGCCATTATCACATGATTTATTTTATATTCCGCCAGATTTATGGCCGAGAGGAACAAACGGAACCGGCTGGCCAGAATCCCGAATGCATTCTCAACAACTCTTCTTGCTCTACCCTCCTCTCAGGGGTGAGGAACCTTTGGGGGAACGGCCTCATCAAGTGCTCGCCAAGAGCAAACGCTTCATCTGTGATGAAAACTTAGGGGAGTCCATCAACGTTCTGGTCATCAGGTGGCAATCCCAGGCCACCAGTCTGGAGACACTGGCACAACTCGGTCTGTGCAAAGACTCCTCCATCCGACATCCAGCCATTCTTCCCCACGTCCACGAACAGAAAATCCAATTGTGCCGAGACCACCACCATCAATACTACACTTTGAAACCCCTTGTAGTTAAAGTAGTAAGACCCCGAATGGGGTGGTGGCACAATGCGGATATGCTTCCTATCAATCGCCCCAACACAGTTGGGAAAGTCCCAACGGTCAGCGAACTGGGAGGCCACAGTCTGCCATTCCTGTGTGTTGGAAGGAAACTGTGGAGTCAAACAACAAAAAAAAGATATAAGTACTTTTAAACATAACTTTGCTAGCAGATTACACAAAAATATTCTTGAACAACAGCAGTCGAACATTTTTAAAATGCATTATTTATAAAAACCAAAAACATAAGGCCCACTTATAAGATTACTCACCCCCTCTGATGGACCATTGATCAATTTGTATGTGGGGGAGGGGTTCTAATTTGGTAGAAGACCACACCTGACATTTGGAAACATTTAAGGGGGTGGGGGAGGGGTTTTAATTTAGTAGAAGACCACACCTGACATTTGGAAACATTTAAGGGGGTGGGGGAGGGGTTCTAATTTAGTAGAAGACCACACCTGACATTTGGAAACATTTGAGGGGGTGGGGCGAGGGGTTCTAATTTAGTAGAAGACCACACCTGACATTTGGAAACATTTGAGGGGGTGGTGGGGGGGTTCTAATTTAGTAGAAGACCACACCTGACATTTGGAAACATTTGAGGGGGTGGGGGAGGGGTTCTAATTTAGTAGAAAAGAAAGAGAGGAGCGCCACTAAGTAAAATCATTTATTCACCAATATAAAAACAAAGTATCAACTAACATTTAGGAGCGGCATATAGAACAGACAGATGTGATTCCTGATAGAAGAGGGGGAAGTGAACAGTCTCTGCGGGAGGACAGAGCGGCAGCCCAGGAAGCCGCTGGCAATGTTGTCAAAGAGGAGAAAAAACACAACTCATTTCTGAGCATGCGCAGGGTCTGTACGGCACATGCGCGCTCCTTTATCAAGTGTCACTTGATAAAGGAGCGCTCAGAGACAGGCTGTGTACCGTCCGTACTGCGTCGTGTTTGGAGGCATCCCCGGGGAATCACTGACTGTTCCCTTCCCCCTCTTCTATCAGGAATCACATCTGTCTGTTCTATATACTGCTCCTAAATGTAAGTTGATACTTTGTTTTTATATTGGTGAATAAATGATTTTACTTAGTGGCGCTACTCTCTCTCTTTTTTACCTGGATGGATCTGAGTTTGACTTCTCTCAACAAGAAGAGCTGCCTTTCGTGAATCTGGCCACACAAATTCTTACAAGAAAAGAAAAGTTTTATTACGGTGTTTTGTTTTACCTATGACTTATCCTCCAGGGATCCTCTTCTGCTTTATAGACTGTTTCCTGGCTCCTGTCCAAGACTTCCAACACCGTCCTGATTACACCGTGATTGATCCAGCTTTTAGACTTTATACATTTCATTAACTTTTATAGTCATTTGCCTTATAGCCTCTGAGCGCCAGTTTATTTGTTCTAATTTAGTAGAAGACCACACCTGACATTTGTAAACATTTGAGGGGGTGGGGGAGGGTAAAGCAGTACAATGGAGCTGACAATATACATTGTTAAAGGGACTATAGGCTAGAGGTATAAATGGACCCAGGATTACATGGTGGGGAGGTTAGTGAAGGTAAATATGCATGTAGGGCAAAAAATGATTAATGAAAAAAAACAGGCATGCATGAAGATAAAGGGGACATTCACAGCATATGCCAAGCATGGTAATTATGTAACGAGGATATTTAGACAATACATTAGCAAACATTAAATTCATATCATCTAATATTAAAGGATAAAAAAATTACCTTCATATAGTCCTTCTGCAGGACCTGAATTATAGCAGAATAGGTCTCTGGGATTATGATCCCCAGAGTCTGGGGGGAGATGCCTGTCGAAAACTTCAAGTCCTGAAGACTTCTCCCAGTCACCAAGTAACGTAACATGGCAACTAGCCTCTGCTCCGCAGTGATTGCTTGCCTCATGCAGGCATCCTGCCTGCAGATATAAGGGGTGGGGGGAGATGCCTGTTGAGAACTTCAAGTCCTGAAGACTTCTCCCAGTCACCAAGTAACGTAAAGTGGCAACTAGCCTCTGCTCCGCAGTGATGGCTTGCCTCATGCAGGCATCCTGCCTGCAGATAGCCAACAGCATAGCCAACAGACGTTGAAAAACGGGGTCCGTCATCCTGAGATAATTCCTGAAATCCTCAAGATTATTCTCATGGATCTCACGGAGCAAAGGCAAGTGCGAGAATTGGTCACGCTGGCGCAACCAATTCTTCATCCATGAACTCCTCCTTGCCCTGTTCATGGACTGGACTCAGGTCAAAGTATTTACCCCAACACCAAGTCCCCATGCAGCACGAACTCGAGAGCGAGTACGTCCAAGCACCATGGCTTCAAAACGGTCGGCTGGTCAAACAAATGAACTTAGAACAAACGCACTGAGGAACAGCAAGGCCTATGAAGAGCGACCTGAAGATCAGGAACGAGCGGACCAGAACGGTCTGCTATTCAGGTTATGAACTGACCAACATGCACTGAAAACCAGATACAAACCTCACAAGCACAAACTGAACCGCAGAAAATGATCGAAATAAGCTGAAGTGTGAAAAGCGCGAATCGTCTCTAACCAAATTTCTAACATGAGATAAACACGAAATTAGCAGAAGTAGCCCAAAAGGTGGTGTAATGGGGCTTGAACTTCCTTTTTCTAGTCCCGTTGTACGTGCTGTATGTCACTGTGTTCAAAACCATCGGACTTTTGGAGTGATCGTGTGTGTCCAAGTTCGTCCATTTGTAAGTCCGGAGCACCTACGCTACAAAGTCCGTTGGAAAGATCGCCGGACCAAGTCTACCGTAAAGTCCGCTCCTGTGTACACAGCATAACAGACAGGAGACAGACAGGTGGCTGGTGTTGATGACATCAGCATCTTCTAACAGTATGTGTCCCAACAGTATGAATCAGTCACTATTTCTAATATGTCATATACAGGGTTCCCAGAGTCTGTATGTCTTGGGGGGACATGGACCTGAATCCAAAGTAACACCACCTCAAGAGTCCCCAGGCATACAGCTCACAAAGAGCACCCTTCCCCCAAAATTCAGAGCCCATAATCAGTAGGCAAAAGGCCAGCATTCAGTCCCTTCCAAAAAGCCTCTGTCCCAGGTGAGTCCATCACAATCATAATGAGCTAGTATGCAGTGGATACTAGCTCATTATGCCTTTGCCCTACAGGTTTGGGGTTTTTTTTTCATTTTTTTTTTTTACATGTACAGGCATACAACTGCTTGAACTGCACATTTGAGATCTCCCCAGAGTGGCTTAATGATATTGAGGTCAGGAGACTGAGATGGCCACTCCAGAACCTTCACTTTATTCTGCTGTAGCCAATGACAGGTCAACTTGGCCTTGTGTTTTGGATCATTGTCATGTTGGATTGTTCAAGTAAGTCCCATGCGCAGTTTCCTGGCTGATGAATGCAAATGTTCCTTCAGTATTTTTTGATAACACACTGACAAAATTTCCTGTGTCTTTGTAGCTCACACATCCCCAAAATATCAGCGATTCACCTCCGTATCTTTTATCATAGGCCTTATTGACTCCTCTCCAAATGTAGCGTTTAAGGTTGTGGCCAAAAAGCTAAATTTTGGTCTCATCACTCCAAATGACTTTGTGCCAGAAGGTTTGAGGCTGGTCTCTGTGCTGTTTGGCATATTGTAAGCGGGATACTTTGGTTTCTTCTGGTGACTCGACCATGCACCCCATCTTTCTTCAAGTGCCTTCTTAGTGTGCATCTTGAAACAGCCACACCACATGTTTTCAGAGAGTCCTGTATCTCACCTGAAGTTATTTGTGGGTTTTTCTTTGCATCCCGAACAATTTTCCTGGATGTTGTGGCTTAAATTTTAGTTGGTCAACCTGACCATGGTTTGGTTTCAACGGAACCCCTCATATTCCACTTCTTGATTAGAGTTTGAACACTGATTGGCATTCTCAGTTCCTTAGATATCTTTTTATATCCCTTTCCTGTTTTATACAGTTCAGCTACCTTTTTCTGCAGATCCTTTGACAATTATTTTGCTTTCCCCATGACTCAGAATCCAGAAACGTTAATACAGCACTGGATGAAAGATGCAAGGGTCTGTCAGGAGTCCAGAAACTCATTGACCCTTTATACACACACACTAATTACAAGCAAACAGATCACAGGTGAGGATGGTTACCTTTAATAGCCATTCAAACCCCTTTGTGTCAACTTGTGTGCATGTTATCAGGCCAAAATCACCAGGGTATGTAAACTTTTGATCAGGGTCATTTGAGTAGTTTCTGTTGTGATTATGATTTAAAAAGATAATAAATGGCTTCAGCCAAACACCAACCATAAGTGAAAGAAAAGTTTTTGTTTTATAATTCATATTCTCTGAAAAATGGCCAAAAGATCATAAATTCTGCCAGGGTATGTAAACTTATGAGCACAACTGTATATGCATGATCCAGCACTCCAGGTGTAGAAATAAAACTGCTATAGGGTGGATGGGAAGTGGTTAAAGTGTGCTTAAAGATGCTTGAAATGGTTGTAAAGGCAGAAGTTTTTTATCTTAATGCATTCTATGCATTAAGTTAAAAAGCCTTCTGTGTGCAGCAGCCCCCCTCAACCCCCCTAATACTTACCTGAGCCCCCTCTCTATCCAGCGATGTCCACGACTGCCTCTGCCATCCAGTACTGTCCCTCCTGATTGGCTGAGACACAGTAGCGGCGCCATTGGCTCCTGTTGCTGTCAATCAAACTCAGTTAGCCAATCAGTAGAGAGAAGGGCAGGGCGAACTGCGGCTCCATGTCTGAATTGATACACTTAGCCACAGCTCAGCTCGAGTGCCCCCATAGCAAGCTGCTTGCCTCAGGGGGCACTCAACAGGAGGGAGGGACCAGTAGCTCCAGCCAGGGACCCAAGAGGAGGAGGATCTGGACTTCCCTGTGCAAAACCACTGCACAGAGGTGGTAAATATAACATGTTTGTTTTTTTTAATAGAAAAAAAATGAGACTTTACATTCACTTTAGGATGCTTAAAGTGTGCAGTGAAATTGGAGCAAGCCTGTACAACTTTGCAAGACTGAAGTTAAAACTGGGGTTCAACTTTAGTGGGGAATCAAAAAAGTAATGAATCAGTGATTCTCCTGATCCAATTATCACTTTTTATTGGTAATTATTGGTAATAAGTAAATATAAGAGTAAATTGCATGTACATGTTAACTTGTGTCTGCATTGTCTGGTTATTATCTGATTAATGTTCTTTTATTCATATTATTGTTATTATCCATTGAATTTCTTTGAGTTTTTTGAAAGAAAAAACTAATTATTTGTGGCAAAACTGAACAATTTGACATGTTTTCTCAATATATATTACTGTTATAGATGCAAATGTATTTTTTTCACCAAGGCTTAACAAGAAAATCTGTTTATTGCTAAACTTTAAATTTATTCTATTAAATTTTTTAGGCCCCAGTGTGAAAGTAGCTTAACAGAAAGGAACTCTCATTTTTGCACATTGGGGTTGATTTCGTAAAAATGGAGAGTGCAAAATCTGGTGCAGCTCTGCATATAAACCAATCGGCTTCCAGTTTTTTTGTCAAAGCCTAATTGAACAAGCTGATTTTAGAAACTGATTGGCTACCATGCACAACTGCAACAGATTTTGCACTCTCCAGTTTTAGTAAATCAACCCAATTGAGTTTTTTTTATTTATTTATCGGGTGTGTTTTTTAGCTCAGTTTGTTTAGGGTGCTTTAGTTTATTTTGCTTACTATTCATTGTATTTGTATTTTTTCCTTTTTGTTTGGTGCATTTTATTGCTATTTGTGTACTGCAGCTTTACATTAAAATGTTTTCATTGTCTGTTTTCTCCTTTCTGTTGAAAAATCTAAAATGTTTAGGTCAATGAGGAGCCATTTTTAAAAACAAGAACAGATCCATGATAGAAACAATCCTAAAGAGGAACTGCTGCCTTTTTGCTCCCCCCTCCATTTTTTTTGCTGCTTACCGTTGACATTGTTTAACACAATATGCATACTCACCTAGCCAGCAGGTCTAGCATTGAGCTGCTGGTATCCTCCTCACTGCAGCAGCTGCATGGGCCTCGAGTGGAGACAATATTACTGGGGGGGAGTTGACATTGTACCTCTAGTAATGAGTGACTTTAATTTTCCCAAATTAATTTGTAGAATCCTAAAGACCCAAGACATGCCAAGATACTAGTTAATGATGAAATGGTTAAATTGTAGGTGTGGCTAAAATGTCTAAGTTGTTTTAAAGAGTGTAATACATGCCATCATCAATACAATAAGACAACCACTGCTAGAACGAAAGTATACCACACAGTATACTATTTACCTGCATTATAATATTCACCACTTGCATAATTATAGCCCTAGTACTTTATCTAGTCTTAATTTTACCCACTTGAAGATCAGCATGTTAGACCCCCTTCCTGTCCGGGCCATTTTTCAGTTTTCAGCACCGTCATATTTTGATGGACAATCACTTTGTCATGCAACAAATAGCCCTAATAGATTTTAACCAGTTCCCGCCCGGTCTATAGCACAATGATGATCGGGTGGGACTTTTATCATCCCTGTCATTATAGCTGATTATTGTACTGGCCCTTTGCCAGTACCATGTGTTCGCTGTGACCAACCACAGCAGATCACATGACAATTGTAAACAATGGATGGCTTCCTTTCATGCCATCCAGTGTATACAATTGTGTTGCTAGCTGTGATTGGTCACAGTAATCACATGGTTCTGGTAATAACACAGCCCATCTGTACCATGTGATTATCTTTGGCTAATCACAACAAAAGACACTGAATGAATCAGTTTCTTTCAGTAAAAATGGTTACTTATATCAATGGAATTCCCGGGTATAAGCAATCATAACAATTTTTCAATCAAAATTGATATATGTATATTTTTTTTAACATACTTTCACCAGTCAGTGTCCCTGATCAGTTATATGATAATGTTGTACTGCACTGGTGTCAGTATGTAAAAAAAAAATTAAAACTGTGACAAAAAATTACAACTTTAAAAAACTCGCCATGCCTCTTACTAAATACCCTGGACTGTCTACTTTCCAAAAAGGGGTCATTTGGGGGTATTTGTACTGTCCTGGTGTTTTCAGGCCTCAATCAATAAGATAAGGTGTCAGTACATCAGGATTTATACATTTTCATATATATATATATATACCATATTTTGTGGTCTCTATAACTTTCCTACAGACTAATAAACTTTTCAGGAATATGTTGTTAAAATTGACTCAGAGGAACTATATAATAAACACTGCTTTGCATTATTTTCACCAAGGAAATGTAGCTTTTGACCTAAATTTATGAAGAAAGATTATTTATTTGCAGAATTGTAAAACAGAAATTAGGAAAGTTTATTTATTTAATTTTTTTGTTTGTTTATTTAGCAAAACGTATAAAAAAAACTGTGGTGATTAAAAGGAAAGCTCTATTTGTGTGAAAAAAATGATAAAAAATTCTTATGGATACAGTGTTGCATGACTGCTCAACTGTCATTCAAAGTGGTTCAGCGCTGACAGCTGAAAATTGGCCTGGGCAGGAAGGGGGTAAAAGTGCCTGGTATTGAAGTGGTTAAATATTTTTTGAGACAGATGGAACTGATATATAATCACCACTGGGTTTTTTATTTATTTTTACTATACACTCAAATTTTGAAAAAATACCTTACTGTTTCTGCTATACCACTTTACAATTTTTTTTTCAAAAATTTAGACCAAAATTTATTCTGATACACTTCTTTTGCAAAATATAAAAGTAATACAAATAAAATAGTTATAGGATCTAAAAATGGATCTAAAAATGATGCCATACAGTATGTATTTGATCACTTTATCAACCCTTATGCAATGACTGCCTGTCTTCATTTTTGAGGACCTAAAATGTAAGGACAGTACAAACACCCCCAAAATTACCAATTTTTTGGAAATATGACACTCCATGATATTTAGTCAGAAGCACATTGAGTTGTTTGAAGTTGTAATATTTTGCCACAATTCTTTGGAAAATGAAGAAAGTAAATACAATGTAATTTTATTTCACACAATTGTCATTGTAGCAAGTTATTTCTCACATAAAGCATTGGCATACTTACAATTACATGCCAAAACACATTCTTCTATTCCTCCTGAGTATGAGTATACCACATGTATCAGACTTTTTTGCAGCTTAGAAACATAGAAAAGTAACAGCATAAAAAAGACCAAGTGGTCCATCGAGTCTGCCCATTTCTTTTTTTTTCTTTTTTTTATTATACATGTTTTGTATTTTTTATGTTTTCTTTTTTGTTTGTTTGCTTTTTTTTTTTCTTCATTAACTTTTCTGTCTGAGTCTTATGCCGCGTACACACGGTCGGACTTTCTGTCCTACTTGGTCCGGCACACTTTCTGACGGACTTTGTCCGCCAGGTGCGCCAGACTTTAAAACGGACGGACTTGCCCAGACACGACCGGACTTTGCGGCGGGCTAAGTCCGCCCGTTTTTCCGACGGACTTTCGCCAGAGTTACGGCGGACTTTCAGAATGAATGGACTTGCCCACACACGGACAAGTCCGTTCATTTTCAACGTGACTCAGGTGCGACGGGACTAGAAAAGGATGTCAATCTTGCAGCTTTTATCGGCGAGATTGACACCTTGCGAGCCCCGTCACGGGTCATACCAGGCCCTTAGGTCTGGTATGGATTATAAAGGGATTATAAAGGGGAACCCCCCTATGCCGAAAAAACGGCGTGGGGTCCCCCCTAGAATCCATACCAGACCCCGATCCGAGCACGCAGCCTGGCCGGTCAGAAAAAGGGGTGGGGATGAGCGAGCGCCCCCCCCCCTCCTGAACCGTACCAGGCCGCATGCCCTCAACATGGGGTGGGTGCTTTGGGGGAGTGGTCACTGGGGGTGTTTTAGGGGGCGTGGTCACTGGGTGATGTTGACCACGCCCCCTAAAACATCACAGTCCCAGCATGCCCAGGGACTGTGACATCATAAGGGGGCGGGGTCTCCGCCTATATAAGTCACAACGCAGCCCTCAGAGAGCAGTCCAGCCGGAGAGAGCATTGTGTCAACATCTGGAGAAGAGAAGAGAAGACAAGAAGCCCAGAAGTCCGGACCTCTGCTGGCAAGAGAGCTACCTGAAGACAGCGGAGGAGCCGGCCGAAGAACTGGAACACCGGGAGAAGAGAGCGGAGAAGAACCAACCGGACGCCGGGAGAAGATGAACCGGAGGGACCCCGAAGCCGGAAGAAGACCCCCGAAGTCGGAGGAAGATTCCCCCCCGGAAAAGTCCACCGGCGCCTACACACGGGCGGATTGTCCGGCACACTCTGGTCCGCCGGACCAAGTATGCCGGAAAGTCCGACCGTGTGTACGCGGCATTAGATCTATGTTTGTCCCAAGCGTGTTTGAAACCACTTACTGTTGACTGACTTAATACCTTTGCTGGAAGTCTATTCCAAGTATCAACTACCATTTCAGTAAAATAATACTTTCTAAGATTATTTTTGAATTTTCCGCCAGTTAGTTAGAGGTCATGACCCCATGTTCTTGATCTTGGTTTTGTATTGAAAATGCTACCCTTTTCAACCTTATTCACCCTCTTGATGTATTTAAAGGTTTCAATTGTGTCTCCCTTTTCCCTTCTTTCCTCCAGACTGTATATATTAGGTTCCTGAAGTCTCTCTTGATATGTTTATTTCCCCCAGACTTTTCACCACTCCTACCTTGCAGGCCTTAATCTCCATTTATCACAAGTAGCAACCCGGCAGGAGACACCGAGAAATGGTTACATATGACAGCAGCTGTCATATGACATGACATACTGACATACTGCTGTCATATGTAACCCTTTCTCGATGTCTCCTGCCGGGTTGCTACTTGTGATATATGCCCTTTCTTTGGTTACGTCAGCAGCACCCTACATGGTGAACGATCTATGAGTGACCACTCCATATGAGTGGATATACATATGCTAAGCCCGCATTATGCTTTTTTCTTAATCCCCATTTGTAGTAGTTCCAATAAACATTTTTACAACCACAGGTCTCAAAGCACCTAGCAGGAGATTCTGTGCAGGTTCCAGGAATATGTGAATGTCACTGTATTTACCCAGATAGGGATCACACAGATGTCAGATATGTCACCAATGGGTCAAACCAGGGGCATTGCTAGGTCTACAAAAGATCTGGGGCTAGAGCCCATAGCAGTGAAGTAAAGTAAGTGATATGCTTGGGCGGGCATACACATGTATACATCAGGGTCCCCAGAGAGCTCCCCACTTACATCAGGGTCCCCAGAGCCCCCCTCATTACATCAGGGTCCCCAAAGAGCCTCACTACTTACATCAGGGTCTTCAGAGAGCCCCCTTACATCAGGGTCCCTAGACAGCCCCCACCTACATCAGGGTCCCCAGAGAGCCTCCTCCTTACATCAGGGTCCCCAGAGAGCCCCCCACTTACATCAGGGTCCCCAGAGCCCTCCTCATTACATCAGGGTCCCCATGGTATTGGCGCTTCAATCATTACGGCACCATGGTTTGTATGGTGTCAGGGTGATTGAAGAGCATTATTTCTATTATTACATTGTAATATAATATTTAATAGTTCAGCTTACCATAATGCAGAATCAGTGGGAGCCCTGAGCGTGTCAATTGCCACCTTCACCTGCCACCAGATGCAGCTTGTCACTTGCCACGTCACCTGCCACAAGATGCAGATTGTCACTTGCCATGTCTCTTGCCATAAGATGCTGACTGTCAGTTGTCACAAGATTCAGATTGTCACTTGCCACAAGATGCAGATTGTCACCTGCCACAAGATGCAGATAGTCACTTGCCACTAGATGCAGATTGTCACTTGCCATGTCACTTGCCACAAGATGCAGATTGTCACTTGCCACAAGATGTAGATTGTCACTTGCCAGTCATTGTGTTCCTGTTGTCCCAGAGTGAAGGCAGGCAGTGAAAAATGATGTAATCTCTCTGCTGCCCGCTACTGCACAGTGAGGGCGAAACTGCAGTGATGCAGGGCAGGCGATGAGAGATGAAGTCATCTTTCTACTCACCCGCCAGCCTGCTCACTGGATTGTCGACCCGCTCACTGTCCTGCCTATCTGCTCACTCGTAGCCCCAGAAGCCACCCCCTAGCGACCCCGCTGGGTCAAACTGGTTCCATTTTTCTGACCTATGGTTTTCAACAAGGCTTTATATCTGAGGGAAATATTCTGATATTTTAGGCTGAATTCATTAAAACTGGACTGAACAAGGAGTTTCATTTTAATCACTTGCAATGTACATTTGGAGGGTTTATTTGATAAAAGCTCTATTGTGACAAAACCTCTGACAAGTATAAAGAGAATGCAACCCATAGACAGCTGTCCAAAACCATTAGACAAACTAAATGATTCCACTGAAAATACACATAAGACATGTACCAAAAAATACATATAATTTACTAAAGGTAACAAAGGTAACACTTGAAGGACAGAAATTGTTTTGAAATTCTCCAACAGGTATCTATAATATCCTGTCACACAAATGCCTTAAAGGATTTACTGCTGAATTTTATAATATAAAATGTCTATAGAATCAAAGGGAGAGGTACCTGATCATGACAGTTGGTTGATGGCTTACAGTAGGACAAAAATTTGAAAGAACTAAAAAAATACAATTATCTGTTCTCTTCAGGTGATTTTTGTATCTAGTACAGTTCTCATATGTGTTTTGCTTGTTATATCTATCCATTAACTATCCAATGTTTATTACTGTTATATTAACATTATGTTAATTACTGAAGGGTGATAGGTACAACCCCGATTTCAAAAAAAGATGGGACACTGTGTAAAATTTACATAAAAATCAAAACCCATATTTTATTCACAATAGAAAAGTTTAAACTGAGAAAATATACCATATTAGGTAATTTTTAAATTGATGGCAGCAACGCTTCTCAAAAAAGTAGGGATAGGGACATGTTTACCAAGGTGTGGTATCACCTCTTCTTTTTAAATGTCTTGGAACTGAGGAAACCAGTTGCTGGAGTATTGGGAAAGGAATGTTGTTCCATTCTTGCTTAATATAGAATTCTAACTACTCAACAGTCCTGGATCTTCTTTTTTCATATTTTTCATTTCAAAGTGTGGATCACAAGGAAAAATCTGCGCTAATTATTATATGAAAGCAAGCAGCCAGCAAAGTTTGTTGATATCAAACATAAAAATCCAATAATGTGTTTATATAAATTCAATAACTAAAAAAAAGTCCAAGGAAGGTCTGAAGAATGGGAGAAGTCCAATCACCAGGTATAGTGCAGATGTGAAGAGGCACTCATCACCACGTGATAATGTAGTCTGCTTACCAGAAGGCTGTAAATAGTAGGCATGTATAGATAATCCTCAACAACATCCAGCAAATCCAGCTCTCTGGAACCCCTCATCACCACAGACAACAACTTCAGGACGGCTTCCTTCACAGATCAACATCTCCCAGAAATCACATCAGAAGTGGGACTTTCAAATATGCAGTCATCAAATACCCAGGAAGAAAAATAAGGGACCCATAGTGAAGCTCGTAATGATAATAAAACAATTTATTGTAATAACTTACAGTTTGAGTTCAAAATTGCATGCGTCAAAAACGACAATCGGCTGCAGCGTTCAGCGTGCTGGTGTCAACCTGCCTGACATGTTTCATCTCAACAGATGTCTTCAGAGACATGGCTTCAATGATCACCGCATGCCATATATAAAGAGATTGATAAGTGGATCAGAGGGAAAATGATCCATCTAACAAAAATCAGCTGGACATAACTCAGTGTGTGTCACTCGTGCGGCGCGGCGCGCGCACGCGCACACAAGATACAACCACCCACCGGCGTGTGACACGAGGAAATGACTATACGTCATTCCGCACGTTGCTAGAAGGAAAACAATGCAATGCGCATGTCTTCGTCTATGGAAAGCCCTAATAGGTTAGACGTGGTCAGCAACAACTGACGCGATACCGCGTCACCGGCAACCAAACGAAAAAAGCTGATAGGGTAATGACAGCGGCAACAGCTGACGCGATGCCACATCATAGCCATCAACCTGTTCAATGAAAAAAAAAGGAAAAAATATATCAAATGAACGCGGACAAACTGCCTGCCAGCGCGTTCCATAGCCTAAAGCCAAAAGGAGGAGACAAAAGAAAAAGAACAGAAAAAAACTCTAGGCATATTCAATTTGTCTCAGACTAAAAAAAATTGAAATGCAGCGCAATGCAAATTCACATAATCTAAAAACTCCAAAAATATGCAAACAGAGTCAATATAATATCGCTAAAAAATAACATATAATAACAGCTAATGAATAGCTGAGGGTATATATATATATATATTTTTTTTAAATCAAGCAATCCTAAATAAAACTGTGGGTGGTAATGAAGCTAGCCATTATTAATGAAGCTGTTAACATCCCACTCCACATTCATCGCAAAGGGCATATAGCATTTCAGGGTGTGTAACCAACGGGTT
Organism: Lithobates clamitans; assembly: GCA_037952925.1. NCBI lineage: Eukaryota > Metazoa > Chordata > Amphibia > Anura > Ranidae > Lithobates > Lithobates clamitans. The sequence goes on along the minus strand of JBBGZY010000300.1, from coordinate 11,778,787 downwards.
TCCAACCTCAAAATTTCTCTCTTAGTGTAACTACCTCTCCAATGGGGTGTGAAACGATCAATAGCAGTAACGGTGGTCCCAAATGTATTTTTATTATGACATTCCAGATAATGGCGTGATACTGTATGCTTATGCTGTACGACACACACTGAGTTATGTCCAGCTGATTTTTGTTAGATGGATCATTTTCCCTCTGATCCACTTATCAATCTCTTTATATATGGCATGCGGTGATCATTGAAGCCATGTCTCTGAAGACATCCATTGGGATGAAACATGTCAGGCAGGTTGACACCAGCACGCTGAACGCTGCAGCCGATTGTCGTTTTTGACGCATGCAATTTTGAACTCAAACTGTAAGTTATTACAATAAATTGTTTTATTATCATTACGAGCTTCACTATGGGTCCCTTATTTTTCTTCCTGGGTATTTGATGACTGCATATTTGAAAGTCCCACTTCTGATGTGATTTCTGGGAGATGTTGATCTGTGAAGGAAGCCGTCCTGAAGTTGTCTGTGGTGACGAGCGGTTCCAGAGAGCTGGATTTGCTGGATGTTGTTGAGGATTATCTATACATGCCTACTATTGACAGCCTTCTGGTAAGCAGACTACATTATCACGTGGTGACCAGTGCCTCTTCACATTTGCACTATACCTGGTGATTGGACTTCTCTCATTTCAAAGTGTGCCAAATATTTTCAGTTGGTGAAAGGTCTGGACTGCAGGTGGGCCAGTTAAGCACCCAAACTCTTCTACTACAAAGTCATGCTGTTGTCATAGATTCAGAATGCAGTTTAGCATTGTCCTGCTGAAATGTGCAAGTGCTTCCCTGAAAAATATGTTCTCTGGATGGGAGCATTTGCTGCCCGGAAATCTGGATATATCAGCATTGATGGTGCCTTTCCAAATGTGCAAACTGTCCATTCCATGCACAATAATGCACCCCATACCATCAGAGAGATGCAGGCTTTTGAACTGAGCTCTAATAACAAGCTAGCAAGTGCCTTAGCCTTACCTCTTTAGGGGGAACTGTGTCAAATGCTTTTGCAAAATCCAGATACACCGCGTCTACGGGCCTTCCTTTATCTAGATGGCAACTCACCTCCTCATAGAAGGTTAATAGATTGGTTTGGCAAGAACAATTCTTCATGAATCCATGCTGATTAATGCTAATGATACCATTCTCATTACTAAAATCTTGTATATAGTGTCGTATCATCCCCTCCAAGAGCTTGCATACAATTAATGTTAGGCTAACTGGTCTGTAATTCCCAGGCATGTATTTTGGGCCCTTTTTAAATATTGGTGTCACATTGGCTTTTCTCCAATCAACTGGTACCATTCCAGTCAGTAGACTGTCTGTAAGAATTAGGAACAATGGTCTGGCAATTACTTGACTGAGTTCCCTAAGTACCCTCGGGTACAAGCCATCTGGTCCCGGTGATTTATTAATGTTAAGTTTCCCAAGTCTAATTTTAATTCTGTCCTCTGTTAACCATGGAGGTGCTTCCTGTGATGTGTCATGAGGATAAACACTGCACTTTCGTGTTCTATTTTAGCTGCCCTACCCTTACATTTCTTGTTGCATTCTTTATAAAGTCTGAATGCTGATGTTGGTCCTTCAACCTTGTATTTTTTGAAGGCCTCCTCCTATCATAAAGAAGTTTAAATTACCAGGAAAGTATTTAAAAATCTCAAGTACAAAATTTTTACACAGATTGAGGCTGGTGTATAGTAAAGCCAACATAGTGCAAGTCACATAAAAGTATACAGATCTACATGTTCCAGAAACTACCATGATGAAGCTACCGTGGCAGAACATACCTGGAAAATATCCAACATGTTTCAGAAGTTCTTTCTTTCCTCTGGGGTGTGCACATTAGTAGAACAAATCACTTATGTTGACAGCAAATAGAGCTTACATACATCAGCCAAAAAAGTTTAACTGCTTCCAGATCACCCACTGCATATATACTGTGATAGGGCAGCCCGGCTGCGCAAAATCACGTACCTGTATGTGATTTCGTGCACCTGGTGTTGGACACAGCGGAAGCCAATCAGCAGCCGCGATGGCTGCCATTACCCACTGATGTAAACAGGGCAAACCGTTGGTCTGACAGGGAGCAAAAGAGAGATCTTGTGTTTCAGCTAAGCTGAAACACGGATCTGTCTTTTCTTCCAGTGTATCCGTCCCCCACACAGTTAGTGAGCACACACTTAACCCTTTGATCGCCCCTGGTGTTAAACCCTTCCCTGCAAGTGTCATTTATACTGTAACAGTGCATTTTTTAAGCACTGATCACTGTATTGGTGTCACTAGTCCCCAAAAAGTGTTACTTAGTGTCCAATTCGTCTGCCACAATGTTGCTTTTGGATGCTATTTTATTTGGGTACAGTATCGCACGACCGTGCAATTGTCAGTTAAAGCAACACAGTGCCGTATCTCAAAAAATGGCCTGGTTTGGAAGTGGGTAAAACCTTCCGGAGCTGAAGTGGCTAAAAAGACAAAAAGTGATAGCCATCCCATTGCCAGGGAGAGGATAACTTCAGTGGTGATGTCACCCCTAATGTGGTCCAACAAGACCTGCCAGGGTGCATGCTGGGAAGAGGAGAACGTACATGTATAATGCAGTTTAGCAAAAAAACTATTTGTGCTCAATCACAGCCAGTGGGGGAATGCCGCACGTCCTCTCCCATGAATGCGTTGGGTGTTTTACATGTATGTTCTGCCACGGTACCTTCATTGCACCAGTTTCTGAACCATGTAGAACTGTATACTTTCATGTGACTTGCACTATGTTGCTTTAGTCTACACCAGCCTCAATATATGTTTTAACGATTTTGTTAATAAAAAATTTGTACTTGAGATCTTTTAAATACTTTTCTGGTAATTTATACTTCACTATGATGTGTTAATGTGTTGTAGGAGTCTAAAGTCCCATTAGGGGGTTGCTCCTTCTCTTTTCAATTATTTATTGATTATACCCACATCTTCCTTCATATCCACAAGGCTGTATGTAAATTTCAATTATTCAATTTCTAAATAAAAAAGCTACCAATTGATTTCACATTTAAAGAGGGTGCAAACTCCTTCACCACAACCAATACACCATAGCAGTGAATTTGTGGTCCCCACACTTAATCCACCTAGATCAGCTCCAAATTATAGATGAAAATATCCGTTCAAATGAAGTCTGCCCACCATCTTCCTAATCCAGCTCTGAAATCTGTTTTGGAGGTCAAATTACTTAATAATATGCCTAAAGTGAGTTGGTAAACAGGCTCTCTTTACAGATTTGCTTAAAGTGGATGTAAACCCAATGTCATCCTTTGTAAACTACTGCCATAGGGATTATCTATAAGGATATACATGCCTCCTGCATGTATCTTTACCTGCCAAATGTCTCCCCTCTGTCTGTTATGAGAGCTGAAAAACTGCAGATTCTGTGGGTGGGTCTGTTGTCTGGAGCTCGGTGGGTGGAGTCGTGATGTCAGTAGACTCCCCGCCCACCTCTACACTCCCCTTGTCAATATGCATTTTCTCCTGTGTATTTCTAACTGAACTTCTGCTATGATCTCTAACATCCAGTGAAAAGACAGGAAAGTAACCACATGACTTCAGCATGCCAAATCATGCTGAGGTGTGGAACAGCCAATCCTTGCAGAGCTGCTGAAGAAAGGAATGGGGGAGGGAATTAAACAATCATGCCTGTGTCTTAGGCTGTCACTCACAGCAAGGGGGAGTATTTGACAAAGTTTTTGTCAGTTTGTCAAGATTTCTCTCACTGAACAATAAAAGGGGATTGCTCAGAGATGGAATAACTCTGTGTGGCAAGACTGGGCTCAAATGATAGGAAATCTTATAATCTACAGTGTGATATAAAAAAAAATCGGGTTTGCATCCACTTTAAGTGGATCAATTTGCCCTCATATGGATCAGAAATCTGTAAATCTGTATACTGATTAAGGGGAACTGATCCACTCATCAGCGCACCAACAAAAACATTTGATTAATTGATAACATGTTAAAAGACCCAATGAATTAAGCCATAAAGACCATATATTTTATCTTAAAGGGGCATTACACCCAAAACCAAAAATTGTATATATTGCAGCTTACCAGTCATTAGATGTGGTGGCTGCATCAATTTTCGATTCTTAGGCTTTTCCCCCTCAATTTTCACCTGGTGATCTGGCCAGTAATACAACTCCTGGAGTGCCTCCACCCCACTATGGATGAAGGAGCAGGGGTGGCACCTTTGCTTAGCAGCATTGTCTGTATGGAGGGTTAGATATACTATCACATTTAAATACACTAACAAATTGAAGCCACATTTACGCTATTATTTTATAAGAAGTTGCAGCAAATAGTTTTTCTCTTTGCAGGATAAAGGTTTTACATAAATAAATTAAAGCCGATCATTGTGAGCACCTCTGTCAGTGTTAAATGGTTTGTCTCATCCCTGTAACTGATATTTTCTGCTGGAGAACTTGAAAAGAAAATGAATGCATACATCACATCTAAGAAATTATAGACTACAATATACCGTATATACTCGAGTATAAGTCGAATTTTTCAGCACATTTTTTTGTGCTGAAAGTGCCCCCCTTGACTTATACTCGAGTCAAGCACTTTTTTGCAGCAAAAAATTTCATTTTCCGAACCGACTTTGTGGCCCCGTATCTCAGGGCTACTTGGGACTAGGAACCCCAAATTTGGTGTGCAAACCCAGTCGAACTGGTACCACAACATATCCAAAGCTGAAGTTCCTAGCACCAAGTGGCCCCGAGATACGGGGCCCCAAAATCGGTTCAGAAAATGTCATTCTCTGCTGCAGAAAAGTGCTTGACATTTTCTGAACCGACTTTGGGGCCCCATATCTCAGGGCCACTTGGGGCTAGGAACCCCAAATTTAGTGTGAAAACCCAGAGGAACTGGTACAATAACATATCCAAAGATGGGGTTCCTAGCACCAAGTGGCCCTGAGATACAGGGCCCCAAAACCGGTTTGGAAAATGTCATTCTCTGCTGCAGAAAAGTGCTTGACATTTTCTGAACTGATTTTGGGGCCCTGTATCTCGGGGCCACTTGGTGCTAGAAACCCCAGCTTTAAAAATTTCATGGTGCCAGTTGCACAGGGTTTGCACACCAAATTTGGGGTTCTTAGCACTAAGTGGCCCTGAGATACGGGGCCCCAAATTCGGTCAACTGTGTCCATCTGCAGCAATGTCATTTCGGGACCCTTTGGGTTCAGAGACCCCAAATTTTGCCTGCAGCTAGGGGGCATCTAGAAACCCTTAACTACCAAGTTTGAAGTTCAAGGGACCTGTGGCTGCAAATGTGCACAGTGATGCTGCAAATGGGCATTGTTGACCCTCTTTTCCACTTACAGTAGCTGTGCATTTCTCACCCTCGTCTTATACTCGGGTCAATAAGTTTTTCCCATTTTTTGTGGTAAATTAGGGCCTCGACTTATACTCGGAACGACTTATACTCGAGTATATACGGTAATAAATATTTGCTTTTGAGTTTAATACGACTTTAATTTATATATATATATATATATATATATATATATATATATATATATATATTGAATATTTCATTTTTTTTTATTTTTTTTATTGATTTATTTTGGTATTTTGGTGGAACTGTAAAAGCGTAATGGGAAAAAAATATTCCAAGAAAACTAGGTTTGCTAATTTGGTGGCCACAGATGTGTGAGCAATGCCAAAAAGAAAATTAGTAGATAGTGATTAATAAAACCATGTACCTTGTATTACATATTTCATATGTTGTTTGTGCCAACCTTTGAGAATAACTGAGGTGTGTATATAAAGTGTATCTAAACTTAGGCTTGTATTCATTTATTTTTACCTGGTGATCCTGCCAGTACACTTACTGTGTCCAAGAGTGACAGCATTCACTCACTGTACTGTATCAAGGGAGAATCAATGTTGTTACCATAGAACACGACTACAAACACCTCTCTCTCCTTATTGCAGCAAAGCAAGGTCCATAAAGACATGGATGAGCGAGTTTGGGGTGGAGGAACTTGACTGGCCTGCACCTCAACCCAATAGAACACCCTTGGGATGAATTAGAGGGGAGACTGTGAGCCAGGCCTTCTCCTCCACATCAGTACCTGACCTCACAAAAAGTGCTTCTGGAAGAATGGCCAAACATTCCCATAGACACACTTCTAAGCCTTGTGGACAGCCTTCCCAGACGAGTTGAAGCTGTTATAGCTGCAAAGGGTGAGCCTTCTCAATATTGAACCCTACAGACTAAGACTGGGATGCCATTAAAGTTCATGTGTGTATAAGGGCAAGCGTCTCAATGATTTTGGCAATATATTGTATATATACTGTGTATATATACATATATATACATAATGGAAGCGTGCTTTATAAATTAATACTAAAATTAATAAATACTTAGATAAAAAAAATCCTAACCCCTTTCCAGTATTGATTTTATATATATATATATATATATATATATATATATATATATATATATATATATTGTATGTTAGTATGAAAAATATCAGCTACACGCTAGAACTTAGCTCTTCTTTCTGTGTTTAATTTGTAAAAAAAAGACTACATAAATTGATGTCTCGATTCGAAAATTCCCTTATCCTTATGAGCAAGCTAGGAGTAGTGAAACGCATCAAGGAATGTTGGTTTCAAGTGGAGACATTACCAGCTCACAAGGATAGGGGAAGTTTCAGATGGAGACATCAATGTATGCAGTCTTTTTTTTTTGACAAATTAAACACAGAAAGAAGAGCTAAGTTTTGGAGTGTGGCTTATAATTTTCATACTTTTGACTTAGTGGAGACAGGCTGTGGTAGTCAGCACCCGGTTGCCATGGGCTTGGGTATGACAATGTTTTCAATGGTATATTTAACAGGCAAACACAAACAAAATCAGAGAAGTTCTTTTTTGGGGGTTTAAATACCCTTCAAGAGATGATAGTTTATGAGTGCAGCTCAAAAGACCATTAGCGTACACCTAAGATTACCTTGTCTAGTGTTTAAGCCTGATGAAGTGAAGGTACTGTACTGTGGTATTACACTATCAGTGTGCCTTAGATTTATTTCTATGCAATGCCTATTGAGACATAGGTTGAAGGCACTGTTATGAGCAGGTGACAGGTCCTAGTTTAATGCAGTATTTTATGCACTATCTCTAGAAGAAGACGAGTACTGGTAGCAGTCGTTGTAAACATCACATTATTTTCTGTAAATACATCATTCTGTCATATGCCATCACACTCTTCCTTCCTTTCATAATTATTCAATGTGTCTGACCCTCTGCAAAGCTCAACTGCTAGTCATTAGGTAGTTGCAATGACCTGTTACCTTCCTCTGGCATTTTAGTCAAGAAATATGACTTTATCCATCACACAGTGTTCACTTTAATAGAGAAATGGAGACAGACAATTTCGCTGTTAATTCCACAGTACAAGGATGAGAAATCAAGCTCTTAGGGTTTTTTTTTTTTTGTTCAGACATATTGTTTCTTTCCACCCATTCTACTGATCCGAACATCTTAACATCTACATGTTATTTTTCAAAGCACTTTTATATTCCAGCCCAAGTTCATGAACAGAGCAGGTCAAAAAGACCCACAAGTTTCAAAGTGAGATTTCATGGTGGTAACAAGTTGTCTTCAGGGCACTCTGTGTAAAGTACAATCAAAATGATACATGTGGGATTTTGCAACTCAATGATTTCCTGCATTTGACATTTTAGCACTGCTTTGTATTAGTGCAGAGACTGGGTGGTTCCCATGCCCACTGTACGATGGCCTAATAATTTTGGCTATGACACTGAGTGTGGATTATATGCAGTTCATTTATATTTATAAATTAAAGTCAGGCGCAACAAAATATACCATTGCAGTGAGGCACCTTTTTACTGCAAGGGTTAATAGCTCAATAAATCTAGGAGGTAAAGGAAGAGGCTGCATTACTTAACTGACTCCATGCTCTTGCCAGATTTGGTGCTATCCTCTTCTCATCAAAGCTCTGGTCTGTGGGTGGGCCCACAACGTCATCACATACAATGCAGGTCTATTAACACTGTATTGTACAAGGTTGAGGGCAACAGTGAAACCATAGCCAAGAGCATTTTAAAGAGGAGGTCATGAGGGACCAATCACATCTCTGGAGGGACTCTGCTGGAGCAAAAGGTAAGTAATACAGCTTCTTCTGCAACCCCCTAGACTTTACAAGCAATTAACCCTTGCAGTTTGGAAAGGCACCCACTGCAAGGTTATTTAACTTGTTGTGCCAAGAATTGGGCTTTAGGGTTAGCTTCTGATTAGGTTGTCATTTCAATTGCTGGAATTGAATCCCTATTTAAACTCCAAGTAAATCTAGTCAGTGCTTTCAATAGACTGATGACTCTCTCCCTTCCCATATGGAAAAGTGTTGGGCCAATCACCAAGCACCAGTGCTGTCGCATGAGAATGAGGGGAGTGAGCTATGTGCTACTAAAGAGCCGTAAGTGTAGGGCGTCCCTTCACTCCGGCAAGTATTTGTTGCTGGAAAGGCTGGCATTAAAGCAAATCTATGCTTTGTTCCTCTTAAGCCTCGTACACACGATTGGGTTGTTAGCCAACAAAACCATGGACTTTTGTTTGAAGGGCATCAGCCCAAACTTGTCTTGCATACACACGGCCACACAATTGTTGGCCAACAATTACGAACGTAGTGACGTACTACGTTGCTTTTCAGCTCTTTAGCGCCACCCTTTGGGCACCTTCTGCTAATTTCGTGTTAGTAGAAGTTTGGTGAGTGTTGATTTGTGCTTTTCATTTTGCGCTTTTCAGTTCGTTTCTGAAGGGCCGTTCATGAACCAGCCATGTTGCGGACTCAGAGGAAATAACGTGTTATTTATTATTGGCCTTGGAGTCATTGCTTTGACATTATTTTTTTGGCTGAATAAAGATTTGATTTGGTATATTTTCTATATTTTTGGATGCATAGAATGCACTTTTTGGTTAAGTTCTATTGGCAGATAGGATGTCTAATTTTATTTGTTTTTGTTTTGTTAATGCACAATAAAAAAAATTGTGGAGAATAATACTTGGCTATGTGTTTTACTTCAAATAACAGTTTGGGAGTAGGCAGTTACATTTAAAAACATACAATGGAAAATTGACAAGAGACACCAACATAGTTGTATCTTTGATCTTAAAAACTACTGGATAATGGTGTTGTGGTAACTTGCCCAAATAAAAATAAAAAAAAGCATAATAATATTATTCTTGATATCACTAGAAAAAAAAAGTCTTTAAAAATTTGTTTGCAATAACTCCATCAGTATCACCAGCAAAGCAGCTTCATTATTATCCCATTAAAGAAGAAGAGAATGTGTGCTGCATTTCGAGATTTCATAATTTCCCACATCACGAATGTTAATTCTCCATTACGAATGCTAGTTTACAAGACTGACTGCTTCTGGCTCGTCCTTGTTTCCGAGCATACGTGTTTGTACTTTGGGCTTTTGTCCATGAAAAATTTGAAAACCTGATAGCCAACATTTGTTGGCGGAAAGTCTGACAACAATTGTCCGATGGAGCATACACACGGTCGGATTTACCACCAACAGCCTGACATCAAACATTTCCCGTCAGAAAATCTGATCGTGTGTACAAGGCTTAGGACAAAGCAACAGGTATACTTTAATTTAAGACTATGGGATTTTACTAAAGGCAAATTTACTGTGCACTGCAATTGCTCCAGAGCTTAGTAATAAGGTAAAACTTCACTTCGCAAATAATACTCAATCACAAGCAAAGTCAATGCAAGGAAAATAAAAACAGCATTTTTGCTTTCACATGATTGGATGATAGAAATCAGCAGAGCTTCCCCACAGATCTAGAGCAACTGCACTTGCAGTGCACAGTGTAATTGCCTTTAGTAAATCATCTTCCCCATTTTAAGGTTAAAGCACAAGTGCATGTTCAGATTAGATACACTTATCCTGCTGGACTGGACATGTTTACACCCTGCTAAGATCTTACCTTTTACTTGAGGTGCCTATGCAGTGGGTCCTTATATTCTCCTATAGGCCACCTTGCAAGGTGGCACCCAGTCGCCAGCTACCAGTATCAGGTTATCTATGCCCAAAAAAAACAATAAGCCATGATGTTTTGGAGATAACCATAGAATGTAATTCAGTACCGACACTAAGTTAGAGACACTCCAAAATCTCTTTAGAAATGTACACGTCCTTTCTTAAGCTGGGGAAAACCGAGAGATGTAAATGATCATTTAGAGCAGCCATTGTAAAACCAGGGTTTCCTGTATTTTTGCTAAGGTTCCTCCAGAGGTTGCTAACAGTTCCTTGAGCTGTGGTTGATTAATGTCAAATGTGATGGTGTCTGCCTTGTTCCAGGGCTAATGCCACCTGGAAGAGCCAGATGCATGACACCAATGATCTTTTAGATGTCTGTAAGGGTGGCATTCTGACCACCACTAAAATGTGGCATTCTTATCACTGGTCCCCAATGTAAGGGGAAATGTTCCCACTGCTCTCTAATGAAATGATTTTAGCAGGGGTTCCAGCAAGACCTGAAATTTATTTCAAGACTTTCTACAGGGCAGATATTTTGAAAAAGACTGCCTTTGAGGGCCCAGTATGTCAAATGATACATAATTTATCTAAAGAGATACTTTCTAATTGTTTTTTCAGCTTTGTCCCTGCAATTTTTGAAGCATATCCAATACATCTTATTTTGTTTAGGAATAAAGTGGTTCTAAAGGCTCAAGGTTTTTCTACCTTAATGCATTCTATGCATTAAGGTAAAAAACCTTATGGGGGATCATCTCCCCCACTCCTTATATTTACCTGAGCACCATCTCGATCCAGCAATGTGCATGAAAGCAGCGGCTTTGCGGGATCTCTATACTCCTCATTGGCTTCTGCTGCTGTCATTCACAGCCAGTGAGCCAATGAGGAAAGAGCAGGGGGCTGGGCCCTGCCTTCTCAGAAGTGAGCCTGCTCGAGTGCCCCATAGCAAGAGGGGAGGAGCCAGGAGGAGCCAGGGCCACCGGCAAGGTGCCCAAATAGAAAAGGATCGGGGATGCTCTGTGCAAAACTATTTCACAAAGCAGATAAGTACAACATTTTGTTTTTTGTTTTTTTTAAGTTTTTCCTTTAGAATCACTCAAATACATATACACCTATACTTTAGGTGTGTGCTTGCAAAGCAAAATTCTCCATAGCAAAAAGATTTGGGAACCTTGCTCTGCAAAAATGACCACCTACAGTTCCCTGTATATTGGTAGCCTGTGACCCTTTTTTGGAGTCTATTGGAAAGAAATGCTTTACACTGGTTGTCAGTGGAAATACTTCTTTTACATCAGTGTTAACTGACAATGTCCCCTTTACATCAGCAATCAATGTACATGTTGCCTTTATAGTTTTTACACAATATTTGAGTAGCTGTAAAAAGAAGTGACTCTGCTCTGATTGAGATTATAAAGTTTTGTTTTGGATTCAATGAGGAATGGTTAGACAATGTGGGGAGATTTCCTTTTGCTTTCTGCTGTGCTCTGGGATGGAAAGTGAAGAAAACTCTCCCCACTGATACTCAGACTATTAAAAAAATGAATAATTTTACTTATTTCCATTCCTTTACTTTCCCACAAGTTTCATAAAATTCATGCATCTCAACAAATAATGGATACCAAGGCTATATTGTGTTTGATATCAGCCATCACCTAGTGCAGATTAGGGGTGAGAGGGTCTCAAAAACTCGTCTGTCCTCAATTCATGTGCAACTGGATCATCACAATCTGTCACTAATCCTGTTGTTTGGATAGGGTTAAGAATGCCTCTCCATTGAGGATATGGGTAGCAATAGGTTTTAAAATCAATTTGATCTTTGATCTATAAGCATTAAAAGAAGGTCAGTTCTGGATATGTACAGCTTGCTCAAACATCTTGGGCCTCATTTTTCAAACCATCTCTCATAAGAACATATTGCCTTACAGAAAGTAATCACGCTCCAACCTGAAGCAGAAGATGGCAGAAGATGTCAGTCGGAGAATAAAAGTTTGAATATGATTGGTTGCTGTGGGGCAATACAGGTAATTTTTTTATGAAAGAAACTTTCATAAATGAGGCACATAGCTCTCAATTTACTTTTAATTCTCAGTCTTGTTATGGAACTTTATTAAATGCATGCATTGCATAGTCTTTGTGAGCATGTAATATATATATAAAAAAAATCCTAACCCCTTTCTAGTACTGATTATATATATATATATATATATATATATATATATATATATATATATATATATATATATATATATATTCAGTACTAGAAAGGGGTTAGGATTTTTTTATCTAAGTATTTATTAATTTTAGTATTAATTTATAAAGCATGCTTCCATTTTGTTGTGTGCTACCATGCAATTGCACTAATGACAAGCCACACTCCCCTTTGAGAAGTGCCACGGCACTTAGTATGACAAATTATTGTTTACTTTGAAATTAACCATTGCTGGTAAAGAAAAAAACACAACTCATTCACCCAAATGTTCCTTTATGATAAATATGCCCGTGACCCTCTACATCCTGAAGAACCACAAGTACCATCGTATCCAATAAAGTATTTTCAGGTTTGTTTTCTTACTATACCAAAAATTAAAGTAAAAATCCTGGAACTATTCCCTGCTGAGCTGAGAAACTTAGCCCATAATGTACAATATAATCTTTAGGAGTCCAAAAAAAAACTCACCCCCATGTTTGCATTTTTGTTAAATATACTTAATTTGCAAGGCAAATGTCTGTATTTTTTTTTTATTTCTCTGCATATGACTGGATAATCAAAGTGAACATAACTTCACTGCATTCACTAGGCAAGCATTTATTTTGCTGCATGGACATCCCTGCTCTTTTAGTAAGTCCACCCTTGTGTTTTAAAGCAGATATAAACTCTAACTGAATGGCATTTAGTTTGCTACTATGCTTTAGAAATGACTGACATGGTTATTTTATAAAATACTATTTTCACCTTTTTTCATATTATTCTAAATCTCAGTGCTGCATTTTTTCCTGCAGCCCCTTTGCAACTACTTCCTGTCCACCTGCATGTGCTCCAGCTGTATGGCATTCCTCAGGGCAGGTTTACTGATGTGACATTCCTGTACAATATGTGTTGAAATGGACACTTGTAGACTCCTTTGGAAGCCTCTGTGACAGTGACAATGCAATAGCACAAATGGGGCAGAGACAAAGCATTGTCACCCTAAAACATGGAGTGACTAAACAAGGACTCTTGTGGTGATCACCATGCATTATTTTAATGTAAAGCATTATCACTCTAGGGGTCCATGCACACTGGCTTAAACATCGCTGCTTCTACAGGAGTTTTGTGTTTTGCCTGTAGAAGCAGCTCAATATTATCCTATGTGTGTGCACATTAAGGCAATACACAACATTAAGACGATTAGGCTCCATGCATACTGGGATTAAAAAAATGCCTGTTCTCTCGGGAGTAAAAAACACTCATATAGAGCCTTTTTTGTACTAAGTTTAGACAAGTTTAGGAGAGTTTTAAGTTTTTTCTGCCTCCAAGCTCCAATCAGAAACGCGAACAAGAAGGGTTTTTTTTTAACGTTTCTGCCAAGGGAACTGGCATTTTTGTTTTTTTTGTTTTTTTAAGCCCAGAGAGCATGAAGCTTAAAACAGGAAGCATAAACAAGAATCTCCATGGCAGAATCACCAGCTGTTATTTTAATAAAATCTATACAGATTAAAAATATGGAAAAAAACTTTTCTAAATGTATCAAAATTTTTAAGCTTATTTAAGATTTTAGTGATTGGGTTTACATCTACCTTATTGTATAATTAACCCTCATAATGCACTTATCTTATTTGACCCACTTGGGTCTGTTTAATATACCATTGGAAATATGCTATTAGACAACCAGAGCTGCTGTGTGTCTTCTGCACACATACTATATTATCTCAAAGAGCCCTCCTATTTCTTATCATGGACTATTGGAAAGGGGTGCCTAAGGCTGCTCCAAACATGACCCCTGGCACATGTTTGGAGCAGCCCTAGGCACCCCTTCCCAATATCCCACTACAAAGGATGATGGTACTCGCCCCTACCTCTAGATTAATTTGATTGAGGCAATATCTTAAATTTTATCATGGACTATAGAATAATTATCCTTTATGAGTATTGGAATGATTAAGTCATTTAACGAAAGATATAGGGGTTTAGTCACTAAAGCTGGAGAGTGTAAAATCTAATTCTGCATAGAAAAACCAATCAGCTTCCAAGTTTTATTGCCATAACTTAATTGAACATTCTGAGGTTAGAAGCTGATTGGTTTCCATGCAAAAGTGAGCCTGATTTTGCACTTTCCAGCTTTAGTAAATAAACCGCAGTAGGTAGGACTGACAACACTCAGTCCTCAAAAATGCTGTGTGTTGTCAGCACAAATTAGGGCAACTGAGTTCATTTCTGGCCGATCAACAGGTATTTTTCTGTGTTTACAGGGTCTGTAAAAGGATAAAACATAGTAACGTGTGCCTCTATTGTAGATTGTGTATTTTATTTGTATTATTTTTTTTTTTCCCTTGGCCTTAGCATGCTCTATAACTGTTCAATTCACCGCATAGGCTGAGAGCTGTCCTTGGTGCTGAAATGCCGCTATAGTTCATCTTTGCATGTATTATTGTAACCCCTGTGATCAGCCTTCACTGAAGTCAGCTTTATTATATGTGTCCCTTTCTTTTCTTCTTCTTTTTTTTTAAGGCAAAGATGGACTTTAAAAGACCAGAAAATTTTAGAGTAAACCAGTACAGAATAAAAATGCTGGAAAGAAGACAAGCTTATACCTCCGCTTTTTATGACCGTCCTGAGTCACTTTTACTTTCCACTTATAACACATCAGCCATTTTTGTTGATAGACGATTGCAGATTCCAATGTGCATGGAACTGTTCCTCCTCACCCCCATTGTGCCATAACCTTCCTCTGATGGGATGTATGGCCGCTTGTGTGAACGATCCCTTCAACTCCTACAAAATAATAGGCTTTATGGTCTAAACGACCCATCTGATGTGGCTCTGTCCCCTCATAGCTGTCACAGAGTTGGCTTTAAATCGTTTTGTTGCGATGACAGAAGGTGAAAAGTAATACCCAAAACTTTGCTGAGAGCCTAGTGCTTCAACTTTTAACGGCATGCATTTCTCCTCGCCTTAAAGGAAATGTACTAAACAATTTCTCTTAGAACTGTTCATAAATGAAAAGCGTGAGGCTGGGGACAAATAAACTCCCGGGTGTCTACTGGTGACAATATTCACCAACAGCCCTGGTTCACCCACGCTCTGTGGAAGCAGCTTTTCCTGCTGGCTCTGGTGTTGGCAGAGCTTAGATTTGCTGCAGGCGATGCATAAAAGAAACTATGATCTCTCAGAAACGCAATGATAAGCGTTCAAGCAAAGATTTACATCTAAAAAAAAAATACACGGCTTTCCTAGCTGTAAAGTTTGCATTTTCTGCGTGTATATATACAGGGTAATATATATATCTGTATATATATATATATATATATATATATATATATATATATATATATATACATACATATATATATATACACACACATATAATATATATATATATTCTGCTTTTTAGATGTGTACACATTTACAATCTATAGTGTAAGTATATATAGCTCTCAGAAGTGTCTTGAGCTATTGAAAATACATTTATTATTCACTTACAACATAAAAAGGTTCAAAAACTATTCTGTAGGGCAAGTGACTACTTTGCTTAGTACATACACATATTCTGCTGTACCACATATGTATACACACACATACACACATACACACATACGTTTATATATTAAAATAGAGGTATGATTTACTTACAATATACAAATGTTCAAAAACTATTCTGTAGGGCAAGTGACTACGTTTGCTTAGCACATATGTGTATATATATATATATATATATATATATATATATATATATATATATAGATATATATATAGATATATATATAGATATATATATAGATATATATATATTCTGCTACACCACGTATGTATACACACACATGCATGTGTATGTTACATCATACATCATAAAATGTTCAATAACTATTCTGTAGGGCAAGTGCTTAGCATATATATATAAACCATCTGCTGCACCACATATGCATATATAAACACACACACACACACACATATATATATATATATATATATATATATATATATATATATATATATATATATATATATATATATATATATATATATATATATATATATATATATATTCATCTGCTGCATTGCTGCACCTAAAGAACCCCCTGCCTGTGCAATGTAAAATGAGATATGTGCATTAATATGCTCTTCCAATACA
Source organism: Lithobates clamitans (assembly GCA_037952925.1). Lineage (NCBI taxonomy): Eukaryota > Metazoa > Chordata > Amphibia > Anura > Ranidae > Lithobates > Lithobates clamitans. The sequence continues at coordinate 11,762,365 of JBBGZY010000300.1, read as the reverse complement.
GAATAACTGTGGATACTCCATAACATTGTAGCTGAGCCTTTGATTTTTGCCTGTGTAGCTTCCAACACCGATCACAGTGCTTTGTGTTGGGTGAGCACATTACAATGTAACATTTTTTTTCCAAGTAGCATAAATGATGTGTGTGCCTGTATCTTTTGTATTAAAAAGCACGTGCATAGGGAAGTGGTGTGTCTTGGTGTCTGATGAGCAGAGTGACTGCTGTGCCTGGGAAGAATAGGAGCCGGCTGGAGGGCTGTGGTTGGCTGGGAGCTCCCCAGCTCGGAATAATTACACTGGATACAAGGGCACAAACGAGGGAGGCGTTCCTGGGCTTCCCCCTCTGCCATTGTTGGACTGCTGCAGAGGTCAATATGGTTTTAACGCAAATTTATTAGCAGAGAAATCAGCAAACCATTGCCTAATTAGCAAAGCCCAAATAAATGTGCCCGGGGGCTCTTTCACTACAGAAAAAGAGAAGAGAGAAGGAAGAAAAAAAACACAATGAAGGTTCAACCTACCACAAACCTCAGAGGATCTCATAAGATTCCACTCCATGAATCTTTTATATGTAATTGCTGTATATCTTTCTAATTTTATGGAAGAAAATATTGTCTTCACCTTGAAAGCTCCCAGCTTATTATTTTAACACTAATAAATTGTGGCAAGTGGGACACAGGAGCCGGACTGAAAATTGCATGTGATTTTTTTTTCTTATGTTTGATCTTTTTGTTTTCTATGTTGACTTGCAAAATCAGATCGCATTTAATTGCTCGGGGTTTCATCTGATGTAGTGAATTTAAAAAAAAGTATTTTAGCAACAATCCTTCTTCTTAAAAAAAATAATACAATGGTTATCAAAATTATTTAATTATTTGTAAATTGTATGGGTCGCACGATTTACATTAGGGCAGAGCTGCAACCATATATATATATATATATATATATATATATATATATATATATATATATATAATGATTTTTTTTTACTAATTAAGCGTGTGATGGGCTGTTTATTAGGCTTGATCTTTACTTTGATTTAAATATAAGCTATGTAATTGCTCAGGCTGGGTCCCCTCTCGCTTACTGTCTGTTCTCCAAGATCTTCTGCTTCCCTGGAACAGCTGTCAGATTGGGGGATTCATATCCTCAGTTCCCAGGCAGGCCACCCAACCTTACAAATCACTCATTTTGCTCATTAACTTGTTTAAAATTCATAAAAAATGAGGACACGCTGCTGCCGACGGCTATCACTTAAAGATATATAAAAAAAAAACTTTCCAAAAGCTTCCTAAAAATCAGATCTTATTTGTATATATTAATCTTCGAGCATTTCTTAATAAGTCACCTGTTCTGAAAATATAAAAAGAAAAATGATAAATTTGAATGAAATGAGCTGGTACCTCTTGGCAGTGATCTGTATGTTTTTATCTTAAATAAATCAGGATTTTCGTTAATTTTAAAACCTAAATAATAATAATAACAAAAAACATTTAAAGGGCGTTGATTTTTCAACTTAAATCAAAGAATTTCATTTTAAACCATTTTTCTCTAGGCATTTTATTCGAGTTGCTCAAAAAAGACATAAAAAAATCAACGAATAGTTGTGACTTTTATGGACAACATATAATAAATATGATATTTCATAGTCTTTCGAATGTACAATTTAAAATTTGGGAGCATGCCACTTGTCATAATGAATCCGCTCATTAGAGATCAGTGCAAAGTTCCCAGTCCCTTGATTTCCCATAACTCCGTCTTTAGATCGGCCAGGCTGCTTTTTTTCTCCTTCGGACTCAAGTCTATCTTCATTCACACTCCTGGGAGTGCAGCCATTGCGCACTGCGCCCTCCTTGCTTGCCCGTGCGTACTACTCTTCTTTGGAGGAGCTTAGTGGTATTTCTGTAGGGTCCCTGCTCTAGATAAGTACAGTACATACTGTAGGTGCTTGGGATCTGAGCCTTTAAAGAGGGGCTGTCCATACTCTGGTCCCTGTGTCCCTTCTACTTATCTCCTTCAGGTTTGTTTGATTGTTTTTTGTCCTTGTGGGGTTTGATAGTGCTGTAAAAAATAAAAAAGGAGGGCGCTGCTTTCACCGCGTATGAGGAGTGCCAGGTATTGGGTTCCCCAAGGGGTTAAGAGCTGGTTGTCCCCCAGGACCTAGACCATGGATGAGGACCCTGGGAACTAAGGGTCTTTGTAACTGAGGGTGGGGTGCAGGGGGAGTCCTGTACATACTACTGTACATAGCTGCTGCTGCAGCGGCTGCAGTCGTGCTGTCCATACTGCTGAGCAGACTAGGGTGATAAAAATAAGGTGAGGGGAACATCCTTTGAAGAGCTGAATAATTCCCAGCCTCAGCCAAAAGCTCTAGTCCGACAGCTGTCTGCCTCTTCCACTTTGTCCTGGAGAATAAAAATAGAAGATCAAAGTTAAGCTATTGCCTTTTGATTGCGATACATTGATGACAATAAGTAGAACCCTATATAAGACCCTATTTACAGCATCCTTGCTAGAGCAAAAAAAAAAAATTAAAACTCAATTGAGGATGTCAAAGCGATAAGATTTCTTTCTTTCCAAAGGAGTTACTCAACGCATGCATAATTTACCATAGGTTGTATGTTTTACACCGGACCTTCAAAATTGAAAGTTTTGGGCTAACTCAAGTCAGTTACGCCTAATCTTAGCAAATATTGCCTTTATATATATATGGCAGAAATAAGATGTTGTAAAGCCTTTCACGTTCTTTGTTAAAGAACAGAATGCAAAAATCCAAATGTCTGTCATGCAATGCGGCAATAATAAGTCAACCCTGTGAGATTTAGATACCACGACTGTGAGTTAATATACTTAGCAAAGTATGATTAATTTATAAATAAGGGTACATTTGTTGTGTCATCATAAAGCCAACAGTCACCCAAACCTATAATTTAGCCACCATAGGCATTAAACGATGTAAAGGTACAAGTGTCGAATGGGATCAAACTAATGCTGTGGAGCAAATTGCCAGAACACCATTCCCATCTTGATGTTTGATAACCACTGAGCGCTTTTTGACGCTTTTGTAGCCCGAAAGTCGCACAGAGCCTGCGAGCTGGTAGCTACTAAGGCCGAGGCACATCTAACAAGCCCATGACATACTCTTTAGATTGTGTACAAATGACACTAATTTTTTCCGACAGAATTAGGGTGGCTGAAACCGTATGTAATGAGACAGAAAATTATGGAAAATAGAACTGTACTTAATTTGCTTCAACAAGATCAGCCTGGACATCCTATTAAAGGGACACGGGTGGCTGACTTGCGGCCCTTCCATAGAATTCATGTAATATACATATGTTTAATTAAAATCATACAGTCTGAAAAGACAACTCAGAACGGCCAAAAAATGCTAAATACGTATTTTCTAATTGAATTATATAAAAAAAAATCGTGTCTGGTGCCATGCAACACTGCATAATGAGATAGCAATGGGATTTCATCCCACTGTGTTCCTGGGACACACATAGACTAACATGTCCCTAGTTTTGTAATCAAGATTTACACATTATTTATTCATGTGTGCATTAGTTGGGGATCTTTTTTTCCTGCTTTCTTTGAAGCTATTAATTAGCCATATTTATCTCATTATGAGCAGTTTGTGGGTTTTCAGGAAAAAATACCCTGGGATAGAAAGGCTAAATTTTGGGGCCTCTTTGTAAAGGATTAAATATAAACAGCTAATTCCGCAGTGTGAGCTGGGATCTGTGCTAGACATCTTATTCTGTGTACTGTAGCACTTACCAGCAGATGTCATCTTGATATATTGATATAAGACTAGTACAAGCATTGCACATATTCCCATATTACACATATAGGTACACTATCGCTATCTGCCTTATTTATTAAAGGGAGTGTAAAGAGCATTGGTGATGAACACACTGCAGCAACCTGTCAATCAAAGAACTCTTTTAATGGCTGCTTGTGGTTTGTACATTTTGTGTTTGTCCATTGCTTTATTAAAAGCAATGATCATAAACAAACAAACCAATCAGGCTTTATTTCATCAGTCAGAAAAAAGACTCGCAAATGCAGCTTGGTTGCTGTGAGTTAATACAATTTGTATATTGTTCTCTTCTTTAATAAAACACCAGCAAGCTTTCATAGTTTAGAAATGCTTCATATATTATATGTAGTAAGGAATGTTGTGTGTTTATAGATTAGATAGACTAGAGTGCATCGTTTTTTATGGCTATATATTGTTATTGCCCTTGCCTGTACTAGAGGTCTCTTATTTCAGAGTCTGTCGGTGAGCTTCTGTCTGTCTCAGATTTATTATTTCTCTTGTATGCTTGCCTTTATCAGGGGCTCATTTTCGATTGAACGTTTTTCTTATGTACTGTATGTATTTGTTTTGTCTTAGCTTTTAGCTTTGGGATTGCATGCTTGGCACAATATAAGGGTTGAGTTACTAATGTGTCATTTTCAATGAAAATAAAGCGAACCTGTGTTGACATCAGACATGTGCAGAGGTTTAGGGGGTTCTTCTGCACATGATTCCATATTTCAGAATAACACAGCAAATGTAATTTCCAGGGGAAATCATACTTCTTTTTAGTGAATCAGCCCCTTATGTTTTTAGAAATCTTTTGAAAGGGTTTGTGTAGCCAGGCCAAGCCTATGTGTGTGTCGGTCTCTGTGGTCCTCTGCCTGTCTGTCTGAAGTGCCAATCTTCCTCCGTGCTGTGCTGTCAGTGCTGTGCACCGACAGTGATCTTACCTCCTGTTCTGGTACCAGGTCTTGACCTGAGTGTCTGTGAGGTTAAGGGCTGCCGCCAGGTCCATGCGGTCTTGTACACTCAGATATTTCTGTCTCTCAAAGCTTCTCTCCAGCTGGTTCAGCTGATGGTCTGAAAATGCTGTTCTGGCCTTCCTGGGCTTCTTAGACCGGGCCGGGGGACTGTCACGGCTGCTAGAGATCTCCCGGTCCCCTTCTTCTTTTGCACCTATACAGTAAGGATAGGGCATATTCAGTTATTGGAATGCGGACATGTTGTTAACATAAGCACTGCAGAACAATGTTTTATATCTTTCTTTCTTTCTTTCTTTCTTTCTTTCTTTCTTTCTTTCTTTCTTTCTTTCTTTCTTTCTTTCTTTCTTTCTTTCTTTCTTTCTCCCTTCCTCTCCTTCTATCTATCTATCTATCTATCTATCTATCTATCTATCTATCTATCTATCTATCTATCTATCTATCTATCTATATCAGAGTACACAACATGGTCATCGCTAACTGGGATTTGGGCAGATTTGGGCAGACCAAAAAATCCACCTGTATGTTAGAACAACAACGTATTCACAAATAAATTCTACTATGTCTAGTATTGCATGTCTGTACTATAATGCCACCAACGAACTGCTATTGATAAAAAAATAGCAAACACATCTAAAAATAATTTGTACTATGTCTAGTTATACTATTACTACCACCAACTAACTGCTATTGATAACAAAAAATAATAACAAACAATTCCAATAGTAATGCACGATAACATTATAATAATAAAAGTATAGTTAACTACAGCAACAGTAATACAAAGAAGAAGAAGAGGAAGAGGAAGAAGAAAAAGACTAAGGAGATGATCAAGAAGAAAGCTTCTAAAATAGTCAAGATTATTATTATTATGATTATTATTATTACTACTACTATCACTATTACTACTACTCCCACTTCTACAGCTGTCACTGCTAAAAATAAAAAAAATATATTGAAATAATAAGAAATACAAGAAGAAGTGTACTTGGAAAACAATCACTTATTATTATTATAGTATGAATATTATGATTATTGTTATTACTACATTATTATTATTATTATTACACCTACTACTGTAACTATCATTATTATTATTATGCTGTTTTAGCAGCTGTGCACTGTGTTTGCCCAGCACAAGATGAGAATGATGACATTACCAGATACTATTTATCAGGCTTGTATTTTTGCTGAATTGAAGAAAAATCGATATGTCAAAAACCATTTCTGTTTGTACCAGTTTTTTTTCCTAGCGTTCTTTTATCTTCCCTGCAGGAAGAACAATAATCTCTCTAATTGACCCACTGGGGAGGTTGGTACACACAAAAAAAAATCGCCAGGCCAGACTGTACATCTGTTTTTGATCACCAACGTGAGAACTAAAATTTACTATACCAAATAGGATAGTTATTTTAATACCGACCTGGTGAAAACGATTATTTGCGCTAAGTTTTCATTAAAAAAAGAAAAAAAAACACTCCGAAATGCATCGATGTCAACACAATTCAATGAAGGCAAAAAAAGCATTGAAAAGAAAAGCGAGATCTTTTTTAATTAACACAGCAGTTTGCAATAATCAAGCACATATTTAACAAGGGATTATGTGTAAATTAAAACATTATTGCCTGGGCATCACGCTAAGAAAAGAATATAGGGTGCCCACAAAATGTCACCATTTGTTAATTTCTAAGGCTGGTTTAATCGCAGGGCAAATATTTTTAAGCTTATTCTCACTCTTAGAATACCAATTTTATTTCATCAGTTTTAAGAAATAATTAAATTTAAAATACATATTAGTTTTCTAAGAATTTCTAGTGCTGGTTCATTATTTCATTTGTTCTATGTTTTAATGCATTGCAATATGTTTAAATCTAACTGAATCAATGATGCCTTTTGATTACTGTTGGAAAAATGCAAACTGAGATGATGGAATGAAGCTTCTCTTGTTAAATAAAATAAACTGAGAAAGAAGTAGGTACATTCCGATAAAATTAAATGAGACATACACTCGAGTATATGCAGTTTTGGATAGATGTTTACTAAAATAATAGAATATAATAAAACGTCATATAAAATATAGTGTAATATAATATTATATATCAAAATAATGTAATTTAATATAATGTAATGTAATACAGAATATAATATAATTTGATACAGAATATAATATAATAAAAATATAATATAATACAATTTAATATCATATTATTTTTATATGAAAAAATAAGATAATAATAATAATGCTACTCACTATGCCCTTTCATGTCTGAATGCATATCATCCCGAATTTTCTCTGCTTTGCTCTTGGCATCTTGCATCTCCTGTTCTAGTTTGGGTCGAAAACTTTCTGAAGACACGTTGCCCTCCTGTTTTGGTGTGTGATGTGGGGAGGACACGCTGGTGCTGTAAGGAGCACAGGCAGCCAGGGGTTTGCTGTCTCCCAAAATGTCTTTAATTAAGAAGGAAGAGGTGGAAGTCCTAGCTACAGAGCCCAGCTGGCCAGGCTGTTGTGGTGGGGACTGCTGAGGTTGCTGGCTGTGGTGCAGGTGATGGAGATGCTGAGATTGGTGCAGGGCGCTGTCCACTAATCGGTGCTGATCTGCTGCTTCCATAGTCACTGAAATAGGAGAGGAAGGCGAACTTCCCACCGTGTCTATCTCCGAACCAGGAGACAGGGGGCCCTGATTCCTAAAATCCGCTCCTCTCCCATCCCTAAAGTCCCCATTCAGCATGCCAGGGCTGCCAGAACCAGCGTTGGACAATATAGTGTCTATCCCAAAACTGGATCCTTCCATGTTGCTTGCGATTCAAAACAAAGTCTTCATAACAATCCTTTTTATTTTTGAGCAATCTCTTGCTGATCCTCCAATAATAAAAAAAAAATAAAGATAATGATAATTAAAAAAAGGGGCAATGGCTGGAATGAGGACTATGCGATGGCTATCAAAGCATGCAGTGACCAGGAGAAGAGATTTGGCAATAGAACGCTGACAGGCGCCGTCGGGTCGCTCACATGTGCTGACAGTTGTGGCATCTAGTTGGAGAAGACAGTTTTGGGTCCAGCTTGGTTAGGTTTCATCTTGATAGCCCCTTGGTGAAGCTGGGCTGAGGGGGTCTGCAGTGCTCCGGAGGGCTATGCTCTAGTTGGTTGAACTTTCTTTTGGAAAGTTGAGCCTTGCTCATAGACTGTGCCTGGCTGACTCCCGGCTACTGCCGCTCTTTCCCTTGTAATCCTTCTCCTGTTGGGTTCCAGTGACTCCCTCCCGTGACGTCACGACAAGGACCACAGCCTGCCCCCCTCCTTCTCTATCCTCCTCTTCTTCTCTAACCTTTTCCATGAAGTCCCATCCTCAAAGGCCATTGGTCGGCTCGGTGGGAGAGACTCGACGCTCGGAGCCGGCAGCCAATGGCGAGAAGAGCAGCATCCACTCTCCTAGGTGCTCGGGCTATGGGCTAGGATGCTCTTTTTTTTACCATGTATCTCCTGGGTCGCTTCCTCTAATCTAAAGCACAATAAATTAAATACGGTGAAAGAAATAACAAATAAATAAATAACCCCAGAAGAAAGGTGGAACAGAAGCAGCTCAAAAATTGGGATGACATTTACTTTGAATAATAATAATAATAAAACAAAAGATAACTTCTACGTTGAAGGACAATGCACATTGTATAAATGCAGATCGTTTTACTTTTTTTTATTTTCAATAAGAATATGAACATACTGTTAAAAAATAGCAATGTCTGCAGAGAAATGCAAGAGCTCAATACTCTGGATTAAACTTCAGAAGCAGCTTCTAACTGAGTAAGTCACTGAGATCTTTTTATTTTATCTTTTATGTAACAAAATATCTTCCTAGTGTGGTTATTGGATTTAGTTAGAAATGTATTTATTCTTTCATTTTTACCATTTTGAATAAATAGAGAGAGAGAGAGTGAGTGATAGGGAGAGAAAGAAAGAAAGAAAGAAAGAAAGAAAGAAAGAAAGAAAGAAAGAAAGAAAGAAAGAAAGAAAGAAAGAAAGAAAGATAGATATAGAGGAAGTGAGGGGTAGATAGATAGATAGATAAATAGATAGATAAATAGATAGATAGATAAATAGATAGATAGATAGATAGATAGATAGATAGATAGATAGATAGATAGATAGATAGATAGATAGATAGATAGATAGATAGATAGATAGATAGATAGATTGATAATAGAACAGAACAGAATAGAATAGATAGATTGCATAGATAAAATGAGCGCTATGGATATATCGAGATAGAAAGAAAGAGAGGAAGACAATTGTGATTGATGACAGATACAATTAAACCACTTTTACCCAGTTCATAATCTTCTAAATAGGCATTCCCTAATTTGAAATGTATTTAGAGGTAATTCTGTGCAATGACGGGGCCCTTTCCTCGCCCAGACGCCCCCGACTCGCCGTGTACAGTGGATGACACTGGAGCTCCTTGTGTACAATTTACATATTTGCATATGGTGCAGCGAAGGCGCCTGTGTAATTAGCCCATCTCGTCCGCTCCTATTTTAGTAGTAACAGGAATAGATGTTGTGGCTCCTCTGGGAATGTGAAATGATTCTGCTGATACTGAACAGCATCAAGTTGTGTTAATTTCTCCAGGACAGCTCCAACCTGTCTCGTGCTGAATGTCAGAGGAGGACTGAAAGAAGGGGGAAGGAGGGGGGTGTCTATGACGAGACTCCATATTACTCCTGACTAAGTACTGTGTTCAACCTAATTAGCAGAGTAATTATAAGGTGCTAATGAATGATTTCAAGTTACATTACATTTGGTATTACCATTTTTAGGAATCGGTTGTACTAAAGGTACCACAGCCATCAGCCCTTATGGGAGCAAAAACAAAGACAGGGTGGTGTGATAAATATGTAACTTACACTATATATATATCTATATCTCTCTCTCTCTATATATATATATCTATATATCTATATCTATCTATATCTATATCTATATCTATCTATCTATCTATCTATCTATCTATCTATCTATCTATCTATCTATCTATCTATCTATCTATCTCTCTCTCTCTCTCTCTCTCTCTATATATATATATCTCTCTCTATATATATATATCTATATCTATATATATATATATATATATATATATATATATATATATATATATATATAGAATTTATTTATATATTATTTATTTATATATATCTATATATACATAGATATATATACAAAATGTGTGTATATGTAAAAATACGTTAGGAAGTCCTTTGCTAAATTGGAAAGTTTTACTTTTCTTCTGTGAATTGTATTTATTGTTGGTTTATATTTTTTGATATTATAATCTGTGGATTTACTAAATGTTACTAAAGTAAATGCGAATTCTATAAGCTGGTATATAATGTACACATCTGATAAATTCAGATGTGAATGCCCCCAACGTGCATGACACAAAGCAGGTTGTCTGATTTAAGTTAATATATAATAGTGTTATACAGAAAGTACCAACAAGGAGAGTTCCTAATAGTATTAATAATAGGCTAAGAAGACCGAAGGAAGCTGCCTTCTTTTAGACCTTATCTGAAACACATCACCCTTTGGATACATTACATTCAAAGGCCGAATTGAATCTATCTATCTATCTATCTATCTATCTATCTATCTATCTATCTATCTATCTATCTATCTATCTATCTATCTATCTATCTATCTATCTATCTTTCTTTCTTTCTTTCTTTCTTTCTTTCTTTCTTTCTTTCTTTCTTTCTTTCTTTCTTTCTCTTTCTTTCTATCTTCCTTTCTTTCTTTTCTTTCTGTCTTTCTTTATATCTCTCTCTCAGTCCCTTTCTTTTCTTCTTTTTTCTTTTCTGTGCAAATGTGGTTAATGTAATCTGCGATCGATCACAATTGTTAATGCATTTATTTTATTTCCTCTCTTTTTTTTTTCTTTTTTTCCTCTTCTTTTCCTTTTTCTTTCTTTCTTTCTTTCTTTCTTTCTTTCTTTCTTTCTTTCTTTCTTTCTTTCTTTCTTTCTTTCTTTCTTTCTTTCTTTCTTTCTTTCTTTCTTTCTTTCTTTCTTTCTTTCTTTCTTTCTTTCTCTCTTTCTTTCTCTCTCTGTATATTAGATCTCTCTTTCTCTCTCTCCTTATTTTCTCTTACCCGGTGAGTAGTGTATTATTGTGTATTCGGTGAGATGGTCTTTGCTCTGTCTGCAGCAATATGAGACATCATTGGATTAAACTGAGCATAGCCCCTTGTCCTCCCCTAGTCATGGGCAGCACTACAAGTTGAAGCATCGGTCCAAAGTTTATTCGAGTTGACACTGGCAATAAACATTCCAAGAGGCTTTGCATCATCTTGATAGAGCACAGTATCTGGCATGTGTAATACGACTGCTGCTTCCACAGGACACAGACACCCAGAAATCGATAACACCCATGTTGTTATAAATAATTCATCCGGGCTTGTGGCTGTATGATGGAGTTAAATTGTAGTAGCATATCAGCGGAGACGACACATAATAGTACATAGTGTATATACAATGGAGTCTGTCCTAAATAGCATGTACATAATTAGTGTTGCAGTCTGTATGGCTATGTTCGCTGTCAACAGTATTGTTGATGCCAAAATCTGCTAATCTGCATCTGCTCACATAGCAAACTGCCACACTGTTCTGTCAATAGATTGTAATTAATGTTTGTGGAAGGGTAATCTCTTCCCATATGACATTTAGAGAAGTCTTATTTTCGGACTGTTTCGTGAAATAGTTATTAAAAACAAAAAGCACAATATTGCATTTTAATAGGGAAGTGACCACGTTGGCTGGGGTGATATGGACCATATGCTGCAATCCTGAACACTGAAAAATACTAATTTATTGTGGAAATGTTCACGAATAATCATTTTATATATATATATATATATATATATATATATATATATATATATATATATATATATATATATATATATATATATATATATATATATATATATATGTATATATATATGTATATATATATATATAGTGTAGCATGCATTGAGAATACAATAGATATTGCGTATGTACAAACTTATAATTGCATTTAGTTTGCTAATTTAATTATTGTGCTTAACTATAATAAAGTTTACAATACAATCTAAAATTTGCTTTACAGCGTTCGTCGCCTTACAATCCCAGTATATAGAATACAGGCTAGTATTATATTAGACGAAGTTGAATCAAAACATACATACAACAAAACGAATGTTGGGTTTAAGGCTTGGATAAAAATAATGTAATCATGCACTTGTATCTGTGTTTTTTTTTAGGACCTGAAATTTACAGCCTTCTGAAACATAAAGGAGAAGAAAAACCATTACATTGTAAGATTTACATTTTTAATTAACCTTTGTTGGATTGTCGGTTTTCTTTAAATGTCTTAGTTGTGAACGATAAACTGTTTTATGACATGGTAATTGAAGCCTACTTATTTTTTTTCCTTTTCTTTTACCTGGAGCCACAGGGTGGCGCTAACGGTCATAAGGAGCCTACCGTCTTTTGTCTAATGGAACACAGCTGCTTTTGAGTAATTCCTTGAACAAACTCCAATGTGAATTTTATCCTTAGGTTTCTATGTAGAATTTTTCGATTTCATTAATGTTTAATTATCCATTAAATGAAGCCAGAAACAAATAAAAAATAGCAATCTGTTATATGTATTACTATATTAGAGGAATTACTGCTGTCTTAATTAGTTACTTTTAGGTGCACATGATTTAGCTTTACACCCTATAGAATATACACACACGCTGCATACACAATATAATAAGCAGTGCTTTAAATTCCTTGAAATGTCAGACTAAAATGACATTATACAAAACAACACAAATCCAGTTAAAAATGTATATTTTAATGCACGGAAGATGATCAGACTGTGCAGTGTAATGTTTAATTAAACTACATTTGACATCTACAATACAACCAGCTATATATCTAATATTTATCTATCTATCTATCTATCTATCTATCTATCTATCTATCTATCTATCTATCTATCTATCTATCTATCTATCTATCTATCTATCTATCTATCTATCTATCTATCTATCTATATATCTATCACAAATATATGTGCAACATTAAAGATGTAACAGTACCCTGACATTTTTATTAATATAATATCAGTACACATGCTTGTAGATATTGTAGAAGTTATAAACATAACTTTTTCAACTATATAAATTAAAATTCAGCATTGTGAATAATAGAGAAAATGCTCTAGCTGATTCATAAAGCACACACAGAAGTCTTTACCCCTTGATGTAAATAAAATCTCAAAATAAATGTATTATTAAGACAATTCCCTGAGCTATAAAATAATAATAATAACATCATTCTTGTCCAAGTTAGGAAAACCGAACTCAAAAGAAGTGCTTTTACTTGTTTCTGTGGAGTCTCAGCAAAAGGACTTGGCATTAGATTGTCCTTCTAATGCAGTGGACTGACACATTAGTCCGGAAAGGGTTAATTGGCATTTCAGCTATATCAACGCTTCGGTCTCTATTTAATCCGCTTTCCTTTTTTCATGCTTATTTGTGCTATCAGCACGCTGGATCTGTCATGTTTTCATTATGGCGTGAATAATGTCATGTCCTGCGATTTGTGCATCACACAAGGATAACAGCAAATAAAATCACTTTATTACATATAATCCAATTCATTATGGAACAAGCGTTATGTGATCTGTGCATTGCATCAAGGCAGCATGTGATTTATTTAATATATTTTCTCAATTAGGAGGTATTCATAATTCTTACTTCTAATCAATTTATGTAGATTTGAGGAACAAAGCAGCCTTGCACTACATTAAATGATACATATATACAACATGTACATTTTTTTTCCTACAATACTATAGGGGAAAAAAATTATATATATATATATATATATATATATATATATATATATATATATATATATATATATATATATATATATGTATATATATATAAAACCTTAGGCATAGAGCACATACACCACATACACACGTGAATGCAGATAGCAGTGCCAGCCTACATCAATGCAGATGATGATATTAACGAGGACAATTACTATATTAGCTCCTCCTCCACTTATGTGATAAATGAGAACAGCACCATGTTATTTTAATCAATCAAAACACTTTTAACACACTAATTACCCGAGGGGATCGTGTTTCCCTGCTTGATTACCAAGTGTTATTTTGTGGTTTGTAGATATGGCTTCATCTGAGACAGCATCACACATTAAACTTTGGGCAAAATCACATAAAATGCAAAGCAGGAGCTTTCCCTGTCTTAAATAGTGGGATGCTGGCATGTTGTGTGCCATGGGAAGATATCATTCACTTTTTTGTATTGTAAAAAGCTCCTGTAAGTTGAGTGTCCAAGTTTGTTTACTTGCTTTATTGCAAAACTATGTATATGAGGAATATTTACAAAGTGGTTTGACACTAGCTATGTTGTATTCTCTGCAGATTTACCAGATATATAATTACTTTATATTTATGTTCCATCTATTTAAACAGTCTGCAACTGTGGAGTTGATATTTTTTCCTAATAAAATCTCTTATTGGACTTGATTTCTAAAGGGACTGATTGGAGTTTATTTACTAAAACTGCAGAATTCAAAATCTGGTGCAGCTGTACATGGTAGCCAATCAGCAGTTATTTTCAGTTAAGCTTTGTCAAAAATAAAAAAAACCTGTAAGCTGACTGGTTTTATTGCAGAGCTGCACTAGATTTTGCACTCTCCAATTTTAGTAAATCAATACTGTTGCGACAACCTAGTAGATCTGTTTAGTAATAAGATAATAATAATAATAATACTATAAATTGGAAAGGTGCAATGTCAATCTGTGTCTATGATCAAAATTTAAAGTCATATACTAATTTCCACATACTTCTTGCCTATTCCTATTAATCCGAACAACCTTAAAGTTTTAAAACTTACTTTTTGATTAATCCCCCACTCAGCCCCCATTCACACATGAGCATTTTCAGCTTGTTTCCCTACACCTGACTATGATCAACATGCAGAATCCCATTCTTTTTATTGTCCCTGTACACACTTCAGTTGCACTTTGCGCAAAAAATCTGTGACCTTTTTTAACATATCCAGGTGCTCCTTGCCTCTTAAATGGGTGCACCTGTAAACACCCGAAAAAAACTCCCCTATTCTAAAACTGCTCTCCTCCATTTGTCTGGCCCAGGAAACAAATGCCTAAAGTGTGATACAAGTGCAAATAATACTTGCACAAACTTTGTAAAACACCTGAAAAAAAAGCTTAAAAATCAATAGAAATTCTTACACTCAGCTTAGATTTGAATGAATATATTTAATTCCCTTTGAGACTATAAAGTATTTAGAATTCTGAAGTTTTAATGACACAATTTTACTGTGCCTTGTGAATAATGCTTGTGTCACACATTTCACATATAGCTATTTGAACTACAGGAGGCACAATCAGTACAACAAACACACCACATCATATCTGCTTGCAGACAGCAAAGTACCATGGGATATGTAGTCCTTAGAATTCGAAAGTAAGCAGCAGTAGAAAAACTGCAAAGCATGCAGGGAATTTAGGAAGTTGTGGACAGAACTCACTACATGAAAGGAGATTTTTCAACAATGCTGATGTTATAAAAATCAAAGTGTATGCTGTGACCATATAACTCCTTCAACCGGACAGTAAATAGTATTGCTATCAAAGGTTATCCATTCATTATTTCTTCTGTATTTCCATTTTTTTGTCCTTAATTGTCATCTTTTTGAAATGAATTTATTTTTGAATTGCACAATTGCTATCTGTCATAACATAGTAGTTGTGCCTTTTTCATATTTCCCCATTATCCCTTTCACGCCTAAGCCTATTTCTGACATTTGTTGCTTACAAGTTAAAATCCATATTTTTTGCTAGAAAATTACTTAGAACCCCAAAAAATGATATATATTTTTATCAGAGAACCTAGAGAATAAAATGGTGATCGTTGCAATATTTTATATCACATGGTATTTGCGCAGAAGTCTCTCAAACGCAATTGTTTGGGAAAAAAGACACTTTCATGAATTAAAAAAAACTAAACAGAAAAATTAGCCAAATGTTTTTATATAATGTGAAAGATGATGTTACGCCGAGTAAATAGATACCTAACATGTCATGCTTTGAAATTGCACACACTCGTGGAATGGCGACAAACTACGGTACCTAAAAATCTCCATAGGCAATGCTTAAAAAATGCAACGGTTACCAGGTTAGAGTTACAGAGGAGGACTTTTGCTAGAATTATTGCTCTCGCTCTAATGATCTTGGCAATACCTCACATGTGGGATTTGAACACCATTTACATATGCAGGTGTGACTTATGCATGTGGTTTCTTTGCTGCACGAGCTCGCGGGGATGGGGGCACTTTAAACATTCTTTTTCTTTTTTATTTCTTTCTTTCTTTCTACATTTCCACTTTAAAAAAAAAATCTGATCACTTTCATTGCTGTCACAAGGAATGTAAACATCCCTTGTGACAGCAATAGGTGGTGACAGGTTCTCTTTATGGAGAGATCGGGGATCTGAAAGACCCCAAATCCCTCCTCTGCACTTCAAAGTATTCACCAAAAACGAGGATTCTGAATACATAGTTACATAGTTACATAGTAGGTAAGGTTGAAAAAAGACACAAGTCCATCAAGTCCAACCTATGTGTGTGATTATGTGTCAGTATTACATTGTGTATCCCTGTATGTTGCGGTCATTCAGGTGATTATCTAATAGTTTCTTGAAGCTATGAATGCTCCCCGCTGAGACCACCGCCTGTGGAAGGGAATTCCACATCCTTGCCGTTATTACAATAAAGAACCCTCTACGTAGTTTAAGGTTAAACCTCTTTTCTTCTAATTGTAATGAGTGGCCACGAGTCTTATTAAACTCTTTTCTGAGAAAAAGTTTTATCCCTATTGTTCGGTCACCAGTACAGTATTTGTAAATTGAAATCATATCCCCTCTCAAGCGTCTCTTCTCCAGAGAGAATAAGTTCAGTGCTTGCAATCTTTCCTCATAACTAAGATCCTCCAGACCCTTTATTAGCTTTGTTGCCCTTCTTTGTACTCGCTCCATTTCCAGTACATCCTTCCTGAGGACTGGTGCCCAGAACTGGACAGCATACTCCAGGTGCGGCCGGACCAGAGCCTTGCAGAGTGAGAGAATTATCGTTTTATCTCTTGCATTGATCTCCCTTTTAATGCATGCCAATATTCTGTTGCTTTATTAGCAGCAGCTTGGCATTGCATGCCATTGCTGAGCCAATCATCTACTAGGACCCCCAGGTCCTTTTCCACCCTAGATTCCCCCAGAGGTTCTCCCCCCAGTGTATAGATTGCATTCATATTTTTGCCACCCAAATGCATTATTTTACATTTTTCTACATTGAACCTAATTTGCCATGTGGTCGCCCACCCCATTAATTTGTTCAGGTCTTTTTGCAAGGTTTCCACATCCTGTGGAGAAGTTATTGCCCTGCTTAGCTTAGTATTGTCTGCAAATACAGAGATTGAACTGTATATCCCATCCTCCAGGTCGTTTATAAACAAATTAAATAGGATTGGTCCCAGCACAGAACCCTGGGAAACCCCACTACCCACCCCTGACCATTCTGAGTACTCCCCATAATACTGTATTCTGAATACTGTAACTTTTTTAAAATCGGTTGTTGATGGGGACAAGGGCCTCTTCCCAACAACCCTGGCCAGTGGTTGTCGGGGTCTGCAGGTGAGGGGCTTATTGGAATCTGGAAGCCCCCTTTAACAAGAGGGCCCCCAGATCCTGACCCCCCTATGTGAATGGGTAGGGGTACATAGTACCCCTACCCATTCACCAAAAAAGTGTCAAAAAAGTAAAAACTAAACTAAATTGGAGAGTGCTGTAGCCAGTTTCTCCAATTCTAAGGCTCCATGGGTAGATGGTCTCCCAATAGAGGTCTACAAAAGATACAGTGAAGTGTTGCTTCCAGCCCTTCTTAGTAAATTTGACGAGGCTTTTTCTGTGGGCCCCCTCCCAGATTCTATGGGTTAGACGGGTTTAGTAGTTATACCTAAGAAAGACAAAGATCTCTTATAGAATAGAAATAGAAATAATTCCGCGCTTAGGATAAAAGAGTTATGCAGCCTCCCTTAATTACACCCCCCAAAATAGAGGGTGATATATAAATAGATAAATGAAGGTATGGGGTAAGTGGCGCTCCCCATACTAGTGGGAATGGAATCCCTATGTACACACAGACATAGATTCACCACCTAAGTGTGTAGTGCTCTAAACCACCTAAAGTAATTGGGGTGAAATAAATAAGTGTAATACAAAAATAAATCATATATGTATATTTACCACAATGACCGTGTATCAGTGAATATAGTATCAACAGTGCATGAAACTGTACTAGTATTGCAATGTGTGCAATACCGCTAACCGTAATGTATTCAGTAATGTATACAATAATCCTGCTAGCAACAAGAAAAAGGGGGAATATCACCCAAAAATTCCCCTACTATCAGCAGAGATAATGTCATCCAAAAATTAACCGTGAGAGTAACATAAATAGTTCCAAGCGGTAAGTGTCAAAATCAGCAATGTAAAAAGCAGCAATGTGAAAAAAACAAGCAAAAATGTATGTATAAATGACGAATAGAAAAAATAAAAATAAAAATAAAAGTGAAGCTCCAAAATGGCAAAGTGTTCATACAGAAATGTGACTCTTGTGCTTCATCAAAATCCAGTGACTTCTGTGATCCCCCTTAAGGGTCCCCACTCACCAGCTCTTGATACCCCTACAGGGTTGATGGGCATGTATCAATAAAGGTGGATGGCCTCCTGTATCGGGTCAGAACATCCACATGGATCCTCTATTCAGCACAGCCTCCAACACCATATCCAGGAGATGGTACACCGGCTTCTTATGGTCACATCCTCATAGGAAAAGACAGGGCTCCCATAGTGTAGTAGTTTAAAAAACTTTAAAATGAAAACTAAATAAAAACAACAAATTATTCCCACCAAGGGGACAAGCTAAAAATCACACACTACAGTGTATGGTCGATAGCGGTGTCCAGGGAGCGATCAGCGCCAATGGCTCTCAGCGTGTGCCTCAGCCGTGCTCCAAGCTCCCTATCACTACCAGGTACGACGTAAGTGCGTGGCTCCCCCTTACGTGTTTCGTCATCGACATTGTCAAAGGACGTTGTCGACGACGAAACACGTAAGGCAGAGCCACGCACTTACGTCATACCCGGTAGTGACAGGGAGCTTGGAGCGCAGCCGAGGCGCACACTGAGAGTCGTTGGCGCTGATCGCTCCCTGGACACCACTATCGACCATACGCTATAGTGTGTGATTTTTAGCTCATCCCCTTGGTGGGAATTATTTGTTTTTATATTTAGTTTTGAATTAAAGTTTTTTAAACTACTACACTATGGGAACCCTGTCTTTTCCTATGAGGATGTGACCATAAGAAGCCGGTGTACCATCTCCTGGACATGGTGTTGGAGGCTGTGCTTAATAGAGGATCCATGTGGATGTTCTGACCCGATACAGGAGGCCATCCACCTTTATTGATACATGCCCATCACCCCTGTAGGGGTATCAAGAGCTGGTGAATGGGGACCCTTAAGGGGGATCACAGAAGTCACTGGATTTTGATGAAGCACAAGAGTCACATTTCTGTATGAACACTTAGCCATTTTGGAGCTTCACTTTTATTTTTATTTTTTCTATTCGTCATTTATACATACATTTTTTGCTTGTTTTTTTACATTGCTGCTTTTTACATTGCTGATTTGGACACTTACCACTTGGAACTATTTATGTTACTCACAGTTAATTTTTGGATGACATTATCTCTGCTGATAGTAGGGGAATTTTTGGGTGATATCCCCCCTTTTTTCTTGTTGCTAGCAGGATTATTGTATACATTATTGAATACATTACGTTTAGCGGTATTGCACACATTGCAATACTAGTACAGTTTGATGCACTGTTTATACTAAATTCACTGATACACGGTCATTGTGGTACATATACATATATTATTTATTTTTGTATTACACTTATTTATTTCACCCCAATTACTTTAGGTGGTTTAGAGCACTACACACTTAGGTGGTGAATCTATGTCTGTGTGTACATAAGGATTCCATTCCCACTAGTATAGGGAGCACCACTTACCCCATACCTTCATTTATCTAAAGATCTCTTATACCCTGAATCCTATAGACCAATTTCTTTACTATCTACAGATGTTAAAATATTGGCCAAAGTGCTTGCCAACAGATTGAATAAGGTCATTACGCATATTATCCACCTCGATCAGGCTATATTCATGCCTAATATGTCAATGGCGATTAATATCAGGTGGGTCTATTTAAATACGCAGGTTCCGGTTTTAGACCAACCGAATGAGCCTTTCTGGCGTTAGATGCCATTAAGGCCTTTGATAGTGTTGAGTGGCCATATCTATTAAAAATTTGGTCTTGGCTCTACCTTCTGTAAGTGGATCCACCTGCTATATACTGCACATCAGGCTTCAGTCAGGGTTGGTGGCCTTCAGTCTTCGTCCTTTAGACTCAGTCGCGGCACTAGGCAGGGGTGCCTTTTGTCCCCCCTGCTTTTTTCCATGGCTATAGAACCCCTATGGTAATAGGGGGTATCGAGGAGAAGATTGTGCTATATGCAGATGACGTCCTTCTGTTTTTAACTAATATCCATTCATCTTTGCCAGCAGTAATGAAATATGTTGATGAAATCAGCAGGTTTTTAGGACTGGGTATAACTTGGGAAAAATCTATGTTCTTGCCTTGTTCTTGCCAGTGGACCCTTTGCCGGATTCGTTACTACCTATATGGTCCCATCTTAATGTAGTGTCATCTATAAAATACTTGGGTATAACTATATCTGCTCTCCCTCAGGTGTATATTTCAGACAATATAGCTCCACTGCGTTCTAAATTCCAAAGTCAAAGCAAAATCTGGTGTAAGCTACCCCTCTCTAGTAGGTCGTATAAACTTACTAAAGATGATTTGGATGCATCAGTTATTATACTTTTTGTGGAACTCTCCGGTTTGGATACCCCTCAGGATTTTTGCAAAGATTAATAGTATATATTTAGACATCTAATTTGGCAAAAGAAAGCTCCTCGTATAAAGTACTGCAGTACCCCAAGGTTGCTGGGGGGCTAGCGGGACCCAACCCGAGGATATACTTTTAAGCTTAACTACAGCACTTGGCAGGATAGGACTCTGTAACATCATCCAGTGCTGCCTTTTGCTCATTTTCCCACTGCACGTACTGTAGGGGACAATGGGGGGGGGGGGGTGGATCTCATCTACCACTATCCCTACCTTGGTGTTAATGTACAAAATATGAAATGCAGCTAAAAATTTGCTGGAAATCCCTTATTCTACCTGATATACCCATATCCGGGGTAATGACAGGCTGCGTGAGCTATTTAATCTTTAGAGTTTTCACAAATGGGAGAAAGCAGGGGTAACCACCCTAGTTCAACTATATGAGAATGGCCATCTTAAAAATTATGAGCAGTTGAGGTCAGAGTACCCCCTACAACCCAGATGGTTTTACCAGTTCCTTCAGTTGCGTCATGCGTTACATGCCCAGTTTTCTTCAGCTGAGCTATCTTTTTTCCACATTCCCACCCTGTATAGAATAGTGCAAGCAAAGGCATCTAAGGGACTTATTTCTGTAACGTAAAAGGTTTCCTATTCATTCCAGGGTGAGATGGGATTGAGACATTGGCTTCATCTCTGAGGAGGTTTGGGAGGAGATTTCTCAGTCTCTTCCTCTCACCTCTCTCTCTCTCTATCTCATAGATTAGCTCAATTTTTTTTTTTTACACAGGGTATACAGAACCCTGGAATTTTTGTATTCTATAGGCCTGAGATCAGATCCAGCATGTGCCAGATGTGGTAATTCTGGTACTCTTATACATTTATTGTGGATATGTTCCAAACTCCAGAGATACTGGGAGGAGGTGGTTGGCACAGTTAATGGGCTTTTTGATCTAAATATTCCAGTTCAACCACTTACATGCCTATTGGGCTATCTTGATCCCACCCTTTATACTCCTCCTATTTCTAATACTATCCTGCATGCTCTTTTTGTGGCCACAGACAAATTGCCCTTAGGTGGACCTCTCCATATCCTCCAACTCTGTTGGATTTTTGATCTCAATAGGCTTATTTCTTTTTATCTTTTAAGAAACTCAGAGAGTAAGTTTATTGCCATTTGGGCACAATGGATAGAGTATATGTTCCCGTTAGTGCAGTAGGGAAATTAGAACTACAAACTATAAATATCTCTGTTTGTATAATGTGTGTTATGGGTTGGAATTTTTTTGTTTGTTTGTTTCTTGGAATTTTGTGTGATGTGTTTATTGTGCTATGTCTGTATTTCAATGTTTTGTGAAAAATGAGGAAAATGTAACTAAATAAAATGTGATTAAATAAAAAAATAATAATAATTCACGACACCCGCCGCACCCGGAAAAAAAAACACTCATTGATGGCTGACTGCTGAATGCCTCCTCCATCGTCTGACAGTTCTTATATAGGTAAGGGCAGGGCCACCTGTCGACTTCAGCTGGTGGCACTGCCCCCTTGTGACGTCATGGACCGCTGCATGCTGGGTCGCTGATGTCACAAGGGGGCAATAGAATGACAGGTCCATGCAATATGCAGGACCCACATGGGAGAGCCAAAGGAGAATGCACGTTTCTCTATTCTGTGTTTCAGGATTACCATTGGTTATCAGCAGCCTCTGCAGGATAGGAACAGGCAGCAGATTGGTGTAATCTGGCGGGCCCCTAAGCCCGCAAATTTGGAGGTGATAAAAGAGGGCTGTCCGGCCGTTACCTTCAGACCGTGTGGCACAGGACCGGGACTCACACTGCTCAGACCGTCGGAAGGATGGAGCGCCGTTCGCCCATTGGAAGAGAGAGCCTGCTTCGTTGCCTCATTGAGAAGGTGGAGAGTGCCGGAGGGGAGGAGTGGCTCCTTCACTGCCTGGAGGCCGGTCATTCCGAAGCTCCGCCCAAGCCATCTATTAGCACAGCAAGAAGATGGAGGAGTCTGCAGCAGACATGCACCAACAGCCAAGAAGGGCAAAGAAGAGAGTCAGAGCAGAGGCTTCTCCATGTCCTAAAGGCAAGGAGAGAGCCTGCAGCGTTCAGTATAAGAAGACCCCCCATGCCAGGATAGTGCTACTCAACCAGCTGCTGTGGCCAGCAGTGAGCATCTCAGGAGTTCGCCTATGGGTGAGACACATTCTCTTAGTAATGTCACTGATTTAAATATTTTGGTTTACACGTTGTCTAGTATTGTGAAAGATCTTAAAGGGGCACACACAGTTGGTGATTAAGTTGGTACATCTGTAGGTGCACAGTGCTCTACCTGGTGCTATTAGACAGACCAATGATGGTATGTCACAGCATAGTTTGGATGACATCAGCCCAATATGGCGCAATGTGTCAGAGGTGGCCTTTGTTACAAATATGACAGACAATGCTAGTGCACCAACACAAAAACCTCTTCAAATGTTCAATTCTGCTATCCCCTCTCCGCGCTCCACTAATCAAACTAAAGTGGCGGAGTCCTCTTTTAAGGTCCCTATGCCATGTGAAATTTCACCATTAGGTTTCCACTTACCTGACGCTGTTAAAGGAAAAATTTGGAGGGGTGAACTTGTAGATTTACTGTCATTATTGCCTGCTTCCAAACAGTTCCTATCCAAATCTGATAGGAAGGCAGAGGACCACTCTGAGAAAGATAGGAGACGATCTGTCCCCAAAACTTTTCAGAATTGGTTGCAAGCTTTCTGCATTTATGCAGAAAAATGTTCAGGCTTATTTCAGCATGTGGACATAATTGATGAAGCTTTTCGCCATTTCGGTGGTACCTCATAATTCACCTATGACAAAAATTTTAGACAGAAATTGGCGGTTCATCCATCTTTAAAATGGGGATGCAAGGATGTGGGATTATGGTTGAATCTCATGCTGCCACAGAAACCCCCATTCGCACCCCGAATTGTAGCTCCACAGAATGCCTTTCGCAAAGGGTTCTGTTTTGCCTTTAATGAGGGACAATGTAAATTCCTGGCAAACTGTAGGTACAAGCATGAGTGCACTTACTGCAATGGGGCCCATCCAGCTAGTAGGTGTTTTCGGAAGTCATCAGCAACTTCCCTCCCATCTTTATCCCGGGACACTGGTGGCAAAAGCCATGACAGCAGTGAGTTTGTCAAGAATGCAACCGTGGTTAGATCTCTACCCAGATCGCATGATGGTATGGCTCCTAATTGATGGTTTCCAGGATGGTTTCTTGGTTCCCTCATTTTCTGGGCCGGGATGCGTTTTTGTTAAAAACTTGCTTTCTGCTAGGAGGCATCCTGACATTGTTCAGGAAAAAATATCTAAGGAAGTCAATGAAGGCCGGGTAGCTGGCCCTTTCCACCGTCCGCCTTTTGCACATTTCTGTCTTTCTCCTTTGGGCATTGTTCCTAAGAAGGAACATGGTAGTTTCAGACTCATCCATCATTTGTTCTTCCCGGCTGACACTTAACTTAACGATGAAGTTTCCGGAATATTAGCCCCTGTTTCTTACTCCTTTTGATGAAGCACTAGTGCTTTTAAGATGTTTTGGGCAGGGAGCATTGTTAGCGAAGGCAAACATCAAATCTGCATTTCGGCTGCTACCCGTGCATCCGCAAGGTTTCAATTCCCTGGGTTTCCAATTCCAAGACAAATTTTATTTTGATAAATGTATGCCCATGGGTTTCTCCTTATCATGTTTTTATTTTGAGGCTTTCTCTACATTTTTGCATTGGGTTTTGTCTGAATGTTCCCCTACTGAGGGTTTACTACATTATTTAGATGATTTCTTGTTTATTGGTCCAAAGGACTCACAATTATGTCTTGAGTCACTGAACTCATTTTTTCATATTTGTGATTCCTTTGGAATCCCCATTGCACATGAATAAAAACGTTGTTTCCATCACTCACTATTGAATTTTTGGGGATTACTATTGACTCCTCCCTGATGGAGTTTAGGCTGCCCTGGGATAAATTGAACCGTATGAGATTGATGATATCGTTATTTTTATCTAAACGCAAGGTATTGTTGAGGGATGCTCAATCCCTATTGGGACTTTTTGTGTTCGCAGCTAGGATCATCCCTATTGCCAGAATTTTTTCTAGGCGTTTTGCTTTGACTATGAGAGGTTTGAAGAATCCTTACTCTCATGTTTGCATCTCCACAAACGTCAAAGAAGACTTGAAAATATGGGATTCTTTTCTTTGTAATTTTAATGGGTCCACGGTCTGGCAACAACAATGATTTTCAGCTGAATTTCTTTACAGATGCCGCAGGTTCATCAGGCTTTGGAGCTTTTTTGGATGGCCATTGGTGTGCCTCTGAATGGTATTCCAGTTGGCAGCATCAGGATATTCTGCATAACATAGTCCTCCTCGAGTTGTTTCTAGTGATAGTTTCAATGGTAATTTGGAAGGATAAGTTTATGAATCGTAGGGTGATGGTACATACAGATAACAAAGGTGCACTTTTTGCTATCAACACGCTGTCATCCAGATCAGAGCTAGTTATTAAACTTTTATGTTTTTTTAGTTTTGCACTGCATGTGTTTCAATATCTGGTTGAAAGCTCGTCACATTTCAGGGATTGATAATACAATAGCTGACACTCTATCTCGTTTGCAGTTTCACAGATTCCGAGAATTGGTTCCATCAGCGGATCGGAACGGCACCCCTTGCCCAGATTGCCTCTGGGGCTTGAATTGGGACTGATATCTGCTCATCTCCAGAATTCGGTAGCACAGAAGACATGGCGAGACTATAACCTAGCCTGGTCCAAATGGTGTTCCTTTTGCTCTAGAATGCTGGTGTATTGGATGTGAATGATTATATGTCATTGGCTTTCGTGTCCTTTCTGATTCAGGCCCAGCTTAGCCCTGCCTCAGTTAGTAAAATTTTGGCCGGGGTTTCATTTTTTTTTAAATTTTCTGGCAGGCCTGCTTTTACCTCTTTTTTCTCGGTCAGTCAAATCCTTAAGGTGTTTCGGAAGTCCTCCCCTACGAAGGATGCCAGGCGCCCTATTTTAGATTCTTTACTGATTAACTAATGTCAGTTTTGGAAGATGTTTGTTTTTCTAATTTTGAACTCTTGCTTGTCAGCAGCATTTTCAGTTACCCTTTTAGGCGCCCTGCAAGTGGGTGAGTTTACGGCTCAAAACAAATCATCTTCATCTTTTCTGTTGTTCTCTCCTGTGTCCCTTGCGCCAGATGGTTTACGCCTTTTTCTTTGTAGGTCTAAGACTTTTGAGTTGGGTAATGGTCAGTGGATATCTCTGGCCACCTCTCCCAACCTGTTGTTATGACCAGTGTCCCATATGGCCAATTATATAGCAGTCAGAACCTCCTTTGACGGTTCCTTCTTTATCTATCAGGACTTGTCTCCTCTGACCAGATACCAGTTTTCTGCTGTGCTTTCTTCTTGCCTTAGGCGCCTTAACCTCTCAGGTTTGAAATTCTCATCGCATTCATTTAGAATTGGGGCTGCCACCATGGCATTCCCTCCATAAGGTCAAAAGAGGGTTGGCAGGTGGGCTAGCAGTAGGTATAAGGTTTATGTTCGCCCTGAATTGTTAATTGTATGATTTTCTATTTTTCAGATTCTCCTAAATACACAATCTGGATAGTAGGCCACTCCTACATCTATTGGGCTGAAAGGATGGCTGCATCCAGGAGTTATTCCAGCAATTTAGGTCTGGACTTTAGTAAATTTAAAGTTTTATGGTCCGGTATTTGGGGTCTGAGATGGCGTAATCTTAGGGACCACTTACTTCATTTATCTTCTATTTGGCCCTCACCTATAGTTATAGTTATTCACTTGGGAGCAAACGACATTGGCAAAGTTAGAACGTGGGAACTGCTTTGCGAAATGAAGAACGATATTTGTGCCATTAAGCTTCTGTTTCCATGCACTATTTTGGCCTTTTCTGAGATAGTTCCTAGACTCCTTTGGTCTCCTTGGGGGAAATTCTTTTATGTAGATAAAATTAGGAGACGCCTAAATAGGACCATACATAATTTCCTTGTGTCATCTGGTGGTTTGTCATTCCACCACTAATGCCCTGTACACACGATCGGACATTGATCAGACATTCCGACAACAAAATCCATGGATTTTTTCCGATGGATGTTGGCTCAAACTTGTCTTGCATACACATGGTCGCACAAAGTTGTCGGAAAATCTGATCTTTCTGAACGCGGTGACGGAAAACACGTACGTCGGGACTATAAAGGGGGCACTAGCCAATTGCTTTCGTCTCTTAATTTATTCTGAGCATGCGTGGCACTTTGTGCATCGGAATTGTCCACACACGGTCAGAATTTACGTGAACAGATTTTGTTGTTGGAAAATTTTATAGCCTGCTCTCAAACTTTGTGTGTCGGAAATTCCGATGGAAAAAGTTAGATGGAGCCCACACACGGTCGGAATTTCAAACAAGCTCCGATCGCACATATTCCGTCGGAAAGTCTGACCGTGTGTACAGGGCATTAAAGTTAGAGGGTTTTATACCTGGTTTATTTAGGGAGGATTTGGTTCACTTATCAGACATTGGTATTGACATTTTTAATATGGGTCTGCAGAGTTTAATTGCGAGTGCCATGGTGTTGGGGGGACCTCAGCCAGCGGCTGCTCTGCTGGCCTCGGTTGGTGGGGAATAGTCATCCAGCATTGTCTGGATGGACACTATATAAGTTTTGAGTTGTGGTTATATAGCCAAGATGGCTTCATATTTATTTGTATTTTCATTTAAACATTAACAGGTTACCCCTTGAACAACACCATGGCCAAATTGTATTTACCAAAGCAATAAATGGTTTAAAGAAAGAATTGTTGTTGTCTCTTATTGTTTAATGACTCCTTTGTGCTAGCCAATGATGGGTCAATGCAATATGCAGGACCCACATGGGAGAGCCAAAGGTTAATGCACGTTTCCCTATTCTGTTTCAGGATTGCCATTGGTTATCAGCAGGCTCCACAGGATAGCAACAGGCAGCGGATTGGTGTAATTTGGCAGGCCTCCAAGCCCACAAATTTGGAGGAGATAAAAGAGGGCTGTCTGGCCGTTACCTTCAGACCGTGTGGTACAGGACCGGGACTCCCACCCCCCCTCCCCTATTTATGGAAATAGTCATGGTGTTGTTCAGTGGGGGAATAGTCGTCTAGCATTGTCTGGATGGACACCGTATAAATTTTGAGTTGTGGTTATAAAGCCAAGATGGCTTCATGTTTATTTGTATTTTCATTTAAACATTAACAGGTTACCCCTTGAACAACACCATGGCCAAAATGTATTTACCAAAACAATAAATGGTTTAAAGAAAGAATGGTTGTTGTCTCTTATTGTTTAATGACTCCTTTGTGCTAGCCCATGCTTGCAAGATTGAAAAAGGTGTTTTCCTGTTCTGGAAGAAAATATACATCCTTTTAAGAAAAAAAAGTTTGTGTTAGGGCTTATTGTGAAGTTTAGTTTAAAGGGACTTATAATGGTTTTGTACAGATCTTCTTTATTTATTTACTATGACCAGTCCAAAAAAAACCTTTTTTTGGCAAGATAAATATGAAATGTTTATGTTGAATTATGAGTATTCTAGGCAGCCAGCAGATTGAGTTCTAGTCTACTTTTCGGATATTAATGTAAACTCTTAACTTTGCTGAAAGAAGACAGAACCTATTGTGGTTGATTTTCAAAGGAAATATAAAAACTTTTCAATTTTCAAAGTGAATGCTCAATTATCTTGGTGAATACAGTGAAGTTAATCATCCAGTCATGTATAAGCAAAAAATAGTGTTTTAATTTCTAATTCCCTTTGCATATGAGTGGCTATTTAAAGTGAATGCAGCTTCCCCTGAACAAAGCGGACAAACACTTTGCAAAGTGAGCAATCACTCTGATATGTAAACTGCCTCTATTGGATTAGTAAACCAACCCTAAAGAGTCATTAGAGCAGTGAGTTACTCCTTATCAGAAAATTATTACAAATCATTAGGAAAAAATCATTACAAAGGGTTCAGGGTTAAGGTTTTAGTGGGAGAGGGTAAAGACAATTTGTTCAATTTAACACACAATTAAAATGCATTTTTCCCTCCACCCTGTTCCCCTGCTGTCATTCTGGCCTTGGCCAGAATTACACGTCCCTGGTTCTTCAGCCTCCTGTGATACTCATGTCCCAACTAACAGGAGGATGCAAGACCAGGGACACTGATCTGACAAGAACAAAAATGAATGAACAGGACCCACAGCAGGACAAAGTTGGATTCACTGTACAGGTAAGTACAGTACTTGTTTTGAAGATAACCCAGCATTACAGGTAAGATGGAAAAAAATATACGAGAGGAGTTTAGTTCCACCTCTAGGGCTCTTTTACACTTGCGGCAAGGACTGCCACTCCACTGAAAAGCGATCTGTGCTCAGATAATGTTTAACAGTTGGTAAAGAGGTGGCGATATGTCATCTCATACCAACTGTTTTAACCCCCACAAATACACTAATACACTACTATGCTGCAATTGCGCTCATAGCACAAGGTTGCTGGGCAGTTACAGTGTGGCTACATTCACTTGAATGGGTCATGTTTACAGGGCTGTACTGCCCGCTAAATGTGACAGAGGGTATAATTCCTGCTGCGGCAGTGAAGCAAAGCATGGCAAAGCTCATCACAGAGTTCTGTTTTTCTGCAAATGGATCATTCTGAAATTGGGGATACTGGCATGGGTAAATCAGTGGACAGTCACATATAAGTCACTACCTGATATTTCTAAAGGACATTAGGGTCAGTCATAGTTAGTGATGAATAAATGTGCTTGGATTTGATTCACAGCCTGTTCATCAAAGCCATTGCAAATTCTAGAATTTATGTATTTTAATCTGAACCCTATTGAAGTCAGTAGAAGGAAAATCTTGAAAATCAATGACTCAGGATGCAGCTGGAAACAGTAAGGTGGGGTGATGATACTTAGAATGAGGGTGAAGCCTACACTTGACCCTACTTTGCTTGACTTAATCCTGACAATGAAGTGTGTCCCATGCAGGCAGATGAATCCTGGAGAAATTTTCACGGCAAGGATGCCCTGTCCACTTCCTGCTGCGGAACTTCTGGTTCTGCGAGGGTTAATAGCGTCAGATTTTCTGTGAAGATGCTGTAAAAAAGTTCCCAATGAGGACCTGCCCTATGCTCCCACCTCCATGACTGAGAAACATTTTTTCATTACTTTTACTGCCTGTAACATAATCAGTGAATGGAAGAGAATCCTGATATGCGTCAAACTCTCCTCAATTCATAAATCAAAATGAAAGAATGTTTCAAGAGGAGAAGGAGGGTGGAATGGGTTGATCCTTTTCAGGAACTGCAGCGTCACAGAAGACCTGAAGCTTTTATCCCCTGCAATGCTGGGAGTTGAGTAGCAAGAAGAGGAAAGGGCATCCCTGCACATAGTATTTCTACAGAAGTAGCTGCCCACACAATGCGGGACATACCAGTACTTCAATACAGATAAATTAGCTCATTAATCTATGGAGAGTTTTATTTAGTGAAACCTCAGCTTTGAAGCAAACCTGTACTGCAAGATAGACTTCTAACAATACCAATTGCTTCAGTACCTTCAGTTGCTAACCTGGAACAGCTATGCAGGTTAAAAAGACAGAATGAATTGAAAACTCTTGAGTCGATGAGGGTTACTTACTAAAACTGAAGAGTGCAAAATCTTGTTCAATTATCTATTGAAACCAATTGGCTTCCAGGTTGTATTGCCAAAGTTTAATTGAACAAGCTGAAGTTAGAAGTTGATTGGCTACCATGCACGGCTGCACCAGATTCAGAGTGCTCCAACTTTAGTAAAACTACCCCAGTGACTCTGTTCAGCATCCGAGAGCACGGAAAATTCCTGGTACCTCCATGTGTGTAGGACAGTGCATACATACAGCAGTGTTGCTGCTTGGCCCATATGGGGACAAGGAGACAGTACTGTCAAAGTGCTAACTAGTGTGACCCAGATGTTAAGCAGGGCTTAATTACTTTGCTCACAATAGATGAATTGAGACGCAGGTAAGCAAAAGCTTTCAATTTAAGTTGGTAACATGTAATGTTGAGTTGCTAACTGCACACATTTAAAATAAAGATGGAAATAAGAAAAAATAACTGGGCTGGCATTGCTGAGTTCCTTCAGTAATTCCTAGTTTCTTGCATGTCTGCTGAACCACTGGGTTCACAATTTTCCGATACCTTTATGGAACAAGTGTACGTTAGTGCCTATTTACTCACTATGCTCAGATGCAGGTGCAGGTCCTTTTAACTCCTCTTCCTACAATCTCCAGCTTTTCTCACACAAGTGCCCAGAAAGGCCACAGGCAGAGGTAGTTGGGAAAGTGGTCTGCAGCCAGGAGAAAGGCCCTCAACTGTCAGAACTTGTGTGTGGGCAGCCAGGCAGAAGCCTAATAGCACATAGCTTATGTGGGGAGTACCTCCTTATTTCTATCAGAGTACTCCAGTATGAGTAGGGTGCCTCCCCCGTGTCCTTGGGCCTGGGGTCCCTCCAGTTGTTTACATGCGTTACTAGAACTATTTTGGGCCTCACTGAGGGGGATGCTGTTTACTAGGACTGTTAGTCGCTAGTGTTAGTGTCAGTAGCTGTTTTTGTTCAGAACTGTCATACTGAAGTAACGACTATCAGCTAGACTCTCTGTTATAATAGAGTCTTAAATGTCACGTAGCCACATTTTGCCATGAGTGAGCCACAGAGGTGACATTGCTGTGCATACTATATGTTTGTGATGCTATAATTGTTTATTTATTTTAATATATTGCCAGTAGTAGTTGTTAAATCGCTAATTTTTTTAAGTTAAATGGTATTTAAAAGAACTTGGTCGCCAACTCACTTCTCAAAATGATTATTTGTTAAATAGACATATCTATTATGTGGAGCTATCCAGGCTAGAATGTGGGCGGTCAAATGCTGATTGGCAGACATAAAGTTTAAATGTGGGTTTTGATGGGGAAAAGGTTAGCACACCCCTTCCTCCTATAAATACGTGAAGGTATGCTACATGCTAGGGCCATGGGCACAGTGCTGTTGATTTTTGAAGCTAAGTATCCTTTAGTCCTTCTCTGTCACTGCTCACATTGACTGTTGCTTCATGTTTATATGTCTTTTTAAAATACTCTCAAGTATATAATTTTTTATAAAGTGCACGTTTTGCTTACCATTCAGTTTTGTTTACACTTTTTAAAATTTTGTACCTTAAATGTGGATTCATCAGCACTTAAATGTACATTGTCTATGCACATTTTTGTCCAAAATAAATATGTGATTTTAACAAATCATATTGGTTTTTCTTCCTATATTTATTTGGTTTTCATTGGCTTCAGGGGTTGTAACACAAAATTATGTGAATACGTCGATCAATAGTCTATATACATATAAACTGGTAAGGATATATTTATTGTATCAAGTCATGTTATGATTTGTATTTACCTTTTGGCTAGTTACTTATTATAGGGTTTTTTTTTCTATTGTTTATGAATATTATTATTATATTTCCTGGTCTAAGGCTGAGCATGATACTAATGTTGCAGTGACCATACTGTATATATTAAAAGTAGTTATGTTAAATATAATTATTATACCCCAATGTTGTTTCAGATACAGTGTCACTGTACGTTTTGTAAATAGTATGTTGTGGAAATAGTCTAAGAATCCATGTAAATAAATGTTACTAGGTAAAGAAAATTATATAGCTCCCACCACTCCCTGAAAACATTGATCACTTTTGGACCATCAGATAAAGTTGATCCCTCACAGAGTCAGTGTTATTCTTGATGGCTCAGATTTCAAAAAGGCTTCAAGAATAAAGAGACCAAAAGTTGTTTCAAATGCTGGTTTTTCCATATAGCTGCTTCCGTGGTTGCCTGATCCTTAAACTGACTGCCAGTGCCACCAGCTCCCCTATTTGTATCCCTGTTAAAATTTTTAAAGGAAGTGATGTTGTTTTTGGCCTTATCATCTCATCAGGCAGGGCTGCCAGGAGCGTCCAAAATGATTCTGCACAATTTTGCTTCATTTGCTTTGCTGTAAACCACACTTTTGTAGCCTGGTTTGAATATCTATTGACGTTAGTGTGACTTCTGGTTTGGAAATCTGGATTTTTTTATTAAAGGTTTAACTGAACCACAACCATCTCTCTGGCTGCTGCCACTGGATCAGAGGGAGTTCTTTTGCTCCCAACCTCAAACACTCTCACCAACAAGATTACCATGATCAGACACACATGCACAACTGCCTGGGGATTTTTTGAAAGATGAGGACTAGTCAAGATTAGGGAGAACCCGATGTCAATTTTTATATCTTGACAATATTAAATCAATATATTAAATACTTGTGAAAAATATTTATTAAGGGACGTGGAAACCACCGATGTAATAGTTGAGACATTTATGTTTGTCCCAAAGAAATTAATTGTGGGTAAATGTATTGTAGTTGCAGGCTGTAGCACTACAGAATGTGGAAAAATCCAAGCAGGGCAGATACATATACAAGACATGGTAACTAAAAATGTTTATATGCATTAGATAAGGATTTATTAATGAAAGTGTATTAAAAAAGAACAAAAACATGCACTGAAAATGAGGATGCGAGAATAAAAAAGTTAATTTGATTTATTTCCATCAGAAGTGTTCACAGTTCTTTCACTTTCAAGTAAAAAAAAAAAATCAATAAATTAGGCCTTTCATGCATAACTAGGAGCATGATAGATAACTAGGGATGAGCTTCGTGTTCGAGTCGAACCCATGTGCCGAATTGCGAACGATATGGGCCGTTCGCGCCAAATTCGTGTGGCGCGTCATGGCCCATAATTCACTGCGGCATCGCAGTGCATTGCTTGCTGATGATTGGCCAAGCATGCACTATGACCCGCATGCTTGGCCAATCACAGCGCCGCCTGAACAGAGAGCCGTAATTGGCCAAAGCCAAGGAGGCTTTGGGCAATTATGGCTCAGGGGATTTAGTACACGCCCCACACTATATAAGGCCGCCTGCACGGCGGCCCTGTGTAGTGTGTGTTCCGGCGTTGAAAGAGATAGACAGAGAGACGGTGTTTGATTTGAGTTAGATAGATTAGGCAGAACAGTCAGTCAGTTAGCTGCACTTACAGTGTATTGTGTATATATATGCATCCCAGGTGTTGCATATATATATATATACACTGTACTCAGTTTAGCTAGATCCGTTCCTGTTATCTTCTAGACTATTTACATTTAGTGCAGTGCGTCCTGCTCACAGTGTTCAGCTAGATCCGTTCCTGTTATCTTCTAGACTATTTACATTTAGTGCAGTGCGTCCTGCTCACAGTGTTCAGCTAGATCCGTTCCTGTTATCTTCTAGACTATTTACATTTAGTGCAGTGCGTCCTGCTCACAGTGTTCAGCTAGATCCGTTCCTGTTAAATTCTAGACTATTTACATTTAGTGCAGTGCGTCCTGCTCACAGTGTTCAGCTAGATCCGTTCCTGTTATCTTCTAGACTATTTACATTTAGTGCAGTGCGTCCTGCTCACAGTGTTCAGCTGGATCCGTTCCTGTTATCTTCGAGACTATTTACATTTAGTGCAGTGCGTCCTGCTCACAGTGTTCAGCTAGATCCGTTCCTGTTATCTTCCTACTGACAGGCAGGCTTGTCTTGTTACAGTATTAACAGCTACCTAAAGAAAATTACTGGTGTTCTTTTGATCCTATTAGTACCACGGTCAGGCAGCTAGACTATTTACATTTAGTAAAGTGCGTCCTGCTCACAGTGTTCAGCTAGATCCGTTCCTGTTATCTTCTAGACTATTTACATTTAGTGCAGTGCGTCCTGCTCACAGTGTTCAGCTAGATCCGTTCCTGTTATCTTCCTACTGACAGGCAGGCTTGTCTTGTTACAGTATTAACAGCTACCTAAAGAAAATTACTGGTGTTCTTTTGATCCTATTAGTACCACGGTCAGGCAGCTAGACTATTAACATTTAGTGCAGTGCGTCCTGCTCACAGTGTTCAGCTAGATCCGTTCCTGTTATCTTCCTACTGACAGGCAGGCTTGTCTTGTTACAGTATATAAAGCTACCTGAAGAAAATTACTGGTGTTATTTTGATCCTATTAGTACCACGGTCAGGCAGCTAGACTATTTACATTTAGTACAGTGCGTCCTGCTCACAGTGTTCAGCTAGATCCGTTCCTGTTATCTTCCTACTGACAGGCAGGCTTGTCTTGTTACAGTATATAAAGCTACCTGAAGAAAATTACTGGTGTTCTTTTGATCCTATTAGTACCACGGTCAGGCAGCTAGACTATTTACATTTAGTGCAGTGCGTCCTGCTCACAGTGTTCAGCTAGATCCGTTCCTGTTATCTTCCTACTGACAGGCAGGCTTGTCTTGTTAAAGTATTTACAGCTACCTAAAGAAAATTACTGGTGTTCTTTTGATCCTATTAGTACCACGGTCAGGCAGCTAGACTATTTACAGTTAGTGCAGTGCGTCCTGCTCACAGTGTTCAGCTAAACCTACAAGTTAGTGGGGTGCGTCCACCTCACAGTGTTCAGCTAAAGCTACCTGTAGAAGGTTGGTGGTGTTCTCATACTACAGGCAGGTAGTTGATTTTGCTAGCTGCAGTATATATATATATATATCCCAGCTTAGTGCAGCTACAGGCCATTAGTATGTCTGGAAGGCCAAGAAGGAGAGGCAGACAGTCACAAGCCAATAAGAGAGGGCAAGCAGGCTCTGTGTCTAGTGCTGGTCGTGGAGACGGTGCATCCTCATCAGCACGTGGCCATGGGACACGCTTGGCCTTTTTTTCGGCAGCTGGCCATGTTGAGCCGCAACATGCGGAAGACTTGGTCGAGTGGATGACCAAGCCGTCCTCATCCTCCTCATCCTCTCTCACCCATGCCCAGGGTGCTTTGTCTGGCAAAGCAGCGGCCTCTTCCCTCGGCTCAATGTCATCAGTGACTCCTTCCCTAGCTCCACCATGTCCTCCTGAGGAGTCCCTCAAACTGTTTGACCACAGTGTTGGGTACATGCTCCAGGAGGATGCTCAGCGTTTGGAAGGCTCTGATGATGATACTGAGCTCGATGAAGGCAGTAACATGAGCACAGACAGAGGGGGTGCCCAAGAAGGACAGCAATCTGGCAGTCATGCTCCCCCTGCTGCAGCATACTGCCGGGTTTGCTCCAGTGATGAGGAGGGAGGGGATGATGAGGTCACTGACTCAACGTGGGTGCCTGATAGGAGAGAAGAGGAGGAGGAGGAGGAGGAGGCGGCACATCACCAACGAGGCAGGATGCCCTCCAGGGGCCAGCCTAAGGGCAGCACATTGACTGCATCACATGTGCAGGGCGCTGCAGTCTCTGCACGTTATTCAAAAAGTTCTTTGGTGTGGGCCTTTTTTGAGATGAGTGCATCAGATCGCACCGCTGCTATTTGCAACATATGTCTCAAGCGTATCTCACGTGGCCAAAACATCTCCCGCTTGGGTACCACATGCTTGACCAGACATATATTGACCTGCCATGCAGTTCGTTGGCAAGCGCATCTAAAAGACCCACACCAAAGAACAAAGAGGACCTCTCCTTGCTCCTCATCAGCTGAGATTTCCAACCCCACTAGACCTTCAGTCCTCTCTGAGACCTGCACTGAGAGGAATGAAGGTGTAGAATTAGGTGTGTCACAGCCAAGTACTTGTGGGCAATCTGCTTTTGGTACACCGACGTCAGATTGTACCAGGCAATTTTCCCTGCCCCAGCTGCTGCACCGCCGAAAGAAGTTTGCTCCCAGCCATCCACATGCCCAGTGGTTGAATGCTAGCTTGGCAAAATTGCTGGCACTTCAACTGCTGCCTTTTCAGTTGGTAGACTCTGCCCCCTTCCGTGAGTTTGTGGAATGTGCGGTTCCTCAGTGGCAGGTACCCAAACGCCACTTTTTCTCACAGAAGGCGATTCCGGCTCTCTACCTGCATGTGGAAGGCAATGTCCATGCCTCGCTGGACAGGGCGGTCAGCGGTAAGGTGCATATTACCGCTGACTCATGGTCCAGCAGGCATGGACAGGGACGTTACCTAAGTTTAACGGCGCATTGGGTGACTCTGCTGGCAGCTGGGAAGGATGCAGGACAAGGTGCAGTAGTGTTGGAGGTTGTTCCGCCACCACGCCTCCAAAATGCTAATGATTGTGACACACCTCTCTCCTCCACCCCCTCCTCTTCTTCTTCCTCCATGGTCTCTTCCTCGGAACCAGCGGTGCTCCGTAGTCGTTCAAGGGGCTACGCAAGTATGCAGGCCAAAAGATGCCATGCGGTGCTTGAGCTGGTGTGCTTGGGGGACAGGAGCCACACTGGGGCAGAGGTTCTGTCAGCTCTGCAGGGGCAGGTTCAGAGGTGGTTGATGCCACGCCAACTTAAGGCAGGAATGGTGGTTTGCGACAATGGCACCAACCTCCTCTCTGCCCTCCGACAGGGACAAATGACCCATGTGCCCTGTTTGGCTCACGTCCTTAACTTGGTGGTACAGCGGTTCTTGGGCAGGTACCCGGGCTTACAGGATGTCCTGAGGCAGGCCAGGAAAGTCTGGGTGCATTTCCGCCGGTCATATAATGCCAGTGCTCGGCTGACGGACCTCCAAAAGGAGTTTAACCTGCCCAAGAACCGCCTAATCTGTGACATGCCCACCAGGTGGAACTCAACGTTGGCCATGCTGCAGCGGCTGCACATGCAGCAGAGGGCCATCAATGAGTACCTGTGGGACTATGGCACCAGGACAGGATCAGGGGAGCTTGGTTTTTTTTCCCCACGTCAGTGGGCCATGATCAGGGATGCATGCACTGTCCTGTCACCATTTGAGGAGGCCACGAGGATGGTGAGCAGTGACAGTGCATGCATCAGTGACACTGTCCCCCTTGTCCACCTGTTGGAGCACACGCTGCGTGGAATAATGGACAGGGCACTTGAGGCAGAACAGAGACAGGAAGAGGAGGACTTCCTTAGCTCTCAAGGCCCCCTTTATCCAGACAGTGTTCCTGCGTGCCCGCTGATCACACAGGAAGAGGACGAGGAGGAGGAGGAGGAGGAGGAGGAGGAAGATTGTGTCAGTATGGAGGTGGAGCCTGGCACTCAGCATCAGCAGCAGTCTTTAAGGGATCAGTCCCAAGAAACACATGGACTTGTACGTGGCTGGGAGGAGGTGGCTGCGGACCATGTCGTACTTAGTGACCCAGAGGACTCCGGACCGAATGCCTCAGCAAACCTACGCTGCATGGCCTCCCTGATCCTGCAAAGCCTGCGTAAGGATCCTCATATTCGTGGTATCAAGGAGAAGGACCAATACTGGCTGGCAACCCTCCTTGATCCACGTTACAAGGGTAAGGTTGCGGACCTTATCTTGCCATCGCAGAGGGAGCAGAGGATGAAACATCTTCGGGAGGCCTTGCAGAAAGGTCTTTGCAACGCGTTCCCAGAGACTGGGAGGTTACAAACTCCTGTTTCTGGACAACGTGTTGCTGAGGCTTCGGTCAGTCAAAGAAGGAGCAGTGGAGAAGGTGGCCGTCTGACCGATGCGTTCAGACAATTTTTTGGTCCGCAGCCCCAAGGTATGATCGGTTCCAGCAACCATCGCCAGCGTCTGTTTTACATGGTGCAGGAATACCTAGGGGCAAGATCAGACTTGGACACCTTTCCCACCGAAAATCCTCTGGGTTACTGGGTCTTGAGGATGGATCACTGGCCAGAGTTAGCACAGTATGCAATTGAGCTACTGGCCTGTCCTGCATCCAGCGTTCTTTCGGAATGCACATTCAGTGCTGCTGGAGGCGTGGTAACCGATCACAGGGTGCGTCTGTCCACCGACTCGGTCGATCGACTGACCTTCATAAAAATGAATCAGTCTTGGATCACCACCAGCTACCAAGCACCTGATGCTGATGTAACTAAATAATTTTTTTTGAAATCTCAGATCCCTTCAAAGACTGCCTATGCTGATGCTGAGTGACTATCCCTGAGTAATTATCCTCTTCCTCCTCAATCATCACGCTGATAGCTTGTAAGAACATTTTTGGTTCTGGGCGCCACCACCAGTGCCTAAGGCACAATTTTTCAGCCCCTGTTTAACAGGGGCGTGTAATTACAATTTTTGATGCAATGCTTTGCAGCAGGGCTCGTTCCTGCATTCCAACTAGAGTGTCTGTGAGGGGTTGCAGTGTTGTGGCACCAGCACCAGTGCCCAAGGCCCAATTTTTCTGCTCCTGTCTAACAGGGGCGTGTAATCACAATTTTTGATGCAATACTTTGCAGCAGGGCTCGTTCCTGCATTCCAACTAGAGTGTCTGTGAGGGGTTGCAGTGTTGTGGCACCAGCACCAGTGCCTAAGGCCCAATTTTTCTGTCCCTGTCTAACAGGGGCGTGTAATTACAATTTTTGATGCAATACTTTGCAGCAGGGCTCGTTCCTGCATTCCAACTAGAGTGTCTGTGAGGGGTTGCAGTGTTGTGGCACCAGCACCAGTGCCCAAGGCCCAATTTTTCTGCTCCTGTCTAACAGGGGCGTGTAATTACAATTTTTGATGCAATACTTTGCAGCAGGGCTCGTTCCTGCGTTCCAACTAGAGTGTCTGTAAGGGGTTGCAGTGTTGTGGCACCAGCACCAGTGCCTAAGGCCTACTTTTTCAGCTCCTGTTCAACAGGGGCATGTAATTACAATTCTTGATCTAATATTTCACAGCAGGGCCCTGCGAGGGCTTACAGTGTTGTGGCCACAGCAACACCTAAGGCCCAAATTTCTGCTGAGTATATAGGGCAGGACCCTACTTTCAAACATCTAACTTAAAAACGACTCCTACTTGCAAACGGAAGGAGACAACAGGAAGTGAGATGAAATCTACCCCTAGGAAGGGAAATTCTCTCCTGTAAGAGTTAATATGGGGAAAAAAATTCTCCTTTCCACTGATGCTTTCCAATCCTTGTTCCACAAAAAAACCCAAATTTTCAAAAAACATTTTTCATTGGGACAAAAAGTGAGGTGAAATCTTCTGAAGAGGAGGAAAGACAGCAAAACAAATGTCACACGGGTGATAACCCTTCCCTATGTTTTCCAAAAAGCTTAAAAAAGATTTTTTTGGCTGGAGCTAAACACGTTAAAAATGTACCCGTTCAAAATTACAAAGAGATTCTACTTGACAAAAAACTACAGTCCCTGTCTTGTTTGCACCGCCTGTATACTGCTGTTCAGAGTATATAGGGCCTGGTGGCCCCACACCTTTCCTTATTTTAATTTGGGTGCGGGGTTCCCCTTAATATCCATACAAGACCCAAAGGGCCTGGTAATGGACTGGGGGGTACCCATGCCGTTTGTCTCACTGATTTTCATCCATATTGCCATGACCCGACATTACATTAAACCCGCAAGCAGTTTTAAATGAGATTTTTTCCTTTAAAAATGACATTTGGTGCAGGGACTGTTCTAAACACGGGAAACACGCGTCACTTTACAGGCATACTATAGACACCCCCCAGGTACGATATTCAAAGGAATATTTCACTTATTTTTTTTACTTTAAGCATCATTAAAATCACTGCTCCCGAAAAAACGGCCGTTTTTAAAAGTTTTTTTTGCATTGATACATGTCCCCTGGGGTAGGACCCGGGTCCCCAAACCCTTTTTAGGACAATACCGTGCAAATTAGCCTTTAAAATTAGCACTTTTGATTTCGAACATTCGAGTCCCATAGACGTCAATGGGGTTCTAACGTTCGTGCGAACTTTCGGTCCGTTCGCAGGTTCTGGTGCGAACCGAACCGGGGGGTGTTCGGCTCATCCCTATAGATAACTAATAGATACCATATAACCAAAAGCAAGACAAAAATATTATGTTGTAGTTTAAACTTTATTCATGTGTAATGCACATTTTGGTAACATTGCTTTGCATAAATAGTAATTCACATTTTCACCTTTTTTTTTCTTTTCATCTAGTGACCTTTTTATGTTTACGGATTCAACATATTATCCATGTCTTAAATGAGATCCTACTTTCTCTGCATGGAAAAGAGGATGCTTTTACATTTTATCAAGGGTCGATTCTAGATGCACTTTGATTACATTCTACATTTATACAATGGGGACTTCAGTTCGACACATCTATCCCTATATAATTAAAATATGAATTGAACCAAGCTGTGATGCTGGGTACTTAATGAAGCATCAGGTACAATCATATTCATGTGGTTTAGAAGAAAGTGTATTTGCCTTTAATGGCATAATACCCAGCACCAATCAATTAACCTCTTACCGTGTCATTATTAATGTATACACTAACTCCCCAATGTTGTCTATTAGTATTGGAAAAATCAAAGCCAAGGGTGAACTTGGCTCTCCTATAGAGAAACTCATTTAAAATGTTAATTACACAGCAACTAATTAAAACTACTATGTGAGCACTAATCAATTACTTTATTGCATTGTGGGTGTAACTTGAACAAATTGAATGTTGCCAGTTTACGGTATCAAGTTATTAACTTGAGCTGACGGTCGATGATGGGACAATGAATGAGAGGTTTGCACTGTATTGATTTCGTTTTCTCTGAGTGGATGCTTTGCTGTATTTAAAACTAATGGATCATGTGTAAAATTTACAGCAGCTTCAGCCAGATTGTCAGTCAGTGCTTCCCATTTATTCAAAGAATATAAAAATCATAAATTAAACACCAAAATCAATGAGCCTCATGTATTAAATACTCAAAAGAGGTAAAAGTTTAACACACAACACAATCTCCCTGCCTGAACCCTTAGCATTTAAAGCCCAAATCTGGGCACAAAAAATAACTACCCTTGCAGTGGGCCCTCCCCCAGACTGCTAGTGTTTGTCTTTACCAAAAGGTAAAGGAATAAAATGTAATGCTTGTTATTCCAGCAGGGCCCTCCAGCGCCCTCATTGATCCTGCTAAGCCTGCTCTCTAAAACGTTTTTGGCTGTGGTTGCACTCCTGCCTCCTCCACATACAATGCAGGGTTGATAACCCTGCATTGTATGTGATGATGACAGTGAAGGTCCACCCAGAGCCTGGAGCACCAGAGAGAGAAGAGGGCAGTATCAGAGCCAACCAGAATGAGAGTAAGGCAGGCCATACATCAGGCAATGAAAATTGCTCAATTACCCCTTCAACGCAGTCAGTGTTGATGGGGGAATCCCCCTCACAGAGCTATTGTGTTCTGCCAGCAGGGGGCACAGGGAGCAGCCGTCCCTGCCAAGAGAATGCAATGATTATTGCTAGCAGCTATAGCCACTGGCAAATATTGAATTCTAGAAATACATGGATTTGAACCATCTATAGCCAGCTTAATATAAGTAATGTATCCCCCTAGATGTAACCAGCATTTAATTATTGGAGTGCAGGGGGTAGGGGAGCCAAGGCAAGGGTATTTTTTTTTCTTCCACCCTGGATTTGGGCTTTAACCTAACCCCAAAATATTGTCTTGAATGTAACCCACCTCTAGACCTCTAGTAATTAACCATTAACCCAAAGAAAAGAACGGCTGCACACCACAGGAACGTTCCAATGATTTTATTCCAAAGATAGCAAATGACAGCCAACAAAGACACAGTGTTCGATCCCAGGAGGTGACGCGTGCGTTTCAGAACGGCTGCACACCACAGGAACGTTCCAATGATTTTATTCCAAGAATAGCAAATGACAGCCAACAAAGACACAATGTTCGAACCCAGGAGGTGATGCGTGCATTTCACACTGACCTCAGTGAACCACTGAGGTCAGTGTGAAACGCACACGTCATCTCTTTTGTTTGGACACTCTGTCTTTGTTGGCTGTCATTTGTTGTTTCTGAAATAAAATCATTGTAACGTTCCTGTGGTGTGCAGCCATTCTTTTCTTTCTATTGATCATCGGTGGCGAGCCATGGTTTGCACCCAGTGCATCCGGACTGTAGTAACTGCTTACCTGGAGCCGCGTCTTCCTTGTTTGAACCAATTACCTGAACCAAACCATTAGCACTCTATACTGATTAAAACCACTAAAATGACCCAGTGGATTCCAGCTCAAGATAAAACATGTTGTTTAGCTTTGGAGGGAGTAACTTTCGGCAGGCCTCTATTGTCAAAACTGATTGGTAAAAGGCATCTGCACAGCAGAGTATGCTCAGCTAAATAAAAAAGGAACATCAATGCAGGGGGAAATGGTGTTATTGTATTGTTATAGTGTGCCATTGATCACCAAAGCTGGTGGGGTGTTGTTATAGCCAACCACTGACCATGCACACTGAGTTAATGTTACAGCTTACCACTGATCATAAATGCTGGGGGGATATTATTACAGCCTTCCATTAACAACCACTGCTGGGGGGTTACAGTTGCAACCAGCCACGGACTTCCAATACTGTGGGTGTTTATTGTTACAACCTGACAATCACCAGAAATGCTGGAGGAGCAGTTATTGTTACAGCCGGCCACTACCCACCAATGCTAGAGTGTAATTTTTTCCAGCCCGCAACTGAACATCAATGCTCTGTGGGGGGGGGGGGGCACCTAAAACCAGTGCTATTGGGGGGGCAGTCAATGAACCCTAATCTTGGGGTTAGTTGTTTACTGTTACAGCATGCTACTGACTACCGGTGCTGGAGGGTTAACATTGCTACCACTGACCACCAAGGAAAAAGAGATATTTGCAGTCACTTACACCAGTACTGTGGGCTATTTTTGCTGTCAACGACACCAATGCTGGGGGTTACTATTATTACCACTGACACCAATGATGAGGCTAATATTACTCCCGCACCATGAGCCACACAGCCTAAATTGATGTCCAGATTCTTGATTCCTTTTTTCTGTTTCTCTTTTCAAATGTTGGCAACTATGCAAGAGATAGCAGCTAGGAGTTCCTTCATGTCTGGTGTATCGAAATGCTAAATTCAGTCTTTCTGCATAGTTACAATTGTATTTGTATTGTATTTCCACCCTCCTACAGCCAATTTTGCTTCCACTTTCAGTGTTGTTTTACATTTAATTTTGTGATTATTACTGAAACTTTCTTGTAGTATAGGGAAAGTTGTGAAAAAAATTAACAACTCCCAGCGTTTGCTATGCTAGGTACGCCACATCCACTAAAATGTAATACTTAACCTCAACCTCAAGACTTAACATCCTAAAACCTAACATTAACTGTAAAACCTAAACTACTTCTTCATCCCCAATCCTAACACTAACCTATGGTCCGACGGAAAATGTGTGATAGGACCTTGTTGTCGGAAATTCTGACCGTGTGTAGGCTCCATCACACATTTTCCATCGGATTTTCCAACACACAAAGTTTGAGAGCAGGCTATAAAATTTTCCGACAACAAAATCCGTTGTCGGAATTTCCGATCGTGTGTACACAAATCCGACGCACAAAGTGCCACGCATGCCACGCATACTCAGAATAAATAAAGAGATAAAAGCTATTGGCTACTGCCCCGACGTACATTTTTTTTGTCACCACGTTTAGAATGATCGGATTTTCCGACAACTTTGTGTGACCGTGTATGCAAGACAAGTTTGAGCCAACATCCGTCAGAAAAAATCCTAGGATTTTGTTGTCGGAATGTCCGATCAATGTCCGACCGTGTGTACGGGGCATTAAAGTAAGCCCTAACATTGACCTTTTCTC
Organism: Lithobates clamitans; assembly: GCA_037952925.1. NCBI lineage: Eukaryota > Metazoa > Chordata > Amphibia > Anura > Ranidae > Lithobates > Lithobates clamitans. The sequence goes on along the minus strand of JBBGZY010000300.1, from coordinate 11,717,766 downwards.
CATACTCGCTTCATCATATTCCAGGAGTAGGAGTGAAGAATCCCCACAACCCTGCATGGAAAGATACCTGTTCTAAGCTGTCATCAATAACTACTGTTCTGTAGATAATAACATAGTAGACCTTGTGACTTCTTTGGTACTGGAAAAATAGAAGTCCCAAAACCCAAAGAAAATACTTGTTCATTCCCTTAAAGAAAATTAATAGTGATTTTGGATTACGTTTTTTTTTTAGGTTTAAGTTATGAATTATGTTTTATATCTGTTTTTTTACACAAAAAACAACTTTATTTTACAAATTAGCATTAGCATTACAGAGTAGGGATGAGCTTCGAGGTCAAGTTGAACTCATGTTCGACTCGAACATCGGCTGTTCGCCAGTTCGCCAAACAGCGAACAATTTGGGGTGTTCGCGGCAAATTCGAAAGCCGCGGAACACCCTTTAAAAGTCTATGGGAGAAATCAAAAGTGCTAATTTTAAAGGCTTATATGCATGGTATTGTCATAAAAAGTGTTTGGGGACCTGGGTCCTGCTCCAGGGGACATGGATCAATGCAAAAAAAGTTTTAAAAAAGGCAGTTTTTTTCGGGAGCAGTAATTTTAATAATACTTAAAGTGAAACAATTACTGTGTAATATTCCTCTAAATTTCATACCTGGGGGGTGTCTAGAGTATGCCTGTAAAGGGGCGCATGTTTCCCGTGTTTAGAACAGTCTGACAGCAAAATGACATTTCAAAGGACAAAAGTCATTTAAAACTACTCTCGACTATTAATGAATTGTCGGTCCGCCAATACACATAAAAGTTAATTGATAAAAACGGCATGGGATTTCCCCACAGGGGAACCCCGAACCAAAATTTAAAAAAATGGCGTGGAGGTCCCCCTAAATTCCATACCAGGCCCTTCGGGTCTGGTGTAAATATTAAGGGGAACCTCGTGCCAAAATTTTTTTTAAAAATGGCGGCGTGGGGGTCCCCCTCAAAATCCATACCAGACCCTTCAGGTCTGGTATGGATTTTAAGGGGAACCCCGCGCCAAATTTTTTTAAAAAAATGGCGTGGGGTCCCCCCAAAAATCCATACCAGACCCTTATCCAAGCACACAACCTGGCAGGCCACAGGAAAGGAGAGGGGACGAGAGAGCGCCCCCCTCCTGAACCTTACCAGGCCACATGCCCTCAACATTGGGAGGGTGCTTTGGGGTCCCCCAAAGCACCTTGTCCCCATGTTGATGGGGACAAGGGCCTCATCCCCACAACCCTTGCCCGGTGGTTGTGGGGGTCTGGAGGCGGGGGGCTTATCGGAATCTGGAAGTCCCCTTTAACAAGGGGACCCCCAGATCCTGGCCCCCCTGTGTGAAATGGTAAGGGGGACAAATGTACCCCTACCTTTTCACAAAAAAAGTGTCAAAAATGTTAAAAATGACAAAAGACAGTTTTTGACAATTCCTTTATTTAAAGTCTTCTTCTTTCCATCTTCTTTCTTCTATCTTCTTTCTTCTATCTTCCTTCAGTTTCTTCCTCCATCTTCTTCTTCCTCTGGTTCTTCCTCCGATCCTCTGCTTCTTGCTCCTGTGTTCTCGTCCGGCATCTCCACAGCATCTTCTTCCCTTCTTCATTTCGAGACACTCTGCATCCATGATGGGAGGCTCCTGCTGTGTGACGCTTCTCATCTTCTGACACTTCTTAAATAACGGAGGGTGGGGCCAACCGGTGACCCCCTCTGATGCACAGGGACTTGGCGGGGACTTCCCTATGGGTTTCCCCGTGACATCAGAGGGGGGCGGGGTCACCTGTTACGTAACCGGGTGACCCCACCCCTTCTGACGTCACAGGGAAACCCTAGCAGCCCGAGAACGAAGAAGGGAAGAAGACGCTGTGGAGGAAGATGTTGAACGAGAACACCGTAGCAAGAAGCAGAGGAACGGAGGATTAACCAGAGGAAGAAAGAGATGGAGGAAGATAGAAGAAAGAAGATAGAAGAAAGAAGATGGAAAGAAGAAGACTTTAAATAAAGGAATTGTACCTTTGTACCCCCTTACCATTTCACACGGGGGGCGGGATCTGGGGGTCCCCTTGTTAAAGGGGGCTTCCAGATTCTGATAAGCCCCCCACCCGCATACCCCCACAACCACCGGGCAAGGGTTGTGGGGATGAGGCCCTTCTCCCCATCAACATGGGGACAAGGTGCTTTGGGGGATACCCCAAAGCACCCTCCCAATGTTGAAGGCATGTGGCCTGGTACAGTTCAGGAGGGGGGCTGCTCTCTTGCCCCTACTCTTTTCCTGTGGCCTGCTAGGTTGTGTGCTCGGATAAGAGTCTGGTATAGATTTTTGGGGGGGCCCACACCATTTTTTTTAAATTTTGACACGGGGTTCCCCTTAATATATACACCAGACCTGATGGGCCTGGTATGGAATTTAGGGGGACCCCCACGCCATTTTAAAAAAAATTTTGGTTCAGGGTTCCCCTGTGGGGAAATCCCATGCCGTTTTTATCAATGAACTTTTATGTGTATTGTCGGACCGACAATTCATTAATAGTCGAGAGTAGTTTTGAATTACTTTTTTTCATTTGAAATGTCATTTTGCTGTCAGAATGTTCTAAACACGGGAAACATGCGCCCCTTTACAGGCACACTATACACACACCCCAGGTATGAAATTTAAAAAAAGCCCTGGCTATAAGCTATTTTACCGCAAATTTTAGGAAGGAAAATACCGCTTCATGAATGGAGCCCTATGTAACCAAAAAAGTGAATGTATAAAAGGGAACTTATAGGGTGGTATTAAATTTTAAAAAATCAGAGCTATTTATGCTGCTAAACTGCGGGTATGTTTTTTCTGTGAAAATGTTGGCAAAATTGAATGTTAGTAGGCTAATTTTTCTCCAAGTCAATTCATTCATAAGTATAGCATTATTTTGCATGAATAATAGCTAAAATAGAATTAGAATTAGAAATAAAATCACTCCTAGTTCTCTGTGAAACATTTGTCATAAGCATACTCTCTAATAGGGATGAGCCGAACACCCCCCTGTTCGTTTCACACCAGAACATGCGAACAGGCAAAAAATTTGTTTTAACGCGCGAACACTGTTAAAGTCTATGGGACACTAATAAAGGACTTCTCCCACGGTGTGTGTTGTTTTTTTTTTTACCATCTTCACACTTTTTTTGTGAAATGGTACGGGTACAATGAACCCATTACCATTTCAAACAGTGGGGGGGGGGGATCTGGGGGTCCCCTCGTTTTTGCATTGATACATGTCCCCTGCGGCAGGACCCAGGTCCCCAAACACTTTTTAAGACAATACCATGCATATAAGCCTTTAAAATTAGCACTTTTGATTTTTCATGTTCGTGTCCCATAGACTTTAACGGTGTTTTTCTTTGCTTGTCAAATTTTTTGCTTGTTCGCATGTTCTGGTGTGAACCGAACGGGGGGGTGTTCGGCCCATCCCTACTCTGATGTTCTTGAAAGTTCTTGAAAGTGTCACTCTAGTAGCTATCTGTCAAACCTTCAAATTGATGACACTCCTCACATTCCACACCTTTGTAACAATAATTTTCTATTCATAATCCCATTCTGTTTTGTGAATATTTGAGCCAAAGATATTTCTAAAAATAATTGTGAATAGGTAAAGTATCCCCACTATATATGACATATGTTCTAACAAGGGATTGGGCCATTATGATATGCATGGACATTGAATTATGTTTGGAGTAATTGGGTGGTTTACAGCATATGATGGATATGCTTGAATATCCACAATAAAAAAAGTCTCCAAAAATCTGGCGAAATGACTGTAAAAAATACATATATTTCACTACATGTAATGGGGTGAATTTACTAAACATAATGGGGTTCATTTGGAACTATAGGCACAACTTTTTTTTTCATTTTGAATAGAGTAAGGGAGGGTTATAACCCCTTTAACTTTTTATTTTTTTGCCATCTGTGTCCCATTGGAAGATGTCCCCTCTATTACTTTTCTGAGGACAACCCAAAATTTGTGATTTTCTTTTATGTTCAATAATAATGAAAAAATAGTGGCGCTAATGTCACAATATTACCGTGAAACAGATATTAAAACAATTTAAGTGACACCATGTGATAGTGACAACAACATAATCTGAGAAAAATGATAAATAATAAAATAAAACATTAAAAAACTGAAAAAGTGAAAAAAATCCAAATAAAGTCCATAAAAGTGACAATCTTCAAACGATTAGCTTGGTGATGACTCCTCTATGAATTATACTCAAAATGAACTTCCTTCCACCACACCGTTTGTGACAGTAATTCTCTCTTAAGAAACTCACTGTCATGGTTATGCAATAGAGTTTTGTCTGTCAGCTTACCTGTCTCCATGTGTTCATCTCTAAAGACCAGCTGACTCTCACCTGACTGCTTTTGTAAACTCTCTTCGCATGGCTCCACCCCAGCTCCTATAAGAGAACTCTATATTAACCTCTGCACTGCAGGCCAGCCCTGCTGATCAACCTTTGTGTGTTTTGGCTTCCTGTTCCTGCCTGCCGTGTGCTCTATGTTTGTTTCTGTTACCGACCTTGGTGTGTTCTCAACTATTCCTGTCTGCTCGTGACCCTGACCTTTGGTGTGTCCCTGACTATCCCTGTTTGCCTGTGACCCTGAACCTTAGCGTGAACTCTGTTGTCCCTGTCTGCTTGTGGCCCTGACCTTGGCTTATTCCCTTACTATCCCTATCCTCCTGTTGCCTACTGTGGGTGTGAGCAGGGGGTCCCTGGGGGTCGCGACCTGGAGCCAGTTGCAGCCCAATCCATCCTCACCACTAGAGGCTCTGGTGAACACCTGCTGGCTCTTAGACTCTGCGCCCCAAGGAATCTTAAGCAGTCAGCCGTAGGGTCCACTACCTTGCGGTGCACTCCTGATCCCAACGGTGTGCATCTGTCACCTAGCCTCAAGGTGACCTGACAGTTTGATTAGCCATGGACACGGCTGACGTGCTGCTTCCTGCTGCCGATCCATTGCAGGGCATAGTTTGCAGACTCGAGATCCAGGAATCTAATCAGACTCAGGTGATGCGATTCCTTCAGGATCTGGCTTCCCACTTCAAGCAGCTCCAGGCTTCCTTGGGAAACCCAAACCTGCAGCCTCAAGTACAATCAGCAACTGCACCTATCGCACCAGTCGCAGCCACACATTCATATTTACTGCCAGCTCCATCCCGTTTCTCTGGGGACTCCAAGGCCTGCAGGGGCTTCCTCAGCCAATGCACCATTCATTTTGAGCTCTAGCCTCAAAACTTTCTGTCTGATCGGGTTAAGGTAGCCTATATCATTTCTCTCCTCTCTGGTGAAGCTTTAGCTTGGGAGAAGAATGACCCGGTGGTTTCCAGCCTGTCCAACTTCTTGAAGCTTTTTCGTAATATCTTCAAGGAGCCAGCTCAGGATTCTTCAGCGGCTAGTGCCCTTTTACGCCTTCGCCAAGAATCTTCGATCTACCCCTGAAGAATGTGCTAGACGCAGAGCTCTGGGCTTGTGTCTTTATTGTGGGGGCAAGGATAATTTTCGTGACTCCTGCTCTCTTCATCCAGAAACGCTTGGGTCTAATACATTTGGAGGGTGGAGTATTGGACTCAGAAACATCACCTTCTTGTCTTCTACTTCCAGGTTGTACCTCCATGTAGGCCCTTCTCCCCGGTGCACTCCTGATCCCAACAGTGTGCATCTGTCACCTAGCCTCAAGGTGACCTGACACTCACTCACCAAATTTAAATGCCTTGCACTCTCATGCTCGGCATCAACACTTTTAAACCCACCAGGGTTAACAGTACTTCCGATATACAACAAAAGAGGATTGCTCCACCTGTGAATACTTGGACAGGACTTCTGTCACTTTTCCTCCAAACCTAACTGTTTTCTTTGGTGGAGAACTCAAATAAACATAAGATTCAGTCATTGCATGCCAAGCATGAGAGTACAAGGCATTTAAATTTGGTGAGTGAGTTTCTTAAGGGAGTGGAATCACTGTCACAAACTGTGTGGTGGAAGGAAGTTCATTTTGAGTATAAATCATCGAGGAGTCATCACCTAGCTAACCATTTGAAGATTGTCACTTTTATGGACTTTAATTGGATTTTTTCACTTTTTCTGTTTTTGAATTTTTTATTTTATTATTGATCATTTTTTCACAGTTTATGTTGTTGTCACTATCACACTAGTATTTGTTTCACGGTAATATTGTGACATTAGCGCCACCATTTTTTTATTTAAATACGTTTACACTTTTTCACTATTTCAAGTGGCAGCTCTAGTAGAATGTATTTGCATGAACGCAGTGGTGAGACATCAAGCATAGGTGCGTGAGACTTGCTGACCAACAGTTGGATGTTCAATAATAATGGTTAACAGAAGAAATATAGAAAGGGTGAATCTCCCTAATGGGGGCACAGGCAACAATATAAACCTGACAGGAGTTCTAACCAACCTCCATTCTATCCAAAACTAAGGAGAAGTTTTTCCTTTAGTTACCCCAATGATTTCCATATTTCCCTATTTAGGTTTCTATGCATTACTATTGAGAGAACTAATCAAAAAAAGTAGAGACTACTAAAAATTGGCTATTATATTGCTACATTCCTTAAATAGCGCATGCCTGGACCACTACTCAATTACCGCAGGGATTAAATTATTTATTTCCTTCTGTGAATTTACTTTAACCTTTTAAATCCAGTATTTACTGTTGAGCGTTTTGCAATAAATACTGCAAAGCAGTATACTGAATTGACAGTTGCAGCATTGCATGAGATATTTTGGGAAAATGTGTCCATACACCTACATGCCGCATGCAATCTAGTTTTGTGAATGGAGCCCAGAGTTAGGATTATTATATGTATTATTATTTTTTGTATTATTTCTCCTATCTCAGCCCCTGCTGAAGCCATCGTGGGGGTGTCACACTCTTACTTCTGGAACTAACCAAAAAAAGGTAAATTACGGTATGTATTTTATGTGAAAGTATTGTGGCAGAGGGTGACACATTTTTTAATTATATAAGTTGAAATTTCAGTTGTCACTAGGGCAGTCACATAGAGCACATCTTACAAAGGGGTACACTCGTTGCAGAGTTAATTGTCTAAAAGACGCGTTGCCTTACTGTGGAGAGATCTTTAGGAAGAAAATGAAAATAAATCTCCTCGGGGGGTAATAGATAGCAAAGAAATCCACTTGTTATGTGTTATAACCATTCCATACTCGATCCAAAACAAAAAAATGTGTTTGGAATCTAAAATATATCAACTTACCACCAACCTTAGATCACTTAGCACAAAGGATATTGCACATGCTATTGGTGTCCTTTTCGTAACATGTACTTTGGAGTTGATTTACTAAAGGCAAATAGATTATTCTCATTGAGAGGGAATTTTCCCTTAACATGCACATGATTGGATAATGGAAATCAGAGGAGTTTCACCATATTCACTAAGCCAAAGGGATAAATCCCTTACAAAGTAAAAATTCCCTTGTAAAGTGAACAACCTTTAGTATATCATCCTCTTTATCTCTTGAAGATACTGGATCATGATGACAAAACTCAGCTCTTATCTATGTTAGAGGAGACAGCTTGTTTGGGGAACAATAGAAAAAAAACACATCCAAGGGGAACCACCAGTCCCACCAGTCCTCCTCTAGGGGGCCCAGGTACACAGAGGGGCCCAGACAGCAGGGGGAATCAGATGTGGGTAGGACAGGAAGGGGCATTGGTGCAGCGGGGGGGGGGGCAATTACAGGAATGATGCCTTGTGTGTCTCTCCCTGCAGCAGCTGAAAGACGATTTCTCCCCCTCTCCCTCCCACTGACTTTCAGGTGCTGCAGGGAGAGACACGCAGGGCATCATTCTTGTAATTGCCCTGCTGCACCAGTCCCCCTCCCTGTCCTCCCCACATCTGATTCCCCCTGCTGTGTGCCCCCCTATGTGCCTGGGCCACCCCCCCGCAGCACTGTCAGCTCCCCTCCCCCCGCGGCTGCTGCCAGTACACAGGGGATGTTCAGAATGGAGAGCAGAGGAAAGGGCTGGTAAATATGTAATTTACCATCCCTTTTCTTTAGTGAATGAACACATTAACGCAGCCAGTGATCAGTACCGATCGCTCATGTGTCCATTCATAACTGATGCATTTTCACACAAGACTCTCTAACAGCGTTGTAAATAAAACAAACAATTTAAATGTAAAAAATAATAAAACATTGTGAAAAATTATTCTTAAAAAATTGTAAAAAATCATTTTAAAAAAATGTAAAAAAATGTTAAAAAATGTAAACAACAATTAAGGAAATGTAAGGCTTATTCACATTGATTCTCTGTGCCCATACAGTGTGAATGATTGGTTTGTGTCTCTAGAGCAACCTGTTACTCTCTGAGGATGCAGCAGCTGTATGAACACAGCCACAAGTCCTAATTTGATAAGTGTACAGGTGTGGGTGAGTGGCCCCAAATACACACTGTCAGTATTCAGGGGCCATACACCTGCATCTACACACCCCTGTCAAATTAGGACCCGCGGCTGTGTTCGTACAACTGGTGTGTCCCATAGATTAACCTAGGCTGCCTACACACAGCAATAGCTACATTAAAAAAAAAAAAACTGATTCACACGTTACAGGCCACAGCACCTATGAGAATCAAGACCTTATTTACGCACAGAGCTTTTTTTTATTAACTCAGTACAGTTTTATCCTTTGGATTCGGATGAAATTTTGTAAGTTATGTTGTGTACACTAATAATAATTTTAGTGTATTTTTAGTGAAAATATAAATTTGATATTTTCGGGGGGTGGGGGGGGGGAGGCCTGTCAAATAGGCTGGGATTTCTAACAGCAGCCCTGCCCACATGTTTTCTTGAGGCCTCCACCTCCATCCTGGTGTGAACTGCATACATCTTTTGCTCTCTTTATCTCTCCTAGCAAATTCCTGTGATATGAAACTTCTAAGCTAATAAACAAATCAATAAGGCAGCTTCTGATTGGATCTTACATGACAATTAATACTCTGTTGATACAGGTGAACATGAAAGCAAATCCAACTACTACAAAGTCCTACAATTTACAGTTCTGAATGCAAAATGGCTCACATTTTTACCAAGATTTTTCACTTTAATTTACTTAGCTGTAAAGTCTATTTCTCTGTGCGAGCTGACAAGGGAAAAGGAAGTAATTAAAGACAATTTTCCTCTAATGGATTGCTGTAAAGGAAGTCAAATTAGGAACATTTTTTCCTGAGATAAACGCCTTAGACTTTTGCACATCTAACCGCAAATGTTATTAAAACCTGTTTTACATAAAGCAGTTTGCAATCAAGACACTCTTTAATTTATTTTACATGATTGGAAAATACAGTCAGAAGTCCTTGTCTTCTTGCCATAATGAAGATTCTACTTTAATGTCAAAGTACCATAATTAGGGTGTAACATGTAGAATCCTCCAAGCCCACCCCCCAAACAGCGAGCAGGGGGTACCTGTTGTCATGTTTCAAAATCAGCGCGGTCATGTGGGGCTCCTCCTACACAGCTGCCTCCTTCATTCACAGCAATCTGAGAATGAGAAAACTACAAGCCCCATCTGCCACTATGGCAAATGGCTTGTAGTTCCCAAATATAATCATGATACTATTACATGCATGATATGTATTTGTTACATAATGGGTTTATGTGAAATCTCCATTAACAGCTGTAAATAATATTGCAATTAGAGATATATTTCAGTTAGAAGGAAATATATTGAAAACTAAGGCCTCACATAAAATAATGGTTTACGGGTAATCTCCTTTAATATTTGGAATTTTTTGCTTTGCCTTCTGAAATAACAACTCTGAAAAAAAACATTTTAAACTCTCCTTCTCTACAGTCCACATTTCTGGATCTCAGTATCAGTAGTCATCACTTGTTCTGGATGTAATAAGTCCACAATGAAAATAATAAGAGACAAAACACACAAAAAACAAGAAGAAAAAAAATCCCTTTGTTCTCAACAGTCCAATAATAATAGCACGAAAGTTCAAAATGCCAATCTGGTCACGTTGCCCTTGCCTCTGGTACAGCCTTCCATGGTGATTCCAATTGGATACAGCATACAGTAACAGCCTTTGGAACAGCTTTCCTGACTTTCTGAGATTATACTTTATTAATGTGGACAAAGGTAGTGAAAGAAAAACATGAGTGCTTCTAAGACATATGCATTCAAATGAATGCTTATCTTTTAATTTAGAGTAGTAAAGACCTTTGATTAGAATTGCCATAGATGTACTGCGACATAATAATGAGACCCTTTCCCATTGACACATGTAACAATTTGAATGGCTACGCCCTTCAGCCAGGTTGTCTGATTTCCATCCCCCATCTTTCTTCCTCCATTGTTCCTGAAGCCACAAGTAACTGGTGACATCACACTTATCCGTATTCTGAAATCAACGAGTAACCTCAACCCCCTCTGATGCCACGGGAAACCCCCGTGGTGTCAGAAGGGGGCGGAGTCACCCGTTTACATCACCGGGTGGCCCCACCCTCAGCTATATAACAGCTGTCACCAAGAAGAAGTGTCACTCGGCGGGAGCCTCCCATGGAGGCAGAACTGTTGCAGCTTTTTTTTTTTCTTTTTCGGTCCGTCAGGCGGCATGAGTTTACATCGCAGGACTTTTTTTTATCTTAATAAAGGACTTGTCCCAAACTGTCTCTTGTTTTTTTTACAATTTTTGACACTTTTTTTGTGAAATGGTAGGGGTACAATGCCCCGTTACCAATTCACATGGGGGGCCGGGATCTGGGTGTCCCCTTGTTAAAGGGGGCTTCCAGATTCTGATAAGCCCCCCGCCCACAGACCTCCACAACCACCGGGCAAGGGTTGTGGGCATGAGGCCCTTGTCACCAGCAACATGGGGACAAGGTGCTTTGGGGTCAGACCCCAAAGCACCCTCCCATGTTAAGGGCATGTTCCCCCCTCTTTTCCTTCAGCCTGCCAGGTTGCATGCTCGGGTAAGGGTCTGGTATGGATTTTGGGGGGGACCCCTATGCCATTTTTTTTTAATTTTGGCGCAAGGTTCTCCTTAAAATCCATGGGGCAAACCCCTACGCCATTTAAAAAAAAAATTTGATGCAGGGTTCCCCTTAATTTCCATACCAGAAGGGCCTGGTATGAATTGTGGGGGGACCCACATGCAATTTGTTTTTTCATTGTTGGTTCGGGGTTACCCTTAATGTTCATACCAGACCCAAAGGGCTGGGTAATGGACTGGCGGGGAACCCATGCCGTTTTTTCAATGAATTTTATCTATATTGCCGAGACCCGACAATTCATTACAGCCACAATCAGTTTTAAATTACTTTTTTCCTTTAGAAATGCCATTTTGCTGCAGTACTGTTCTAAACACAGGAAAACTGAGCCACTTTACAGGCATACTATAGACACCCGCAGGCACGATATTTAAAGGAATAATATTGTTTCACTTTAACCACTTCAGCCCCGGACCATTTGGCTGCCTAAAGACCAGAGGACTTTTTCCAATTTGGCACTGCGTCGCTTTAACTGCTAATTGCGTGGTCATGCAATGCTGTACCCAAACGAAATTTGCGTCCTTTTCTTCCCACAAATAGAGCTTTCTTTTGATGGTATTTGATCACCTCTGCGGTTTTTATTTTTTTGCGCTATAAACGGAAAAAGACCAAAAATTTTGAAAAAAAATGATATTTTTTACTTTTTGTTATAAAAAAAATCCAATAAACTCAATTTTAGTCATACATTTAGGCCAAAATGTATTCAGCCACATGTCTTTGGTAAAAAAAATGTCAATAAGCGTATATTTATTGGTTTGCGCAAAAGTTATAGCGTCTACAAGCTAGGGTACATTTTCTGGAATTTACACAGCTTTTAGTTTATGACTGCCTATGTCATTTCTTGAGGTGATAAAATGGCAGGGCAGTACAAAACCCCCCCAAATGACCCCATTTTGGAAAGTAGACACTTTCTTTTTTCCTACCTACCTTTTCCATGTGATGTGCTTTTGCAGGCATCAAGGATTGGGATTAGTAGACAACAGACTACAATCTTGTTGGTACTGAAGGGACTTGCCATGGCTATCCTGAACATGGTCCAACAATCTGAATAGTTTGGTGTAGCACTTTTTCTTACTAGAAACAGGTTTTTGCACTGGTATACTATGCCCAACAATATTTTTATGAGTGCATGCCACATATGGGTAAAGGTTTTTGTGTGATGTTTATATGTTAGATATTATGTACAATTTATTATTATTATTATTATTTTTTATTGCATTATGCTTATTTGTTTTTACAAATCTATCTATTGTTGTATAATTTTTTGTATGAAAATGAATACATTTAGATTGAAAACATTGGTTAAAACAGAAAAACTCAAGTCTGAAGATGGCAAAAAAAATTCCCAAAGTGCACAAAAAAAAATGCTCTGAAATCATGTCCAGCATTTACCTGCTCAGGCCAAAAGATGGATTTACCCAGCTACAAAAGGGGTGCATTCGGAGAAATACACAGTACACGCATGTGTGGGTAAACACCAATGCACAAGCCATCAGCGTTTATGGCTGCATATAGCTTTGTAGCTTGTATGGGCAGATGTATGGGCCACCTGCACAGGAAAGCACCAGAGATTTTATGCTGGAGGCCTTTGCAGCTTCTAGATGTCTATTCGTAATGAAGCCCTAAAGTTCAATATTGTTACATAACTGCCATTATTAGATTTGTGATATAGTGGATAAGATTTATGCTAGGTTCACAAGGAGGCAGTCTTCACCATTGTGAAGTGGTCAATGGTGGATCAATACATGCTCTTATTTGCAAAATTTTCCTTAAAAAGCCTCTCAACATTTCCTATTTATTTAATAAACGAACCCCACTATGATCATTGAACTCAAGGTACAGAAAATACCCACATGTGGGTGAAAATCAGTACAATGTTTGGCCACTAAAGACTTTGGCACAGCTTTTTGATCTCTTTGAAAGATGACCTTGTGCATTCTGTTGTTTTTAACAGGCTCTCTGTGGTCCTAATTGTTTGTTTAGAGCATATGGAAGGTGATAGAAAGCTAATTGCTAGAAAGTGTATTGACAATTGGCCACATTTGGACTGCTAGTTACTCTAGAAAAAATTCAGACAAATGCTTGTTTGAGATCATTAAATAACATGTTTCATTAACTTCTATACATATTGCTTTTGCTGATATTAAATTGCTAGCAAAAACTAGAGTTTCTCTGCATATTACACTCAAAAAGTAAGAGTACTTCTCTTTGTTCTAGATCTCTACTTTAGGCTTGGTTCACATCTATGCGTTTTTTCTTTGATCCATTTCTGCAGTGCTTTTTGCGGTGCATTTTTTGTTTTTGCACACACATTTTTGATGCATTTTTCACGCATTTCTTGATGTATTTTGCGTTTTGCATTTTGCTTTTTTTTATTTTTTTTGGCTAATTTGTTGTTGGGTGGATTACAAAATGCAAAACGCAAATTTTGGCAAAAACACACTACATGCTTTTCTGCAGCTTCTCCGTGGAAGTCTATTGAACCAAAAAGGCACCCTTTTGCTTTTAAAAAGCCCCTGACCCTTTCCATAAAAAAACATGTTAAATGGACTGCAGTGTGTTTCTGCAAAAAGCATTAAAAAAGCATTAAAAAAAGGTGTGAACCGAGTCTTAAAGGGTAAACCCACTTTCATGGAAAAATTAATGCACATAAAAAAAAATATAGCATATACATTTGCTACACAGGCCATGTTGTAATTTTAAGATAATAACAATTACACTTCCTTTTCAATCTGCAGCACTGTAATTTTCTGTAAAATTCAATGCAATATGGCAACTTGGAGGCACTCTGTGCACAATTGGTGTACATAACACCTACAGAAATGTGATTCCTTCCTTGTGTGATTGGCTCACTGATTTTCCCAAGACTCTGCACTAAGATACAAGTCAGATTTCATGCACCCCCTGCTATAGAGATGTATGTTTTGGTGAGGTACTCCCCAAAAGGTTATTCACTTATGGATGGATGCAGACACTGCAGCTTTCCTCATTAGAACACAGAAAGTGCATCAACAATAAATAAGAAAATGAGACCCTGAGTATACAATCAGAACACACTGTCTGTGCTTGGAGCTGTGCTCCTGCACCCACATGGCTGTTGAATTGAGAGCAGCGTGTACCAATTGGCATGAATGAAACTGCCTTCATAGGGATGCACGAAAAACCTGTGAATCCTTGTGTGAGCAAACACAGCCCTCACACAGGTGTATGCTGTAGTATGCCCATGTGAATAAGGCCTTAAGGATGTTTGGAGATTTCGATAATTGTTAGCCAGAACAGGAGTGGACCATGTTTTTTAAATATTTCCTTTATTGTAGTCTTCATGGCAAACCAAAAATTACGTGTAAGCACACAAAGACACCATGGAAAACAGGTCCCTTGTGACCTTGAGCTGCAAGATCTAAGAGGGTCAGGGATAAGTGATGGTGGGTGGTTCTTCAAAATCTCATATCTCCTCCTCCTAGTAACTAACTTTCCATTGGTTACATTTTTTGTTTATTTTTTCTTCTTTTTTCTCTTCTTTCTTTCTTTTTTCCTATCTACCTTTTAGCCTTAGCTGCATACTTTCTGCAGTCCATAATTGTTTAACTCCCTCCATTCTATTACCTCCTCCTTTTGGTTTTATCAAGCAAGAGCAAGCTCCCACACATGCTGTAGCCCACACTTGACCTCAGTAAAGTTTTAGGTTTCAATCTGGCTTAGTGCACTGGTGTCAGGGCTGGGCTCAGCCCTTCCTTTCTCTGAGCTGGCCGCTCAGCTGTCGGCTAATTGCCAGCTCCTATCTCTCCACAGTGACTCACCTGTTGATAATATTGTCAGTCCTGCCTACTTAAGCCGTCCGGCCCAGATGATCTCTGCCTTCGACCTGGGTCAAAATCACAGAGACTATATCCTGCGTTCCTGTTAAAGACTTGCTTGCTTCCTTTTGAATCCAGATCCTGCTTGCTGTTCCATTACGCTGATCTCTGGCTCCCTGACTTTCTGGCTTGTCTGACTATCTGTTACGGTTACCGAACTTTGGCTATGTTTTGACTACATTTGTTCTATTTACTTTTATTATTAAACAAGTGTGATTTAACTGAACTTCTGTCTCAGTCTGATTCATGGTTTCTGACAACTGGCTACATTGATGGGCAAATGTGTTTTTACTATGCATTTCTAATGTTCTGTTCTAATACTCTGGTTATGAGTTGGCATTTTTTAACTGTTTCTGATCCACTGCTACCTGTTCAAACTACTCTTTTACTTTTGGCACTTGGATTTGTATTCTGCTCGTTGATTTCTCTCTGCCTTATATCCTGTTATTTTGCCTGATTTTTTGACTATGGTTGTCTTCTGTCTGATCTGACCATCAAGAAAAAGATTGTCATTGAAAGGATTATTCTGCCCGGATTTTATGAATGACTAGTGAATTCCTTACACAGAGCACTGGGAGTATACAATGAAGAGGACACAGAAATGGTTCAAAGTATACTCAGGTTTAATGGTAGCTTGGCTGAGTTTTTATCAAAACTTCAGAACAAAAGGCATCACGTTGAATAAAAGGGAGGAACAAAACATAAGCCATATACATGTATATAGTATGACATTTTAGACATATAATTCAAACTAGCAACATTCTGTCAGAGGATATTGGTGTTCAGCCTGTTCCGGGACAAAGTCTTACAATCAGTTATTTATGGAGCTCGTTTGGCCTGCGGTTATGCTATGTGTAAAAGTACAGCAGAAGGACACTTTGTTTCTCAAGCATTGAATGTAACAGCGCATTAACTCTTTCTACTCCTTCAATCTCCTCTTAGGTTACAATGTGATCTCACCATGGTTGCCTAATAACTTTCGGGTGACTTCAGTATTCTGTTCACCATATTTGCAAACGCACTGGATAAG
Source organism: Lithobates clamitans (assembly GCA_037952925.1). NCBI lineage: Eukaryota > Metazoa > Chordata > Amphibia > Anura > Ranidae > Lithobates > Lithobates clamitans. The sequence goes on along the minus strand of JBBGZY010000300.1, from coordinate 11,701,795 downwards.
TTTTCTAATCCTTTAAAGCAGGGATCCTCAGACTACGGCCCTCCAGCTGTTGCCGAACTACACGTCCCATGAGGCATTGTAAAGCATTGTAAAGCTCTGACATTCACAGACATAACTAGGCATGATGGGAATTGTAGTTCCTGAACAACTGGAGGGACGTAGTTTGAAGACCCCCTGCTTTAAAGGGATTCCATCCATCTTTGGCAATGTCTCTGGCTTCAGCTTGGAGGAGCGACACCTCCTGTCAGTGTTCGCTGATTATCTCAAAATAATCAGGTACTTCAACACTTGTATTTTAAATCCAGGTACAGCACTCATAGTCCTCTGTGACTTCACAGAGTCCTGTCAGGGCATCACTAATGGACTCTATAGCTAAACCATGCAGTTCTAGTTCCTTACGAATAGCTCTTTGCTCCACACTTAACAGTTTGATATCTGCAGAGTTCTTTTCCATAACCTCATCTATAATTTTGGAGTAGTTGTTTAGCCTTTTCTATTAAATAGCATATACTGAAGTGTAACAAGAAATATTTAAAATAGAGTGATTGCTGAGAAGATGGGAGAGAGATTTACTTCAAAAGGCTACGATCCACAATTTATTAATACTAAGATAGTCGAAGAATCAAAGATGGATCATAAAGAACTGATTAAAGAGAAGGTGACACATAAATGCCCAACAGAAGGAATACCGCTTATCCTAGATTTTAGTGTGCAACATAAAAAAATTGAAAGGATCATTAGACGCCACTGGCACATCCTGTTGGCGGATAGACAGTTACAGGATACCCTTTCTAAGGACCCGAAGTTTATATATAAAAGAGCACCCACGATTCGCGATTTAGTGGTAAAAAATGTTGTAGACCCACCTAAGAAGTCCTTTTCCTTCTTCACGGGAAATTGATTTTTTCAGTGTAAAAGATGCTTCGCATGCCTGAGAACTAAATGTCCAAACGAAAAGGTGTTCAAATTTGCTTCAACAAGTACGGGAGATACCTATGAAGTTAAAAACTTCATTTGTTGCAATACTGAAGGGGCAGTGTATGCCCTGGAGTGTAGTTGCGGCCTTCAATACATTGGCCGCACTAAAAGACAGCTGAGAGTGCGTATTAAAGAGCATGTCCAAAACATTCTTAAATGACAAACATAGTGTATCCAAACACTTTTTGATGTGTCATAACAAGGATCCCACCCACCTGAAGTTTTGGGGTATCGAGCCATATATTAAACACTGGCGGGGGGGCCATAAGGTGAGGACTCTGAGCCAGATGGAATCCAAATGGATTTTTACTTTGGATACATTCTCGCCCCATGGCTTAAATATTGAATTTGATCTTAACTGTTTCCTCAGTGATTTTTAATTTTCATTTTTATACAATAATCTTACACATTTTAAACTTATTTTATCTCTATTTTGAGTTTTCCTGTTTTTATTTAGCCATCATATACCCATCTCACAACTCATATGGTTCCATTGGCAATGGGATTGTATAATGGACCAACGGTCCAGTCTAAGTAGTTTTATTCTAAAATACCCCTTATAATTAAATAGTCTGTTTTTTGCACCTGACCACTTATCTATAATCTTTACATACTTGTGGTCTGCCATACATTACCTGTATCGTTTTTTTTTTTTTTACATTAGGTGTATTTATCTATGGATTTTATGTATGTGTAACTTGTGATGATTATTCCGTTTTATATTTATGTCCATTGATTATATGTATGCATGCTCAGAGTTATGCCCTCTCATCTCTGTGCGTTTAATTTGCTTATATCAGCATGATTGTCTCTCTCTTCCCATCGGTCAAAATTTCCCAACTGTTCCCCCTCCATTTTTTTCTCCTACTCAGTATCCTATCCACACTGATGGATGGTTCTCTTTATTTCCCCTTCTTCTCAGGTGTCTTTTAGTTCACTACAATTTGGCGCAAGATGACACTCGGGATGAGCAATCCATGTTTGTCCTCCTTTGCTGACAGCTGTGGGGGGATGGAGGTGCTCGCCTCTGCCTATTGGTCCTGTTAATCAGCTGGTGCTGGATGTCGGCGTGCACGCCGCGTCACAGATAACCACCTCAATGGCCGCGCCCTGTCATCTCTGGGAAAATGGCCGCCACATTGTTATACATGGGACTACAATAAAATGGCAGCTCATTGCCGGCCAATATACAGCTATTTAAAGACATTGTTTCTGCCTGTACGCATCCCCTGATGAAGTCACGTGAGGTGTGATGTCACGCGTAGGGATGGAACAGGCATCTATGCTGATTGAGGCTTACGAGCTCACCGCTCTTCGGAGATAAGTCACAGTGTTATTGTTTTTTATGTGAGTACCCTTACTTTTATCAATAAAAGCCATTTTTAACCCTACTGTATTACACTATTTGGGACCCTCCTTCTTGTCATTTCTGTGTCCCCCCCTAAACATCTGAGGGAACTATGCCCTGGGACTAGGACCATGAGGATAGCTGTGGAATCCTAAGGATGGTAGCCCCAATTCTGGTCATATGCGTTTACCCTATTACCTTAAGGTAAGGGGCCATTATCTACCTGTGTGGGTGAACATGAAGAGGCGCACTATGTTTTCATCCGAGCACTACACTGCAATTGATGCATTTTAGGACGCTGCTGTCACTTTATGAAGGAAGATTTATATACGCTGAAGCACTTTGATTGTTTGGACTTTTTTTGTGCTGCATTTTTTGCTGCACCGTTGCACATAGTCACTTTATGTGTTGCATGTTTGACACATGTTGCAATTCACTCATATACTGTATTTTTGCACTTTATTAGGAGTTGGCACTCCCACATTTGCTGCTATCATTTTATAAGAATTTGTTGATATGTAGTGTCACTGATATTCATTAATTATTTCACAATTTATGAGTGCACTTATACTATGTTCTTTCTTGCTTTTTGATTGATTAGCTCTTCACGATCTAGTGAGCAATCACTCTATTTTAAAGATTTCTTGTTACACTTCAGTATATGCTATTTAATAGAATATATTTTTTTTATTTTTCTTTTTTCACTTATGTTAAGGATTAGCGCAGCACCACTTATTTATACCACTTATTCACCCACAGGGTCTGATTCATGCCCTATTCGGTGCAGGCAGCTTTTCCCATCAGCTCTGTCTCTTACACACATGATAGCATGGGAATAATTATATATACACAACCTTCAAACGGTGTTGATGTTTACCTTCTCCATCCCCTATGATCCCCAGTACTGGGACCAGTAAGGCCAGATAACACCATCTTCACTCTTTAACCCTTTCCCGACCGGCGCACGCCGATGTACGTTGGTAGAATGGCACGGCTGGGCAAATGGACTTACAGGTACGTCTATTTGAATTCCCCACCATGCCATTGCGTGCACGCCGCCGGGTGCTCCGTGAGTCGGGTCGCGGGACCCGCGGACTCGATCGCCGCGGGGATACCCGCGATCGCCTCACGGAGAGGACGAACGGGGAGATGCTGATGTAAACAGCATCTCCCCGTTCTGCCTAGTGACAAGTGTCACTGATCTCTGATCCCTGTCATCGGGAGCAGTGATCAGAGTAGTGACACACACAGCCCATCCCCCTACAGTTAGAAACATTCCCCTAGGACATACTTAACCCCTCCCCACCCCTTAGTGGTTAACCCCTTCACTGCCAGTGTAATTTATACAGGAATCAATGCATTTTTGTAAATGCTATAACTTTTGCGCAAACCAATCAATAAACGCTTATTGTGATTTTTTTTTACCAAAAATATGTAGAAGAATACGTATCGGCCTAAACTGAGGAAAAATTGTTTTATATTATTGTTTTATTTATATATTTTTGGGGGATATTTATTATAGCAAAATGTAAAAAATAATGCGATTTCTTAAAAATTGTCACTCTTATTTTGTTTATAGCGCAAAAAAAAGGACGCCAATTTTGTTTGGGTGCAACGTCGCATGACCGCGCAATTGTCAGTTAAAGTGACACAGTGCCGAATCGCAAAAAGTGCTCTGGTCAGGAAGGGGGTAAATTCTTCCGGGGCTGAGGTGGTTAACGGGAATTCAAGGATAGCAACTTCTTGCCGCAACAGATATATACATTACATACATTATCACCCATAGAAAACGGTCATCTACTTATGGTATTCTGGACAGTTTATTTAAGAACGTCAGACGATGAGACGCCGTCACACAGCAGGAGCCTCCCTCCATGCCAGCATGGGTGCGGAGCGGCCCGGAGAAGAAAATGAAGAAGAGAAGAAGGAAGAAGAGAAGACGATGAAGAAGAAGATGAAGAGAAGAGCATGAGCCTCCCCCCATGCCATGGGTGCGGAGCGGCCCGAGGAGAAGAAGCTAGAAGACGCCGCGGAGGAGATGCTGGACGAGAACGCCGGAGGAAGAACCAGAAGAAGATGAAGGAAGATATAAGAAAGAAGAAGCATTTAAATAAAGGAATTGTCAAAAACTGTCTCTTGTCATTATTAACATTTTTGACAGTTTTTTAGTGAAATGGTAGGGGTAAGTACACTCTTACCATTTCACACGGGGGGGTCCGGGATCTGGGGGTCCCCTTGTTAAAGGGGGCTTCCAGATTCCGATAAGCCCCCCGCCCGCAGGGATGAGGCCCTTGTCCTCATCAACATGGGGACAAGGTGTTTTGGGGGGCTACCCCAAAGCACCCTCCCAATGTTGAGGGCATGTGGCCTGGTACGGTTCAGGAGGGGGGGCCGCACTCTCGTCCCCCCCTCTTTTCCTGCGGCCTGCCAGGTTGCGTGCTCGGATAAGGGTCTGGTATGGATTCTTGGGGGGACCCCACGCCGTTTTTTTTTTGGCGCGGGGTTCCCCTTAAAATCCATACCAGACCTGAAGGGTCTGGTATGGAATTTAGGGGGACTCCCATGTCTTTTTTTTTTTTTTTTTGGTTCGGGGTTCTCCTGTGGGGAATTCCCATGCCGTTTTTATCAATGAACTTCTATGTGTATTGTCGGCAATGCAATAGCCGCGAGTAGTTTATTTCCTTCCTTCTTCCTTCGAAATGCCATTTTGCTGTCAGACTGTTCTAAACACGGGAAACATGCGCCCCTTTACAGGCATACTATAGACACCCCCCAGCTACGAAATTTAAAGGGATATTACACTTTTATTGTTTGACTTTAAGCATTATTAAAATCACTGCTCCTGAAAAAACGGCCGTTTTTAAAACTTTTTTTTGCATTGATCCATGTCCCCTGGGGCAACACTTTTTATGACAATAACTTGCATATAAGCCTTTAAAATTAGCACTTTTGATTTCTCCCATAGACTTTTAAAGGGTGTTCCGTGGCATTCGAATTTGCCGCGAACACCCAAAATTGTTCGCTGTTCGGGGAACTTGCGAACAGCCAATGTTCGAGTCGAACATGAGTTCGACTCGAACTCGAAGCTCATCCCTAATCTGGACACAAAAGACTTACATAATGACCGGAGGAGTAGAATGTGGAAATCTTGTGTTAACATGTCAGCTGTGGCCTTCCATCCTCTATGTCCTAGGCAGGGATGAGCCGAACACCCCCCGGTTCGGTTCGCACCAGAACCTGCGAACGGACCGAAAATTTGCACGAACGTTAGAACCCCATTGACGTCTATGGGACTCGAACTTTCAAAATCAAAAGTGCTCATTTTAAAGGCTAATTTTCATGGTATTGTCCTAAAAAGGGTTTGGGGACCCGGGTCCTGCCCCACGGGACATGTATCAATGCAAAAAAAAAGTTGTAAAAACGGCTGTTTTTTTGGGAGCAGTGATTTTAATGATGCTTAAAGTAAAAAAAAAAGTGAAATATTCCTTTAAATATCGTACCTGGGGGGTGTCTATAGTATGCCTGTAAAGTGGCGCGTGTTTCCCGTGCTTAGAACAGTCCCTGCACAAAATGTCTTTTTTAAAGAAAAAAAAGTCATTTAAAACTGCTTGCGGCTTTAATGTAATGTCGGGTCCTGGCAATATGGATGAAAATCAGTGAGACAAACGGCATGGGTACCCCCCAGTCCATTACCAGGCCCTTTGGGTCTTGTATGGATATTAAGGGAAACCCCGCACCCAAATTAAAAAAAGGAAAGGTGTATACAGCAGTATACAGGCGGTGCAAACAAGACAGGGACTGTAGGTTTGTTGTTAAGTAGAATCTGTTTGTAATTTTGAACGGGTACATTTTTAACGTGTTTAGCTCCAGCCAAAAAATCTTTTTTAAGCTTTTTGGAAAACATAGGGAAGGGTTATCACCCCTGTGACATTTGTTTTGCTGTCTGTGCTCCTCTTCAGAAGATTGAACCTCACTTTTTGTCCCAATGACAAATATTTTTTGAAAATTTGGGTTTTTTTGTGAAACAAGGATTGGTGATAAAGCATCAGTGGAAAGGAGAAATGTTTTTCCCATATTAACTCTTACAGGAGGGAATTTCCCTTCCTAGGGGTAGATTTCATCTCACTTCCTTTTGCAAGTAGGAGTCGTTTGTAAGTTGGATGTTTGAAAGTAGGGGCCAGTCTTATATACGCAGCAGAAATTTGGGCCTTAGGTGTTGTTGTGGCCACAACACTGAAAGTCCTCACAGGACCCTGCTGTGAAATATTATATCAAGAATTGTAATTACACGCCCCTGTTAAACAGGGCCTGAAAAATTGGGCCTTAGGCACTGGTGCCACAACACTGCAACTTCTCACAGAAACTCTAGTTGGAACGCAGGAATGAGCCCTGCTGCAAAGTATTGCATCAAAAATTGTAACTACATGCCCCTGTTAAACAGGGGCTGAAAAATTAGGCCTTAGGCACTGGTGCTGGTGCCACAACACTGCAACTTCTCACAGAAACTCTAGTTGGAACGCAGGAACGAGTCCTGCTGCAAAGTATTGCATCAAAAATTGTAATTACACGCCCCTGTTAAACAGGGGCTGAAAAATTGGGGCTTAGGCACTGGTGGCGGCGCCCAGAACCAAAATTTTCTTACAAGCTATCAGCATGATCATTGAGGAGGAAGAGGATAATTACTCAGGATAGTCACTCAGCATCAGCATAGGCAGTCTTTGAAGGGATCTGAGACTTCAAAAAAAATTATTCGGTTACATCAGCATCAGGTGCTTGGTAGCTGGTAGTGATCCAAGACTGATTCATTTTTATGAAGGTCAGTTCGATCGACCGAGTCGGTGGACAGACGCACCCTGTGATCGGTTACAAAGCCTCCAGCAGCACTGAATGTGCGTTCCGAAAGAACGCTGGATGCAGGACAGGCAAATAGCTCAATTGCATACTGTGCAAGCTCTGGCCAGTGATCCATCCTCAGGACCCAGTAACCCAGAGGATTTTCGGTGGGAAAGGTGTCCAAGTCAGATCTTGCCCCTAGGTATTCCTGCACCATGTAAAACAGACGCTGGCTATGGTTGCTGCAACCGATCATACCTTGGGGCTGCGGACTAAAAAATTGTCTGAATGCATCGGTCAGATGGCCACCTTCTCCACCGCTCTTTCTTTGACTGACCGAAGCCTCAGCAACACGTTGTCCAGAAACAGGAGTTTGTAACCTCCCAGTCTCTGGGAACGCGTTGCACAGACCTTTTTGCAAGGCCTCCCGAAGATGTTTCATCCTCTGTTCCCTCTGCGACGGCAAGATAAGGTCCCTTACCCTTGTAACGTGGATCAAGGAGGGTTGCCAGCCAGTATTGGTCCTTCTCCTTGATACCACGAATACAAGGATCCTTACGAAGGCTTTGCAGGATCAGGGAGGCCATGCAGCGTAGGTTTGCTGAGGCATTCGGTCCGGAGTCCTCTGGGTCACTAAGGACGACATGGTCCGCAGCCACCTCCTCCCAGCCACGTACAAATCCATGTGTTTCTTGGGACTGATCCCTTAAAGACTGCTGCTGCTGATGCTGAGTGCCAGGCTCCACCTCCATACTGACACAATCCTCCTCCTCCTCCTCTTCCTGTGTGATTGGCGGGCATGCAGGAACACTGTCTGGATAAAGGGGGCCTTGAGAGCTAAGGAAGTCCTCCTCTTCCTGCCTCTGTTCTGCCTCAAGTGCCCTGTCCATTATTCCATGCAGCAGCGTGTGCTCCAACAGGTGGACAAGGGGGACAGTGTCACTGATGCATGCACTGTCACTGCTCCCCATCCTCGTGGCCTCCTCAAATTGTGACAGGACAGTGCATGCATCCCTGATCATGGCCCACTGGCGTGGGGAAAAAAAACAAGCTCCCCTGATCCTGTCCTGGTGCCATAGTCGCACAGGTACTCATTGATGGCCCTCTGCTGCGTGTGCAGCCGCTGAGTTGACGTTGAGTTCCATCTGGTGGGCATTTCACAGATTAGGCGGTTCTTGGGCAGGTTAAACTCCTTTTGGAGGTCGCCAACCGAGCATTGGCATTATATGACCGGCGGAAATGCACACAGACTTTCCTGGCCTGCCTCAGGACATCCTGTAAGCCCGGGTACCTGCCCAAGAACCGCTGCACCACCAAGTTAAGGACGTGAGCCAAACAGGGCACATGGGTCATTTGTCCCTGTTGGAGGCCATTGTCGCAAACCACCATTCCTGCCTTAAGTTGGCATGGCGTCAACCACCTCTGAACCTGCCCCTGCAGAGCTGACAGAACCTTTGTCCCAGTGTGGCTCCTGTCCCCCAAGCACACCAGCTCAAGCACCACATGGCATCTTTTGGCCTGCGTATTTGCGTAGCCCCTGGAATGCCTACGGAGCACCACTGGTTCCGAGGACAAAGCACAGAAAGAGGCCATGGAGGAAGAAGAAGAGGAAGGGGTGGAGGAGAGAGGTGTGTCACAATTATTAGTAGTGGCATTTTGGAGGCGTGGTGGTGGAACAACCTCCAACACTACTGCACCTTGTCCTGCATCCTTCCCAGCTGCCAGCAGAGTCACCCAATGCGCGGTGAGACTTAGGTAACATCCCTGTCCATGCCTGCTGGACCATGAGTCAGCGGTAATATGCACTTTACCGCTGACCGCCCTGTCCAGCGAGGCCAAGACATTGACTTCCACATGCCGGTAGAGAGCTGGAATCGCCTTCCGTGAGAAAAAGTGGCTTTTGGGTACCTGCCTCTGAGGAACCGTACATTCCAGAAACTCACGGAAGGGGGCAGAGTCTACCAACTGAAAAGGCAGCAGTTGAAGTGCTAGCAATTTTGCCAAGCTAGCATTCAACCGCTGGGCATGTGGATGGCTGGGAGCGAACTTCTTTCGGCGGTGCAACAGCTGGGGCAGGGAAATTTGCCTGGTACAATCTGACGTCGGTGTACTGAAAGCAGATTGCCCACAAGTACTTGGCTGTGACACACCTAATTCTATACCTTCATTCCTCTCAGTGCAGGTCTCAGAGAGGACTGAAGGTATAGTGGGGTTGGAGATCTCAGCTGATGAGGAGCAAGGAGAGGTCCTCTTTGTTCTTTGGTGTGGGTCTTTTAGATACGCTTGCCAACGAACTGCAGGTCAACATATGTCTGGTCAAGCATGTGGTGCCCAAGCGGGAGATGTTTTGGCCACGCGAGATACGCTTGAGACATATGTTGCAAATAGCAGCAGTGCGATCTTATGCACTCATCTCAAAAAAGGCCCACAACAAAGAACTTTTTGAATAACATGCAGAGACTGCAGCGCCCTGCACATGCGGAGCTTTGGGGTGTGATGCAGTCAGTGTGCTGCCCTTAGGCTGGCCCCTGGAGGGCATCCTGCCTCGTTGGTGATGTGCCTCCTCCTCCTCTCTCCTATCAGGCACCCACGTTGAGTCAGTGACCTCATCATCCCCTCCCTCCTCATCACTGGAGCAAACCTGGCAGTATGCTGCAGCAAGGGGAGCATGACTGCCAGATTGCTGTCCTTCTTGGGCACCTCCTCTGTCCATGCTCACGTTACTGCCTTCATCTAGCTCAGTATCATCATCAGAGCCTTCCAAAGGCTGGACATCCTCCTGGAGCATGTACCCAACACTGTGGTCAAACAGTTCGAGGGACTCCTCAGGAGGACATGGTGGGGCTAGGGAAGGAGTCACTGATGACATTGAGCCGAGGGAAGAAGCAACTGCTTTGCCAGACAAAGTACCCTGAGCATGGGTGAGAGAGAGGATGAGGAGGATGAGGACGGCTTGGTCATCCACTCGACCAAGTCTTCCGCATGTTGCGGCTCAACACGGCCAGCTGCCGAAAAAAAGGCCAAGCGTGTCCCACGGCCACATGCTGATGAGGATGCACCATCTCCACGACCAGCACTGTTGCCTCTAGACACAGAGCCTGATTGCCCTCTTTTATTGGCTTGTGACTGCCTCTCCTTGTTGGCCTTCCAGACATACTAATGGCCTGTAGCTGCACTAAGCTGGGATATATATATATATATATATATATATATATATATATATATATATTTATATATATGTACTGATACTGCAGCTAGCAAAATCAACTGCCTGCCTGTAGTATGAGAACACCACCAACCTTCTACAGGTAGCTTTAGCTGAACACTGTGCAGAGCTCGCCAAATTAATACTTTTAGCTTATTTAGCTGCCTGCGGTAGTGATAGGATCAGGAAAACACCACTAACCTTCTACAGGTAGCTTTAGCTGAACACTGTGCAGAGCTCGCACTACACTAACTTGTAGCTTATTTAGCTGCCTGCGGTAGTGATAGGATCAGGAAAACACCACCAACCTTCTACAGGTAGCTTTAGCTGAACACTGTGCAGAGCTCGCACTACACTAACTTGTAGCTTATTTAGCTGCCTGCGGTAGTGATAGGATCAGGAAAACACCACCAACCTTCTACAGGTAGCTTTAGGTAAACACTGTGCAGAGCTCGCACTACACTAACTTGTAGCTTACTTAGCTGCCTGCGGTAGTGATAGGATCAGGAAAACACCACCAACCTTCTACAGGTAGCTTTAGCTGAACACTGTGCAGAGCTCGCAAAAAAATAACTTGTAGGTTTAGCTGACCACTGTGAGGAGGACGCACTACACTAACTTTTAGCTTTAGCTGAACACTGTGCAGAGGTCGCACTACACTAACTTGTAATTTTAGCTGAACACTGTGAGGAGGACGCACTAAACTAACTTGTAGCTTTAGCTGAACACTGTGCAGAGGTCGCCCTACTCTAACTTGTAGTTTTCGCTGAACACTGTGAGGAGGACACACTACACCAACTTGTAAGTTTAGCTGAACACTGTGAGGAGGACGCACTACCCTAACTTGTAGGTTTAGCTGAACACTGTGCAGAGGTCACACTAAACTAACTTGTAGCTTTAGCTGAACACTGTGAGGATAATGCACTACACCAGAGGTCTCAAACTGGCGGCCCTCCAGCTGTTGCAAAACTACAAGTCCCATGAGGCATTGCAAGGCTGACAGTTACAAGCATGACTCCCACAGGCAAAGGCATGATGGGACTTGTAGTTTCGCAACAGCTGGAGGGCCACCAGTTTGAGACCCCGGCACTACACTAACTTGTAGCTTTAGCTGAACACTGTGCAAAGGTCTCACTACACTAACTTGTAGTTTTAGCTGAACACTGTGAGGAGGACGCACTACACTAACTTGTAGCTTTAGCTGAACACTGTGCAGAGGTCGCACTACACTAACTTGTAGTTTTAGCTGAACACTGTGAGGAGGACACACTACACCAACTTGTAGCTTTAGCTGAACACTGTCAGGAGGACGCACTACCCTAACTTGTAGCTTTAGCTGAACACTGTGCAGAGCTCACACTAAACTAACTTGTAGCTTTAGCTGAACACTATAAGGTGGATGCACTACGCTAACCTGTAGCTTTAGCTGAACACTGTGCAGAGGTCTCACTACACTAACTTGTAGTTTTAGCTGAACACTGTGAGGAGGACACACTATCCTAACTTGTAGCTTTAGCTGAACACTGTGCAGAGGTCACACTAAACTAACTTGTAGCTTTAGCTGAACACTGTGAGGACAAAGCACTACCCTAACTTGTAGCTTTAGCTGAACACTGTGCATTACACTAACTTGTAGTTTTAGCTGAACACTGTGCAGAGGTCACACTAAACTAACTTGTAGCTTTAACTGAACACTGTGAGGAGGACACACTACACTAACTGTAAATAGTCTAGCTGCCTGACTGTGGTACTAATAGGATCAAAAGAACACCAGCAATTTTCTTCAGGTAGCTGTAAATACTGTAACAAGACAAGCCTGCCTGTCAGTAGGAAGATAACAGGAACTGATCTAGCTAAACTGAATACAGTATATATTTATATATACAACACCTGGGATGCATATATATACACAATACACTGTAAGTGCAGCTAACTCACTGACTGTCCTGCCTAATCTAGCTAACTCAAATGAAATGACACTGTCTCTCTCTCTATCTAAGTACGCCGGAACACACTACACAGGGCCGCCGTGTAGGCGGCCTTATATAGTGTGGGGCGTGTTCTAAACCCCCTGAGCCATAATTGGCCAAAGCCACCCTGGATTTGGCCAATTACAGCTCTCTCTACCAACAGCGCTGTGATTGGCCAAGCATGCGGGTCAAAGTGCATGCTTGGCCAATCATCAGCCAGTAATGCAGTGAATTATGGGCCGTGACGCGCCACACGAATTTGGCGCGAACGGCCCATATCGTTAGCAATTCGACAAACGATCGAACAGCCAATGTTCGAGTCAAACATGGGTTCGACTCGAACACGATGCTCATCCCTAGTCCTAGGCCCTGATATTGTGAAATGAATAAAGGTGCAGTGGCTTTTGGTAGACCTGGCCTCCCCTCTTTGGCAATGAGTCCAGTTTCAGGACTCAGTGTTAGACCCTCCTTATGCCAATAGGCCAGGCCTTCTGATGAAGCCATATCCTGTAGGTCCTGTAAAACCTGTTCCCAGGATAAAGTTGGGGGCATAAGGGGGGGCATTTGGACAAAGGCTTGAACTGTGAGAGCAGCTTGTTTGGCAGCGGCATCTGCCAGTGCATTTCCCCTGGAGACATCATCAGCATGGTGTGTATGTGCTTTGTAATGAATAATCGCTATTCTGCTGGATAAGGAGATGGCTTCAAGAAGACTGATGACCAGAGAAGTGTAAGAAATAGATGTATATATGTAACCACACCTCTGCCATATTATTCCGAAGTCCAGAGCAACTCCCAAAGCGTACTTGGAGTCTGTGTAAATGTTTGCTTCTTGTCCCTTAAAAAGCTGACATGCTCTTGTAAGAGCAATAAGCTCTGCTGCTTGAGCTCATTGAAAAGGAATGGGTTGTGCCTCTATCACTATGTCAGGCAATTTTACCACAGCATATCCGGCATAGTAGGTATGATCATCGGGACGAGAGCAAGACCCATCCACAAACACAGTGTGTGCTCCCTCAATGGGGCTTGCAAGTAGGTCAGCTCGAGGTGATGTGTCCTGATGTACAATGTCTATACAGTCATGAGAGGGGACTAATTCATCTGCTTCTCCTTTTATGCCAAGTAAGGCATTCAAGATAGGAGCAGGACCTGCTGTAGGGGCACCGTATTTGATTTGTAGGTAGGGATTGCTCATGAGGATGACCTCATACCTGCTTAGCCGTTGTGCAGACATGTGTTGGATATTAAGGTTCTTCAGTAAATATGCAGCCTGGTGTGTGGTGTGCAGTTCTGTAGGGTGACCCAGTGTAAATGATGTGGTCATCTTCACAGCCATGGCACACGAGGCCAAGGCCCTCAGACACACCGGCATGCCTTGTACTGGAATTGGCACTACTCTAGAAAAAAAGGCTACAGGTCTCAGCTTTTCTCCATGCTCTTGTGCAAGGACCCCAGCCATTGTTTTACAGTGGTCCCTTGCAAACAAATGAAACACTTTATAATATTCAGTTATTTCCAAATGAGGAGCCATTACCATAGCAGTTTTAAGATACACAAATGCATTAACCATTTCATCATTCCATTTTACAAGGTCAGGGCTGTCGGCCAAGGCAGCCTGTCTCAACACATTGTCATAGTAGGAGCAATCAGGTATCCATTGGTGGCAGTACCCAATCATACCTAAGAAGGTTAGAATTTCCTTCTTGTGTGTGGGTGGGGCAGACCTACGAGAGCCGCAGCTCTTTTGTGACTCATGAGACAAAGTGAAACCAAGATATTCAACTGTATCCTGACACCATTGTAACTTTTTCTTAGACGCTTTGTGACCCGTCTGAGCTAGATGTTCTAACAACAAAACAGAATCTTTCTGACAGGCTTCTTGGGAGGGACTACACAACAGTAGGTCATCTACGTTCTGAAGCAGGACGGAACCATGGCTGGGTGCCCAAGACCATAAGGTGGCCTGGAGAGCTATTGAATAGACTGCAGGTAAGTCTATATATCCAGGTTATCTGGTGCCCCCATAGGAAAAATTGAGTAGTAGTTGTGTCTCTTTGTCAACTGAGATGGAGAAAAAGGCGCTACTTAAATCAATAACTGAAAAACATACTGCCAAAGCAGGTATGGAGGTGATTAGGGACGGCACATCAGGTACAGTAGGGGCAATCAGAACTACAAGGTTATTAATGGCTCTAAGGTCTTGCACAAATCTGTATGATCCATCACTCTTTTTGACTGTATTTATAGGGGTGTTATAGGGCGATATGATGGGCCTCAAAATTCCTTATTTTAGAAATCGTTCTATAATTGGTTTCAGTTCCTTCCTCTTTTTCTTTGGAGAGATGGTATTGTTTATGGTAAACTGGGGACGGTCTTTGCTTTAACCGGGCATTGTAGGGTATGGAAGGGATGTATCCCACATCAAGGCAGAGTCCTTAGCCCAGAGGGGATGATCCTGTGGGAATGGGGAAGGAACTTCAGCTTGGAAAACAGTGGTGACTCTATAGCTACGCCCCCTCTTCGAGTCAGGAAAATTTCAATTACCAGAACTTCTATTAAATTTCTTCCCAAAAGATTGACTGGGCATTAGGGTATTATTCTGAATGAGTGATGCAAGAGCACTGTCCCTGTGACAGAATCAGTAATTGGAGTGAAGGTGTTTTGTAAGTTTTAGTTGGTATCCCATTAATTTCCATTGACGGCTCAGCATCCATTCTCTCATCTCTATACATCTCCTTGGATATGGTCGATTTTGTTGCCCCTATATCCAGGAGATATGGGAGGATCCTACCATTAACCTCTAAAGGGATAATGGGAGATTCATTGTAAGTGTCAGTGAGAAGAAATGGAAATGCTGGGACACCACCTTCTGGGCCTCCCTATGTTTGATAATGTTGTTGGTTCCAGGCTAGGGGATATCTGACCTGTGATGTGGATTGTATGGTAGGAGCTCCTTGGGGGGCAGTTTGTGCCAGAGGTGGTTGTTCCCCATAAATGGGAGGGCAGGGATGAGGACATTGACTCCTCCAATGCCCCTCCTGTCCACAATGAAACAATGGGTACATCTTTGGAATCCAGAACGGTTGTTAAAATTACTCCGTGCTCCTCGGCCTCTGCCTCTACCTCTCCCCCCACAGCCCCACTGTCTAAATTTACCTGTATCATCCCGGGGTCTAGCATCCAGGGGGTTACAGCGTTGTAATCCCTCTTGATAATGCATTATAGTGACCCCTTTGAGATCAAAACATCCTGTTGCGTCCCTTTCCATTATTTCCACAGTGATTTTTTTTCACTGTTAATCCAGGCCAGTCTGAGATCAATTGTTTCACTACCAAACCTGCATCATTTCTCAAACTAGAAATGACGGTCTGGATAAACAAATCCCATTGTTTCCTCTGTGCCTAAAGCTGCTTCTTCCTTCCACACTTTCATAAACCTCTTATAGAACTCTGCTATTTCCTCCTTCGGCTTTTGTTTGTTCCCTTCTGGCTGCATATCGCGCCAATAAGGGGCTCCATTTACCCAGTTCTCCCCTGCCTCGCTCATGTACTTTATATCCCACTCAGGGTCCCCCGTATACCATGGGAAAGCCTTTTTGTCCCCCAGGCAGAGTCCTCTGACCATGTCCATATGGAATTCATCATTGGCACCTGCCCGTGGGAAAGGGGAGCTGCTATGCATACTCTCTGTCCATGCTGCCAGTTCATCTACAAAAGGATTTATTAAAGAATAATCTGTTCCACATACTCTTGATAATCGTTGCATGTTTCCCCAAGATTAGGCGGTTGGGAACTGTTTATTACTAATTTCTTCCATTCCTAATTAGACCAAAAACAATCCGTGGGCAGTAGCTGTTATCTTACCGTACAAGGCTCCACCAATCAATTAAATATCATGCAACTTATACTCTATCATTTATACTCTACCACTTATAATCTATTCAAATGTATACTCTATTATTCAGCATGCAGCGATAGAAAGAAAAGAGGCAAAAGAATGGTAGGGAATCACTGGTCATCCACAAGTCCTTCCCAAAAGGACTTCTACAATATAAGTCTGCCAAAGACAAACAATATAAGTCTACCAAAGACAGTCTACCAGAGACACATTTACAGTGCTTACCAAAAGCACAATGAACCTGCAAGAATTTCCCCGTATAAACACAGCGTACACATACAGTTTTGTCAGAGCTGGGGAACGAAGAAAAGCGTCAGTAAAATAGACACAATCCACTACTTACCTTGGATGAACACTGTATCCTGCCAAGCTGCCACCATTAACTGAAAGGGCTATTCTGCCCGGATTCTATGAATGACCAGTGAATTCCTTACACAGAGCTCTGGGAGCATACAATGAAGAGGAAACAGACATGGTTCAAAGTATACTCAGGTTTAATGGTAGCTTGGCTGTGTTTTTACTCAAAACTTCAGAACAAAAGGCGTCACGTAGCATAAGAGGAAGGAACAAAACATAAGCCATATACATGTATATAGTATGACATGTTAGACATGTAATTCAAACTAGCAGCATTCTGTCAGAGGAAATTGGTGGTCAGCCTGTTCCAGGACCAAGTCTCACAATCTGTTATTTATGGAGCTCGTTTGGCCTGCAGTTATGCTATGTGTGAAAGTACAGCATAAGGACACTTTGTTTCTCAAGCATTTCACAGTGCATTAACTCTTTCTACTCCTTCAGTCATTATCCACCTTAAAGAAGTTTATGGATCTTCCACAAACACTGGTTCATTTGGATTAGGTTGCCCATTTCTATTTATAAGTCTAACATGATATCCATGAATATAATTATCATAAATAATCCTATACATATGCCTTTTTTTCTTGTGATTTCACTGACACTTAAATATTAGTTATAATTGTATTATTTCCTATGCAGTGCATCCTGCATTTTTGTTATTGTTTTTTCAGGCTGGCAGTAGGCAGTAGGGACTGGATTGCTTATCTTTTGCACTTGTAGGCAAGTGGCTAACTGTGTTTTGGAATATGTTTTTCAAACGATACAAAATGTAACATGTCAAGTTTTGACACTTTTTAACTATTTATTTTTTATTTTTTGCACATATATGTAAATATTATCCATAAACTTCTTTTGTCCAAATAAAGCTGGTTATTATATTTAATTTTAAAGTGCTTTATGTGTCATACCCACCCCATGGTAAGCTTATGCCAAAATAGTCTTGGTAACCTATAGCTTGGATAATCACTGTTTTACTTTTGAATGGCTGTGCAGAAGCAGTTCTTAAGCTGCTGAAAGTCCAACATTTGTTCAAAATAATAAATTAAGTGCACAGCATATTAAAAAAAATAAAATGAAAAAAACAACTTTTGTTGCAATGCTTAATTCCCCTCTGGCACTATTCCCTGCAAACTAATCACTAATCCATGATCCAGAACAGGTCTTCTTTTAGGGTGAAAAAACAGTGCTCAAACAGCATTACATGAGGGGCCCACTATCCAGGAGTAGGAACCACCCGCCATCACATCTGCAGAAGAAGGTCCCATGATATCACAAGACCGGCCAGAAAACTGTGGGCCTTAAGATGTGTATACAATATTTTTTTTTAAAGGTGGAAGAAGGGGCTTTAGGGATGAGGAAGAGCTAGAAAAAAAATAGAGTTGGCCTTTTAGCACTTAGACTTTGTTGGCCTTTTTGTCACAGTTCATCTTGTAGCTCAAGCCTTTGAAACCCATTATTGTTACAATGTTATATTGTTTCAAGCTTTTGGGTGAATCACACAGAAAATAGAGCAAATCTAATCTGAACAGTGCAGGTATGGGTTGGATACTCCCTACTACACCAGTCACTTTCTTTTTCAAAGTAGAACACCCCTTTAAAAACACTCTTTTAACCAAGTTAGATTTAAAGCTTAACAACAAATATGGTTTCTTTCTCGTACATCACGGGACACAGAGCAGCCATATACATTACTACCTGGGTTATGCGCCACCTATAGATGAATGGACACTGGTAGAATAACCAAAAACAGGAAGTAATCCCCTATATAACCCCTCGCATACAGGAAGTACTCCATTTTTTTTGCCAGTGTTTAAAATGATGGATGGTCACTTTTGAGCTCTCTGTGAGCTTCCATGCTGTAATCCCACACAGGTTCTTAAGAATCAAGGGACAGCGTTTCTAGATCGGATCCATTTCAAAAAGCTACTATGCTACGATAAATGGTACCCGAGCCTCATAAAGAAGCTTAAAGGATCAACAACAAGGTTTTGCCTATAATGCAACCTTCGGGTGCTGGACCCTGCATGGTGGAATCCTGGACACCACAGCGCTAAGGCATTCCTGCAGGGTGCTGTACAGGTCCAAGGGAGTGGACCCTCATGCTAAAAGGGTACCCAGTCCCTGCGATGGGTGAAGGCTGGACCTCTGGCTTAGGCTATTGTCCTGTGGTGGGAGTGGTAAGTGGCCCTGTTAAAAACCAGGGTCCAATTGTTATATACTCCCGTGCAACAATGTATGTTTAGGCTGACATGTTTAAAAAAAAAAATTCCTTGCTATGCTTGTTTTGCTCACTAGAGGGCATGGGTTTGCTGCTCTGTGTTTTTCTTCCCAGAACTGCACAAGCCGTGGGAACCTTAAAAAAAAAACGCTTTGCTTGCAATGCTTTTTTTTTTGCCCACTAGAGGTAGTAACTGGCCTTGTGAAAAACCAAGGTCCAATTATTATCTATTCCCCCTGCAACAATGTTGCTGGCTGGCGGAGGGGACACAGAGAAGTCTGTCCTGGGTGACATGTGAGTCCTATGGGTGATGACAGACACAGGCTAATTATGTTGCAGTAGCTGGAAGAACAGTTCATTATATGAACTGAATCCTCTTGTGGAGGATTCTGTTCAGCATAGAGCAGATCTGCTCTTTTCTTTGTTATAGATGCCCTTAACCACTTCAGCCCGGAAGATTAGGCTGCTCAATGACCAGAGCACTTTTTACAATTTGGCACTGCGCTGCTTTAACTGGTAATTGCGCAGTCATGCAATGTTGTACCCAAACATAATTTACAACCTCTTTTCCCACAAATAGAGCTTTCTTTTGATGGCATTTGATTGCCTCTGTGATTTTTATTTTTTGCGATATAAACGGAAAAAGACTGAAAATTGAAAAAAAAAAGATATTTTCTACTTTTTGTTAGAAGAAAAATCCAATAAACTCAATAAATAAAATAACTCCAATAAATAATACATTTTAGTCATACATTTAGGCGAAAATGTATCAGCCACATGTATTTGGTAAAAAAAAATGTCAATAAGCGTATATTTATTGGTTTGCGCAAAAGTTGTAGTGTCTACAAACTATGGTACATTTTCTGGAATTTACGCAGCTTTTAGTTTATGACTGCCTATCTCATTTCTTTAGGTGCTAAATGACCCCATTTTGGAAAGTAGACACCCCAAGGAAATTGCTGAGAGGCACATGGAACCATTGAATATTTTATTATATATAAAATATTCCATGGACTCAACATGCCTCTCAGCAAATAGCTTGAAGTGTCTTATTTCCAAAATGGGGTCATTTGGGGGGGGGGGGGTGTTCTATCTTGACATTTTATGGTCTCTGAAACTGTGATAGGTTGTGAGGAAGTGAAATTTTATGTCCTTAGAAAGCCTGAAGGCGGTGCTTGGTTTTCGGGGTCCTGTACATGGCTAGGCTCCCAAAAAGTCTCACACATGTGGTATCCCCATACTCAGGAGAAGCAACAGAATGTATTTTGGGGTGTAATTTAACATATGCCCATGGCATATTTGAGTAATATATCATTTAGTGACGACTTTGTGCAAAAAAAAAAAAATGTCATTTTCCCTCAACTTGTGGCAAAATATAAAATATTCCATGGAATCAACATGCCTATCAGCAAATAGCTTGGGGTGGCTACTTTACAAAAATGGGTAATTTGGGGGGTTTTGAACTGTCCTGACATTTTATGTACAACATTTAGAAGCTTATGTCACACATCACCCACTCTTCTAACCACTTAGACAAAGCCCTTTATGACGCTTTTTGTTTTGTTTTTGCAATAAAATTACTTTGAACCCCCAAACATTATATATTTTTATAAAGCAAAGGCCCCCGCAGATTAAAATGGTGGGTGTTGCAATTTGTTTTTCCACACATTATTTGCGCAGAAATTTTTCTAACGCAATTCTTTGTGATAAAACACACGTTTTTAAATTTGAATGCACTAAAACACACTATATTGCCCAAATGTTTGATGAAATAAAAAAATGATCTTATGCTGAGTACATGGATACATGCAGCCGCGGCAAACTACATACATTTTTAAAAGCCTTTAAAAGCCTTTACAGATTACCACTTTAGATTTACAGAGAAGGTCTACTGCTAAAATTACTGCCCTCAATCTGACCTTCGTGGTGATACCTCACATGCTGGATGCAATTGCTGTTTACATATGACACCAGACCAACGATTGCTTTCGCCTTTGCGCATAAGCATAATTATTTATTTATTTATTTATTTTTTTAAACTGTTGCTTTTATTTTTTTTAATCATTTTTATTGTTATCTCAAGGAATGTAAATATCCCCCAGATAGCAATAGTTAGTGGCAGGTACTCTTCTTTGAAAAAATTGGGGTCTATTAGACCCTAGAGCTCTCCTCTGCCCCAAAGCATCTGACCACACCAAGATCGGTGTGATAAAATGCTTTGCCGATTTCCCAATGGCGCTGTTTATATCCGGCGAAACCTAAGTCATGAAATGCTCCTAGCTTCCGGTTTCTTAGGCCATAGAGATGATTGGAGCCATTCTGGTCTCTGATCAGCTCTATTGTCAGCTGGCGGAACCACCGGCTGCATTCTCTGGTTCCCTGTTGGGACAGTAGAGCCCGAGAAAACCATAGAAGAAGGTGGGGGGGAATGTTCACTCCCACTGCTTGCAAAAGCAATCTAGAGGCTAATTAGCCACTAGGATTACTTTTACATGAAAGCTGATCGCTGGCTGAAAAGAATGATACCAAGATGATACCTAAACCTACAGGCATCATTCTGGTATAACCACTCAAATCCAGCAACATACCAGTACGTTGCTGGTCCTTGTTGGGCATACATTGTAATGTTCTTTTTTTCATGCAGCCTGTGGGCTGAACGAAAAAAAGAGATTGATTTGTGGGTATGCCCACCATTAGAATACCGCCCTTCATCCACCTACTTCTAATGATGAGCATACATGCACCATTTTTTTTAACTGTGGTGGTGAAATCACCTCCTACAGCGCTGGAGTCGCAGATTTATGTATCGTAGGAGCAAGTGTGTTGCTGTCAAGATAAATAAACCCGCGCTGCAACTGAATGGCTACCTGTGAAGCAAATGATGGTTAACAATAAAACAAAGGAACATTACAGTATAACAGTAAGACTTGCCATACCTGCAAAGCAAATACAAGAAAACATAGTAAAAAAAAAACATAGCAATCTGTGCCTAAAAAATATATACCGAAGCATGGGTGCAATCCACCCCTAATGTTAGGAGCAAATTGCTCTTCCATCCCTGCCCCCATGCTTTGGCATATATGCTCTTTTTGTAACTGTGGTGGTGAAATCACCTCCTACAGCGCTGGAGTCACTGCTTTACGTATCATGGGAGCAAACACTGTTGCTGTCAAGATAAATAAACCCGTGCTGCAGCTGAATGGCGTACCTGTTAAGCAAATGATGGTTAACAATAAAACAAAGTAACATTACAGTATAACAGTAAGATTTACCATACCTGTAAAGCAAATACAATACTAACAAATTATTACACTTCAAGCAGGCTCTCTCCCCCTGTCTAAGTCAGGATTTTACAAGCTGTTGGGGGAACCCCCGGCAATTAGATCGCATGGTGCCACATGCACCAATTCCATAATCAAAAAGGTGACTAAAAAGTGGCATGCTTGTGTAATAATTGTCCACGTACAAGTGGTACCAATTTCCGAATAAGGGTGACACCAAGTCCCACACAATATTCCAGCGCTCCCTATGTAGTCTGGGCAGTTTTCTTGCTCTACGTGACTATCTTTTCCCTCGTAAACCATAAAACTATATGTATAACCTGTTTCGCTGTCACAGAGTTTATACATCTTGACCCCATATCTGGCATGCTTGCTGGGAAGATAGTGTTTGATAGACAAGCGACCAGAAAACGTAATCAGGGACTCATCAATACAGACAACTTGATCGGGAGTAAACAAGGCTGCAAACTGTTGGTTGAAGTGGTTTACGAGGGGCCGAATTTTGTAGAGCCGATCAAATCCAGGGTCACCCCGAGGACAACAGAGTTCATTATCATTGAAGTGCATGAACCGCAAGATCTGCTCGTATCGTGTCCTGGTCACGGAGGCAGAGAACACGGGCATATGGTGAATTGGGTCAGTGGACCAATATGACCGCAACTCACTCTTTTTAGTTATGCCCATGAGGAGGGATAGGCCCAGGAAGGCCTTAAATTCGGAGACTGTAATAGGTCTCCAATCTCTGGCAAGGGTCAGCTGGGCATTAGTGGCGATGAAATGACCAGCATACAAATTGCTTTGGTCCACAATAGATCTATAGAGATCGTCCGTGAAAAACAGCAAATAAAAATCAAGTGACATAAAATCAACTGTTTCCACCTGAATTCCGGGTTGGCCTGTGAATGGGGGAAGTACAGGTACTGCAGAAGTGGGGAGCTCCCAATTAGGATTGGCGAATGCAGCAGGAAGGGCACTATGGGCTCGACGGGCCTGTGTTTGTCTTCTTCTTGGTGGCAGCGGGACACTACTCATGCTAGTCACCTTGCCACCTCGCCAGCTTGAACTGCACTTATGGGACTCACCACGTCACCAAGTGTTATTGCAGTGCTGGATGTATGACCAGGTTGTACTAGGCCGCTGGTGCTTGCCAGTTCACCAGAAGGATGAGCGGCACTAGTACTGGCTCTCTGCTCCATACAAGAGCCCTGTGGTTCATGCACCTCAACAACAGCAGAAGAACGGGGTCGGGTACACCTGACCTTGGCAGGGACCACTACTCCGTCATCAGAGCTATCGGTCAGGGTGCCGCCGCTGTCTACTGGTTCATATTCTGAGCCTGAATCAGACAGATGAGTGACTTCCTCTTCACTACCTGTCATGCTCAGAAACGTGTAGGCTTCTTCATTACTGTACCTTTGATTTGACATTTTGTCTCTAAATTTACTGGTACAGTACTGAGACTCACAGGAAAAAAAGTTCCTGACTGTCAGCAACTGCTTCAAACAGGTCTGACTCTGTGAAGCTGCAGTTGTGTGTTATGTTTTATAAGTGACAGTGATCCATTGATACTGCACTCGGGTGGGCTGGGCTGGGCGGAGGGGCTAAACGCAGGTGCTAGCAGGTATCTGGGCTGATCCCACTAACACTATGTTTTTGGGAACCCTAAACTGCTGGGGACACTAGTATAGGTCTGATCAGATCAGATATCGATCCGTTCAGACACTATACTACTAAGAGAGGTGTATGGTGCGTGCGTGGGTGTTAGCACCACTGGCACTAATCTGACACTGCCTGGGGCAAAGCAGACCCTATCTGACACTAAAAACTGATATCACCTGCCAGGTGATCAGGGGGTTACACATTTATTTAGGTAAAATGCGGCGGGTGCCCTGATGCTAAAAAAATAAACTAGCTAACCAGCGTCACCTGTGACACCTATACGGTGATCACTGGTGACAGGGGGTGATAAAGGGGTTAAACCTTTATTAGGGGGTTAGGGGGTCCCTAGACCTATCTGGGCCTACACTAAGTATCCTACTAATGACACCAGTACAGTTATCAAAAAAAATATGAACACTGCACTGGGTGACACAGTGACAGGGGGAAGGGGTTAACTGGGGGGGTGATCGGGGGTAATCGGGGGGTGGCAAGTGTACCTATATGAACTGGTGTCAGTGTAGTGTTGGTGCACTTACTCTGAGATATCTTCTTTACTCTCTCTGGAAAGAAAAGACTTCCACGAGGAGAGATGACATCACTTCCCCTGCTGTGTTTACACTTACACAGACAGGGGAAGGATCTCATTTGCCAGGAGTGATCACCAGGACCAGGCCAGATACAATTGGCCTGGGCCTAGGGATTGATCGGTTCTGGATCTAATCCTATCGTCGCGGCTGGCCGCGCGTTCAACGTATAACTTCGCAAAGCCGGGCCAGCCTGCTGCAGTAGCTGGTCCAGAGCCAGTTAAAGACTCCATGCCACAGATCTCCCGCATGGCTCTTTTGTCTGCGCACATGCGCAGAACTTTATGGCTAAAAAGCTGGTCAGCAGAGCTCCCTTGTAAGAGGATGCTAGCTGGTTTTCCTTTTCATGGCGAACATTTGTTTGTGGATGATCCTGATAAGTACATCCAAAAGATATCTGGAGGAAAGAGTTCCCTCCTTCCTGTGAAGAAGGTAGCTACACTGCCCTTTTTTAAGGTGCCACGTGCTAATTTCTCAGGTTTTTCAGGCCCTAGGCAACTGACGGCACCAGGGATCTTCTGCCAAAGGTAAACAGCAGGCCAGGGCCAAAAGAGGCTGTGGGTCCAAAAGTCTGCTGATACTGGCAGCAAACCTTTCTTGGGAAGGGATGCCCCCACTCTTGGTTGCTGTAGTTTGCGGGATTGTGGGGAACGCTAATTCAGGACAGGTGGGTCATCTCCACAGTGTCTCTGGGGTACAGGCTGGAATTACACTGTTACCCTCCTCAAAGATTTGTGAAGTCCAGCGTTCCCATGGACCTTTCAAGAAAGGGCTATTACTCCAAGCACAAGACCATTTAAGGCGACAGGGGGTGATCATGGAGGTCCCAGTTCTCGAAAGGGGAACAGGGTTTTATTCAAATCTTTTCACGGTTCCAAAGCCAAATGGCGACAAAAGACCAATTCTGGATCTAAGAGCACTGAACCGTTATCTCTCAGTGCGGCCTTTTCGAATGGAATCAGTCCGCTCTGTTGTTGCACGTGCCAATTTTTCAACCTCATCAAAGGCTTTTGCGCTTTGTTATACTGGAACAAAATTTTCAGTTTGTGGCTCTGCCCTTTGGGCTCATAACCGCACCCCGGGTCTTCACAAAGATCCTAGCACCCATACTGGGTCTTCTAAGATCCCGAGGGATCTTGATTGCAGGCTACTTAGACAATCTCCTACTCAGGGATCAATCGCTGCAGCTTTTGATAAGGATCGTGACGTTTATGGTCCAATTCCTGGAACATCTCGGATGAATTATAAATTCAGAGAAATCGGCCCTAAAACCAGTTCAAAGTCTGGAATACTTAGGCCTTATCATGGACACAGTCCAGGCAAGAGTGTTCTTGCCTCCAAGAAGGGTTGAGGCCCTAATGGATCAGGTTCAGCAGGTAAGTCGAAAGAGATGCCCCTCTGTCCGACTCTGTATGAGTCTTCTGGGAAGGATGGTTTTCTCATTCAAGGCAATTCCACATTCCCAGTTCCATTCCAGGTCATTACAGTAGAACATTCTGTCTCCATGGAGCAGGAAGATGCAGGCTTTGGATTCCTGCATGATCATAACCCCAAAAGCTAGAGGAAGTCTCGCCTGGCGGCTAGTAGACCATAATCTGACCATAATCATAATCAGGGAAGGTTTTGTTGTGGAAGGTAGTGACCACAGATGCCAGTCTTTCCTGCTGGGGTGCAGTCCATGGAAAGTTCCACAGTTCAGGGGAAATGGACTCTGAAAGAACAGGGATTGCCCATCAATGTGCTAGAGCTGCAAGCAATACTCCTTGCGCTGAATTATTGGACGTCAAAGTTACAGGGTCACCCGGTAAGGGTTCAAACCGACAATGCCATGGCTGTGGCCTATGTCAACCATCAGGGTGGCACCAAGAGTCGTTTAGCCAACATGGAGGTCAGTCACGTGTTATCCTTGGCAGAAAGGCATTAGCCAGTGCTAAAAGCAAAAAGAATTACCGTGCTACCTTAGAAACAGTTAATAAACAGTTAATAAAGAGATCAATTCGAGATCAATTTCTTGGATTTGAAAATTGGTGTCAAGGATGGTCAGTTTACCACTGCTACCTTCTTTAGGAGTAGTGATCGCAATTCTTACATACCCACCGATAGTTGCCACCATGAGGCTTGCCTGAGATTAGTGCCAAAAAGTCAGCTTATACACCTGAAGAGTAACTGCTCTAATCACGGAGAGTTCCTACTTCAGGCGGATATTTTAGTAAACGTTTCTTAGAGAAGGGCTATCTTAAGACCTCTCTCAGAGATACTCTTGATGACGTATCACTACTGGACAGATATGACCTGCTGAAGGCTAAAACATCTAACCGAGACAGGACACCTACTGTCCCTTTCATAACCACCTACTCCATTCAGCATAGAAATGTTGCTAAACTCATCAGGAAACACTGGCACATTCTCACAAATGATCAAACTTTGTGGAGTGTTCTTCCTGCAAAACCACAAGAGATCTACAAGGGAGCTTCCTCCCTTAGAGGTAGAGTGGCCCTCAATGTTCTTGACGCTCCCCCAATTAAGAAAGGATTTTTTGAAAATCTGACAGGGTTCTACCAATGTAGGAGGTGCAGGGTGTGTTCCCTCAGTGGATGTACACACAGAAGAACTCATAGGTTTGTTTCTACCAGCACCTCAGTGGAGTTTGAGATTAAACCATTTATAACGTGCTCGACTAAGGGAGTTGTTTATTTACTCCAATGTCCTTGTGGGCTACAGTATGTTGGTAGGACTAAGCGCCCCCTTTCTGTCAGGTTGAACGAGCATGTGACAAATATTGTAACCGGTTTTCTCAAGCACCCAGTCTCCAGAACTCAAAGTCCACAATCAAAATCCTGCCAAGACAATTTTTTTAGGGATTGATTTACTGGAGGGGTGGATCTTTAGTACGTGGGATTTAACGGTTAGAGATTGCATGGGAATACAATTTGAAATGTTATACTCCTTTTGGACTCAATTTAGAAGTGGACCTCAATGCATTTATTGACAACTCTTGATTGATGTTTGTTCATTATGTGTACTTGATGTGAACCCTTAGTGGCCATGCCTGTGTTGTTTACATATATAAAACAAAATTTCTTTTCCCTTTTTTTATTATCACATATACCCATTTTTTCCAGTTTTGACACCCGTTGATCATTTTTGATTATTGGGTATCATTACTTGTATCCCATTTGTGATTGAGTTAACGCTGCTTTTTATTGTTAGAGATTGTGACCTGTGCTGACATTTCCTCTTTTTTTCCAGTAGATGGCATGGTCAGACTAATATTCATTTGTCTATCCCATTATGGCCGTTGTACATAGACCAAGTTTTATTTAATATTATATTTAATTTCCAAGTTGGTTTGTTCCGCATGGATTTTTAGGGCATTGATCTCTGTCCTAGTAAATATTACATTATTACTACTTTTCTTCCGTTCAACACATTAATCAATTCATTCTGTTTGGCTGCTTTCTGTTTTCATTGGGAAGACCAGGTTCCGCCACTGATGTTTCACAATGAGGCGTGGTTCCAAGTGTCCGCTTATAGCGATGAGTCAGTGCGCCGCCCGTTACCCAGACAATGTCATTCTGAGACGAAACGTACGTCAGGTGGTTGATGCGCTGTCATCATCGCTGAGTACCTCGTACTGAACGGGTGTTTGTGAGCCATCTGGCTACTGCTTTTATCCATGCTTTTATCTGCCTTTCTACGTAAGTGTAACTTTTGATTTTAATAAAATTTGTGCCATACTGATTTACACTATGGAGAGCTGTTTTTTTCATTCCTCCGGGTTCCTCCTGCTGACTGCCCCACATGCCTACCGGATGGAGTCATCCTGGTTGTCCCTCATTTTACATTGGGAAGTCGAGCTGTGATGATATCACTGATTGGGCATCAGGTTGCATTACAAGCTTACACAAGCTTGCCTTTTGGTAAGCGTGTATTTTATATGGTGGTGGATTGTATTACTTGGTGGTATCTGTGGGACTGAGAAGCCTAATTTCACCTCTACTGAACATCATTTGATTTGTATTCACGGACTTTTATGTTTTATATATATTTTTTGGGACAATTCACTGGTTTATGTCTTTTTATCACTCAACCACTTTGTCACCTTTTTTGGTATTTTTAGTACTTGTTTTTTGGTATATGTATGGGTCCATCACGGATCTTTTCATTCATGTATCTTATTATATTTTGTGTTTGTAGCACAGCTACAGCTTCCTTCTTACATTAGAGTGAATAAATAGTAAATAATTCCGCGCCAAATAAAGTAACCAAGAAAAACTAAGTGAAGCAGCTACACCCTGGGCAAAAAATGGAAAAATTCCATTTATCCTTCTTACATTAGCCAGTGCTGTCTGCTATCCACATTCCGAGGTTAGAGAACTGGAAAGTGGACTATCTCAGCAGCCAACAGATACATCCAGGAGAATGGTCTCTGCACCCACAGGTGTTTATGCAGATTTGCCAGCGGTTGGGTACACCGGATGTAGACCTGCTGGCATTCAGGTTCAACTGCAAGATTCAGCAGTTTGTATCCAGAGCAAGAGATCCACTTGTGATTGGGATAGATGTTCTGGTAGTTCCCTGGACTCAGTTCTCTTTGATTTATGCATTCCCTCCTGATTCCTATTCTGCCACATCTCTTGCGCAGGATCTGAGAGGAGATGACATCAGTCATTCTGGTAGCTCCGGCCTGGACCAGGAGGTCTGGGTACCCGGAGGTAGTAGGATTAGCAGTAGGCAAGCCTTGGACGCTTCCGTCCCAGATTGATCTACTGTCACAGGGGCCCGAATTTACGTTCGCTGAATTTGATGGCGTGGCTATTGAAGCCAGGGTGCTAGGAGATCGTGGTATCTCAAGACCAGTGGTAACTACATTGGTGAATGCCAGAAATGCGATTACCAGGAAGGTTTATCACAGGGTTTGGAAGGCTTACATTGCGTGGTGTGAGACCAGAAGTTGGCATCCTCGCAGATGTTTGGTAGAGAAAATTCTCTCTTTTCTTCAGTCAGACTTAGATAAAAGATTAGCCTTGACAACAATTAAAGGGCAGGTTTCAGCCATATCAGTCTACTTCTGATATCCACAGTCCACATTCCCTGGTCCAAACTTTTCTTCAGGGAGTGACTCACTTATTGC
Organism: Lithobates clamitans; assembly: GCA_037952925.1. Classification (NCBI taxonomy): domain Eukaryota; kingdom Metazoa; phylum Chordata; class Amphibia; order Anura; family Ranidae; genus Lithobates; species Lithobates clamitans. The sequence goes on along the minus strand of JBBGZY010000300.1, from coordinate 11,672,332 downwards.
CTCCCATTAAATCACCTCTTTGCCCTTGGGATTTGATTTGAATTTGGTTTTGCCGGTGCTATAGGAGCAGCCTTTTGAACCAATCAACGAAGTTCCATTAGTTCTTTTGACACGGAAGTTGGCTTTTCTTTTTGCAATTACTTCGGCTAGAAGGGTCTCCGAATTGGCGGCCCTTTCCCTAAGGAGCCGTATTTGATTTTGCACCATGATAAAGTGGTGCTACGTCCTGTTCCGTCCTTTTTGCCTAAGGTAGTTTCTGAATTTCATTTAAATTAGGACATTGTCCTACCTTCTTTTTTCTCTCAGCCTGGCTCGCCAGAAGAGAAGCAGTTGCACCTTTTGGATGTGATGCAGGCAGTCAGAGTCTACCTGGAAAGGTCTGGAAGCATCAGAAGTTCTGATGCATTTTTTGTTTTGCCGGAAGGCCCCAAGAAGGGTCAAGCTGCTTCTAAGGCAGTTAATCACTCAGGTCTATGGTCTGAAAGGTAAAGCTCCTTTTGGGTTAGAGCTCATTCTACCAGGGGTGTTGGAACCTCCTGGGCTTTCCGCCATCAGGCGTCAGTGGCGCAGATTTGCAAGGCCGCTACTTGGTCTTCAGTACATATGTTCACAAGATTTCATCAGGTGGATTTTAAGGCAGCAGAGGACTCGGCTTTTGGCCGTGGTGTCTTGCGGGCTGCTGTATAAATCTGATGGTGTTTTCATACAGTGTGTCTACCTCCCCTCAAGGCTATTGCTTCGGGATGTCCCAGGTAGTAATGTATATGGCTGCTCTGTGTCCAGTGATGTACGAGAAAGAAAGTTTGATTTTTTTCTTCATACTTACCTATAAAATCAATTTCTTTGAGTACATCACGGGACACAGAGCCCCCTCCCCTCTATTTTTGGGAGTTCATTGCTTGCTACAAAACTGGAGTACTTCCTGTAAGGGGTTATATAGGGGATCACTTCCTGTTTTTAGTTATTCTACCAGTGTCCACTCACCTATAGGTGGCACATAACCCAGATGTTAATGTATATGACTGCTCTGTGTCCCATGATGTACTCAAAGAAATGGATTTTACAGGTAAGTATGAAGAAAAAATCTATTTTTTTATTGCATAGTTACATTGGTCCAGCTTGGACCAATGAAGTATATATATCCCATGCCTGAGGGACCACTGTGGTAGCTGAAAATCACTATAAATCACCTCTTCTACAGTGATCGCATGTCTTGTGCTGTGTGTCCTTCTGCAAATACAATGCAACCTGATTGTGACATCACAACCTTGCCTCTCCACCTCATCCAATCAGTAAATGGTGCCCATGCCAACCAAGTGACTCCCTGTGCTCACTATGCAGAAGGGCAGCCACGTGACACAGGACTTGGAAAACCACAGCAAAGTGACAAATACAACAGTATTTCCCCCTTTTCATGGAGATTCCATGGGTATGGAATATGTATACTTACATTGGTTCAAGCTTGAGCAATATAACTGGCATTCAGCTTATATGACTACAATGTTTGTTCTACAAGTGTATGTAAATTATTTTTTATCTCATTCATACTGTAGTGATATCTGTTTTGACTGATCTTTCCCTATTAATTTTTACTATGTCACAGTTGATTTATCAGAATTTCTATTTGCTCTCCTATGTTCACCTTTTTCCTAGATGTATGTACCACTTTGATTTTTTCCACCCTGACTGCATAAAGAGCTTGATAGATGGCTCTGGACCAGATGGTGCCTGGGCAGTTCAGCTCTAACCTACAATGAGGTGACAACAGCACCTCGGCAGCACAATAAGACCCCCTGTTGACTTCACTTAGAAAGTGATTGATGCTACTTTGGAACAAATCTGTTTCTTTTTATTCTTTCTCTTTGTTTCAGTGTATCCTCTGTACAATCTGCACTGTTTAAACAATTAACAGATTTCCAGTACAAAAATTCTGTTTAACATCATGCTGATATACTCTTGGGTCTCATTTGGCATGTTTATTTTTAAATAATTTGTAAGGGATTTACTGCTTTCATTAAGCATTTAAGGGGCTCTTGCAGTGTCTTTCCATAGTAGTGTAACACCAATTAAAAAGAACAAAAGAGAATATACATCTAGATACACTAATAAGTTAACATTTGTATAATATAAAATAAATGATTTATTACGTTTTTTTCACTGTTTTACCTCTTAGTTCTCTTAGACTGAGGTTGCAATCTCATTATAACTCTATTAAAAAAGATATAAACGGGACATGTTTTTTGTCATGGATATCATATGTTAATTTATGTGGTTGTTTTGTCATTGGTTGAGAGATTAATGCTTATCTATGACACGATAAGAGTTATAGCATGTCTTATGTTCTAAATACAACATTTGTTTTAAACCAATTTACATTTAGACCATAAATAAACTTCAGCACTGAGGGTATATGTGCCCTCCCATAATATGTATTTGTAACAAAAAAATATATAGACTTAAAAAGCTTGGGGCTTTAGCAGTTTGGGTGAAAATGGTATTTCTTTTCTTATCTGCACTAGAATAAGAGCACAATAGCTGTGGTATATGATTTGTTGTTTTAGGCAACATTATCACTTCCATGTCCATTAGTTTTTATAGTTAAGGTTTACTTTACTATGAATTCTAACAGAAACAAACTCTCTAAGACTTCTGGAGTTCTGTTAGTATAAATGGCTATACCCTGCTTTAGTGCTTCTAGTACTGTGGGTTACACTTTATTTTTTCAGTGTGCCACACAGTAAGCAGAAGTAAAGAAATCCATAGTGGCCAAAGATAATTGACTTATTCACTTTTGCGTACACTGGACCTTTTAGTAAATTAAAGGCCCCTCTTAATATTGTTTAGATAACCAAGCAAAGTTCTGTTTCCTGCATGATCATCAAACCCCGAACATAGTACCTGAACCCCATTAGAGCTGAATCTTTGCATCCATTAGCTTTGTTAAAAACAGTTAGCTGGGCACTGCAATGGGGACCATTTTCCAAGGCAGTTTTTATTTTTCTTTGAATATTATTACTTAAATAACATGCTTGGGGAATGCCTTAAACATGCACATAAATTGTTGTACCTATAGGATGCACTCCAACAAAGCGATATTTTAAAACAAACTATTTCTGCTAAATGAGAATTCCTATCTAGCTTGCTTCTCTTTGTAAAAATGTGACATCATTTACCACATATGGTCAATGACATCAGCCAGCATCTCCGGTTGGCTAGCTGAATTCCAATAACTGTCAATTGTGACAGGAGTGCAATGGGAGAGGATCATTGTGGTGAGGGCCATTGTGTTTGCAAGTAATATTAATAAATGTTATTTTATATAGAGCCTTTAAAGGTAGCTTCTCAAAGCACTTTACAAGGAACATACAATGAATACACATGATAACATATATAAAAAAAGGGACAATTAAGTGAAGGCCCGTACAAAGAAAAACATTTTTAGATTTTTGAGCATAGAATGAGAAAGTTCTGTCTCCCATTGAGTGTAGGTGAGTAGAGGGGACACACAGAAGAGTGGAGGTTAGGAGGTGGGAGTAAGTTGATAAATTTTCAGAGAGAGAATGGGGTGCCAAGCCATGAAGAGTTTTATAGGTGAGCAAGGGGATCTTAAAGTCTATGCGAAACCTGACGAGAAGCCAGTGCAGGGGTAATATGATCACTAGGGATAAGCTTTGGGTTCGAGTCGAACTCATGTTCGACTCGAACATTGGCTGTTCGCAAGAAGCCAGTGCCGAAGTTCGCCGAACAGCGAACAATTTGGGGTGTTCGCGGCAAATTCGAATGCCGCAGAACACCCTTTAAAGGTCTATGGGAGAAATCAAAAGTGCTAATTTTAAAGGCTTATATGCAAGTATTGTCATAAAAAGTGTTTGGGGACCTGGGTCCTGCCCCAGGGGACATGGATCAATGCAAAAAAAAGTTTTAAAAACGGCCGTTTTTTCAGGAGCAGTGATTTTAATAATGCTTAAAGTCAAACAATAAAAGTGTAATATCCCTTTAAATTTCGTAGCTGGGGGGTGTCTATAGTATGCCTGTAAAGGGGCGCATGTTTCCTGTGTTTAGAACAGTCTGACAGCAAAATGACATTTCAAAGGAAAAAACCCATTTAAAACTACTCGTGGCTATTGCATTGCCGGTCCGACAATACACATAGAAGTTCATTGATAAAAATGGCATGGGAATTCACCACAGGGGAACCCCAAACCAAAATTTTTTTTAAAAATGACGTGGGGGTCCCCCTAAATTCCATACCAGGCCCTTCAGGTCTGGTATGGATATTAAGGGGAACCCCGGCCAAAATTAAAAAATAAAATGACGTGGGGGTCCCCCTAAATTCCATACCAGACCCTTCAGATCTGGTATGGATTTTAAGGGGAACCCCGCGCCAAAAAAAACCGGCGTGGGGTCCCCCCAAAAATCCATACCAGACCCTTATCAGAGCACGCAACCTGGCAGGCCTCAGGAAAAGGGGGAGGATGAGAGTATGCCCCCCCTCCTGAACCGTACCAGGCCACATGCCCTCAACATTGAGAGGGTGCTTTGGGGTAGCCCCCAAAAACACCTTGTCCCCATGTTGATGAGGACAATGGCCTCATCCCCACAAACCTGGCTGGTGGTTGTGGGGGTCTGTGGGCGGGGGGCTTATCGGAATCTGGAAGCCCCCTTTAACAAGGGGACCCCCAGATCCCGGCCCCCCCTGTGTGAAATGGTAAGGGGGTACTTACCCCTACCATTTCACTAAAAAACTGTCAAAAATGTTAAAAATGACAAGAGACAGTTTTTGACAAATCCTTATCCTTATCCTTTCTTCTTTCTTCTATCTTCCTTCATCTTCTTCTTCTTCTGGTTCTTCCTCCGGCGTTCTCGTCCAGCATCTCCTCCGCGGCATCTTCTATCTTCTTCTCCTCGGGCCGCTCCGCACCCATGGCATGGGGGGAGGCTCCCACTCTTCTCTTCATCTTCTTCATCTTCTTCTTCATCTTCTTCTCTTCTTCTTTTCTTCTCTTCTTCTCTTCTTCATTTTCTTTTCCGGGCCACTCCGCATCCATGCTGGCATGGAGGGAGGCTCCCACTGTGTGACGCGTCTCCACTTCTGACGGTTTGTAAATAATGGGGGGCGGGGCCACCCGGTGACCCCGCCCCCCTCTGAAGCACTGGACATGACGGGACTTCCCTGTGGCATTCCCCGTGACGTCACAGGAAAGTCCCGTCAAGTCACCGTGCTTCAGAGGGGGCGGGGTCACTGGGTGGCTCTGCCCCCTATTATTTAAGAACCGTCAGACGAGGAGACACTGTCACACAGCAGGAGCCTCCCTCCATACCAGCATGGATGCGGAGCGGCCCGGAGAAGAAAATGAAGAAGAGAAGAAGAGAAGAAAAGAAGAAGAGAAAAAGATGAAGAAGAAGATGAAGAGAAGAGTGGGAGCCTCCCCCCATGCCATGGGTGCGGAGCGGCCCAAGGAGAAGAAGATAGAAGATGCCACGGAGGAGATGCTGGACGAGAACGCCGGAGGAAGAACCAGAAGAGCCAGAAGAACCAGAAGAAGAAGATGAAGGAAGATAGAAGAAAGAAGAAGCATTTAAATAAAGGAATTGTCAAAAACTGTCTCTTGTCTTTTTTAACATTTTTGACAGTTTTTTAGTGAAATAGTAGGGGTACAAGTACCCCCTTACCATTTCACACAGGGGGGAGAGCCGGGACCTGGGGGTTCCCTTGTTAAAGGGGGCTTCCAGATTCCAATAAGCCCCCCGCCCGCAGACCCCCACAACCACCGGCCAGGGTTGTGGGGTTGAGGCCCCTGTCCTCATCAACATGGGGACAAGGTGTTTTGGGGGGCTACCCCAAAGCACCCTCCCAATGTTGAGGGCATGTGGCCTGGAACGGTTCAGGAGGGGGGGCGCTCTTTCGTCCCCCCCTCTTTTCCTGCGGCCTGCCAGGTTGCTTGCTCGGATAAGGGTCTGGTATGGATTTTTGGGGGGACCCCACGCGTTTTTTTTTTTCGGCGCAGGGTTCCCCTTAAAATCTGTACCAGACCTGAAGGGTCTGGTATGGAATTTAGGGGGACCCCCACGTCATTTTTAAAAAAAATTTTGTCCGGGGTTCCCCTTAATATCCATACCAGACCTGAAGGGCCTGGTATGGAATTTAGGAGGACCCCCACGTCATTTTTTTTTTAAATTTTGGTTCGGGGTTCCCCTATGGGGAATTCCCATGCCGTTTTTATCAATGAACTTTTATGTGTATTGTCGGACCGGCAATTCATTAATAGCCGCGAGTAGTTTTAAATAACTTTTTTCCTTTGAAATGTCATTTTGCTGTCAGACTGTTCTAAATACAGGAAACATGCGCCCCTTTACAGGCATACTATAGACACCCCCCAGCTACGAAATTTAAAGGAATATTACACTTTTATTGTTTGACTTTAAGCATTATTATAATCACTGCTCCTGAGAAAACAGCCGTTTTTAAAACTTTTTTTGCATTGATCCATGTCCCCTGGGGCAGGACCCAGGTCCCCAAACACTTTTTATGACAATAACTTGCTTATAAGCCTTTAAAATTAGTAAAAAATTGTGGTCTACAGTATCAAAGGCAGAACTAAGATCCAGTAGAATAAGAATAGTTTGTGAGCCAGAATCAGAAGCTAACAGAAGGTCGTTGACTTTGACCAAGGCAGTTTCTGTGCTGTTCAGTTGCTGAAAACCACATTTTTACTTGTGTCTGTGTGTTTATTTACAAGGAGCCAATGTATTTATTATTCATTCACATGGGCATTCACATGAGTATAAAGGCCAGATATCTGGGAGCCACCTTATTTTTAAGTCACTCCCTATAGACCCCCACATCCAAATAACCAGGCATGTGGCGTTGAGGCCCTTGTCCTTTACAACAAGTTTTTGTTATGGAACTTGAGGGGGGAACTTTATATTTTATTTATTTATTTAGTTTAATTTATGTATTGATTGATTGATTTTTTGCATGGGGGCAGCCTCAAAATTCACACCAGACCCTTATGTAGTCATGCAGTCTGAGTATCCAGGAAAGGTGGGTCAGCCAGGGTATTGTCCCCTCTTGCTGAAACACACAAGGCCATATTCTTTGCAGAATTAAAAAACAGTGAGGGGTCCCCCTATGGATTCAGACCAGACCCTTATCTTTTATATCCTAGATTACAATTTGAAACAAGCTGGTGGAAAGGAGGTTGTAAGTTGTCATTTAGTGTCAGCAGTGTTACCAACACTAAATGAATGACTTCTTTTTGGCGACAAATTTCAATTCAGTATTAGGCATAATCTTTTGACTAAAATGCCATTTTAGTTTTAGTCATATTTTAGACGTCTGAACTGTTTTAGTTTGAGTCTAATGGGTTTAGTTAAATTGTAATGCTTTATTTAAGTATTTCTCTAGAATTGCCAAGCTCATTATATACTCCTGGAGTAAAAATCTAATAACATGTTAATATTCAGGGTGTTAAAGTTTGAACATGCACTACAGACACAGATTTAGTCTTACTGATATATAATGTCTTTTTAAATAAAACCAAGCTTCATAAACAATAAAACTATTGCTTTCTGTCAAACACAAATGCAAATTTAATATATATAAAATAAATAAATAAATAAATAAATAAACTCTATTGGCTGTAATGCATTGCACATATACCTGAATATATTATCAACATTAAACATTAAGACAAAAAAATAAGAAAAGCCTTTAATTTTTTTTTTACTTTCAGCAGCTTGGTAGATGCTCCCTACTTATTATTATGTGGTAGTGCAGTGCTAATTTTGACATCAAATTTAGACTTAGTTTTAGTGGGGTTGATTTACTAAAACTGGAGTGTGCAAAGTCTGGTGCAGCTCTGCAGAGAAACAAATCAACTTCCAGGTTTTTTTGTCAAAGCTTAATTGAACGAGCTGTAGTTAGAAGCCTATTGGGTGCTTGACTACAACTACTCCTCATATCCCCCCCCCTCTCATTACCCCATCCCCTACTCTCCAACCCCTCTCCCCTCCTTTACCAACTATCCTACCCCTCTATTCTTTTGTAATTGATTCTATGTATACTTTAACTCTATTTTTAAAATCCACACTACGAATATTCACAATTTTATCTGAACCTGAATATACATTACCGATTGTTTCGATTTGAAAGTTCTGTTAACAATATGATGTACTTTTTTTTAAGTTACCTTTGGAACAAACATACTTTCACTCATGTCCATGTACATTAATGTATATTCACAGATTCTTGCTGTATATAATTTTCGTTAACAAACTTTATATGGAAAAAAAAAAAGAAGCTTATTGGCTACCATGCACAGCTGTAACTGATTTTGCATTCTCCAGTTCTAGTAAATCAACCCAAGTATTTTGACTAAAATGGCATTTTAGTTTTAGTCATATTTTAGTCAAATTAATTGTTTTATTTTTATTTTTTTCGCATTTTAGTCGAATGAATAGTGTTAAGTTAGTCGATGAAAATATTTTCGTCAACAAAATTAACACTGCTTCTGGCTGCAAAAGCTAGAGGTTCAAGCAAGCAGGTAAGTGGACCAAATTTGGCCATTTAGTTTGCCCATTCAGCAAAATTCAAAAAGCTTGGGTTTGAGTCTAACTCATGGTTTACCAGAACCCAAAGTTTATTCTTAACCCTTGCACCATGCAATTCTTTAGCATTACTGCATGCATGTTAACACGTGTTATTTCACTAAAAATAATACAAACAGTAAAAAATTAAATAATAAGAAATAATAATTCTATAGTGCGTTTCTTCTTGGAGATTCAAGGCACTTATCAAGTTGGAGTTGGGATCTTTAAAGAGAAGGAATTGTCAGGTGTTGCTATAAGCCTGGGTGAATAGATGTGTCTTGAGTATGTTTTTAAACACATCCAGAGAGGGTGCTTCCTTGACAGATGACAGTGAGTTCCATATTGTGGGTGCTGCATGAATAGAATAAATGGGATCCAAAAGAATTTAAGGCAACTCTGGGCTTGTGTAGTTTTCCTTTATCTAATGAGTGGAGGGAGAGTGTGGAAATATTGTTAACTAGAAGTTCAGTCATATAGGCAGGCCCCAAGTTATTTTCAAAAGTAAGTAGGCTAAATCTAAATATTATCACTGATTTCAATGGAAGCTAGTGCGGGAAAGAAGTGGGGTGATGTGGCAGTGACGGGAGAGCATGAGTAGCCTAGTTGATGCAATCTTTATCAGCTGCAAATGAGGTCGTTCCTTCCCAGGACACCATAGTAGAGGAAGTTGCAGTAATCCAATCTGGATGATATAAAAGCATGAATTTATTTTGGCATATTCGCTGCTGCAATAAGATTTGACTCTTGTAATTTTCCTGAGCTGGTGAAAGGAAGACTTGATGACAGTTGACACCTGTTGTTTATTGATTGGTCAGTGTCCAGAATCATGCCCGAGCTGTGTATATTGTCTAGGTCAGTGGTTCTCAACCTCAGTCCTCGTTACCGCAACAGGCCTTGTATGCAGGTTTTCCTTTATCTTGCACAGGTGCTTTAAATCAGTGTCAATGGCTTGGTATTTTGGACAGCTATTTTATTTTTATATTTTTATATTTTAAAGAGAAATTCCCAAAAAATGGCCTGTTGGGGGTACTTGAGGACTGAATTTGAGAACCACTGGTTTAGGTACACAAGATTTTGGTAAATCAGCTGCCACTTTTATGTTAGCCTTTGCCCTACAATTACAAACACTTATCTGAGTTTCAGACAGTTACACAGTTGTATATCAATAACACACCTTGTTCTGATCATTATAAGGTATATATTTACTGATTGTACTGTTGCTTTAATTTGGCATCCATTATTAACAGGAAGTGTAGTATATTACACCCACTTCCTGTCCAGCAGATAATCTTTCTACAGTGAAGGAAGCATGATAAAGACCTCCACTATTTCTTAATACTGGCCTTGGAAGCATAAGTCTGTAAGTAGGCTGTCATTAGTTTTCAATTAATTAGTATATGTTCTACTAATTCAAATACATTTCATCTGTTTGTTTGGTAGGATGTTTCTGTCAGGGAGTTCATTCAGCTAGGCCTCATTTGTGCTAGCTAGTGCCTTAACAGTATTGTAGCATGCCTGTTACTATTTGCATTTGTGATGTTATGTTAAATGCTAATGCATATTTTTATAATTTGTGTTTTGCAGTTTTACAAAAAACTTATTCTCAGTAAAGATTACAACTGTTAGCCCTTCCTCCTGAGTCTTTATTGGGAAGCTGTTAGCTGTCTGCCAAGCCTTGTACTTTGAACACATTGTGAGGGCAGAACAGTAAAAAGACTTTTAACACAGCGGGCCTAGTCTAAAGAAGAGTGGATGCATTCTGCTCATCATCAGCTAACCTCTACAGCCACAGACATTACAAAGAAGTAATCTGTTTCATCATGCAGCACACAGACAAGGATACTACACCAGTCATCCCTCAGCATACACAAGCAGAGGAAAGCATACACAATATGCCAACCAACAGGTCACGCTGCACAAGCTCCAGAGTCTCTAGTCAGTCGGATCAGACATCAGCTAGTGCTGAATCTGCCAGGTCCAAGCGCACTAGCTCTAGACATTCAAGCTGCTCTAACCTGTCATCCACCAGTGCTGCAGCTGCCAGGGCCCATGCAAAAGCAGAAGCCGCGCGTGCACTGGCTTCCTATGCAATACGTGAAGCTGAAATGATAAGAGAACAGGGCTGCATAGATGAAGAACATCATATGATTAAAGCTAAAAGTAAAGCTGAAGCACTTAGAAGAAAAGCAGAGGTGAAAGCATCTTTACATATTATCAAGCAAGAAAAAACAGCTTCAGCAGCCTTAGCTGAAGCCGAGGTGCTCATGAGAGCTGCAGAACAGCACAGAGAGCACTCGGTGATAGATACCCAGATGACACCACTCAGTGCAATCCAACGCACTTGTGAGTATGTACAATTGCACGCAAACATGGACACTGATCAACAGTCTAATGATGCATTAGAATCATCCAGGGTCCCGCTAGCAGCAGGCAACTTTGACATAGCTCGATGCTACAAGACTGAACCAGAACTTTACTATAACAAGCCAAGTAGTTACATACTCAGAGACCAATCTGTTGGTCCTTCAGGAAATCAAACGAATGGTGACATAATCCCTCCACAGGAAAATAAAAATCCGGCCTATAGCAGAAAGACTTGCAGTAAACGAGAACAACCACATGACTATAGTGGGTTTAACCAAACATCCCAACCGTCTTACCAGCCACAGACATTCCCTGTGTTTGTTCCCAGAAAATGCCCACCTGAGGCAGCAGAAGTCACAGATGTGACAAAATACTTGATACGCCGTGAAATGGTGAGCTCTGGTCTTCTGAAGTTTGATGATCGTCCAGAAAACTATTGGGCCTGGAAGTCATCTTTTCTAAGCAGCACCCAAGAATTAAATATGAATGACAGGGAAAAGCTTGATCTACTCTCCAAATGGCTCGGACCAGAGTCCACTGAGCAAGCCAAAAGAATCAGGTCAGTACATGTTCATGATGCGACAGCAGGGCTTACAATGTTATGGCAGAGATTGGAAGACTGCTATGGGTCACCTGAAGTAATTGAAGATGCACTTCTGAAGAAAATTGAAAATTATCCAAAAATAACAAACAAAGACAATCAGAAGCTGAGAGAGCTTGGGGACATACTTTTAGAGCTGGAGGCGGCAAAGGCTGGTGGATACCTGCCAGGCCTCTCATATTTGGATACAGCACGTGGAGTGAAACTGGTAATCGAGAAGCTTCCTTACAGCTTACAAGAAAGATGGATCACGCAAGCATCAAAATACAAGGAAGATCATCAGGTAGCATTTCCACCTTTCTCCTTCTTCGCCAAATTCATTGTGAATCAAGCTAAAATACGCAATGACCCAAGCTTCGCCTTTTTGAACATGGGAGGCTCCAGTTCTGTAAAGACAGAGAAACAACCTTCAGTGCACAATAAAGAATGCAGAGCAACAGTGTCTGTACGGAAGACAGAAGTACCGACTGAGTTTGAGGCCAACCAGGATAAAAGCTCAGGAATGCAAATTGAGGACCCAGATAAGCAGTGTCCACTACATAACAAGCCTTATCCACTGAGAAAATGTCGCAGTTTCAGATGCAAGACAATAGAGGAGCGCAAATCTTATCTTAAGGACAAGCGCATTTGTTTTAGATGTTGTGGTTCAACTCAACATGTTGCTAAAGACTGTGTGAAGACAATTCGATGCAAAGAATGCAATAATGACAACCATCTGTCTGCTTTACACCCAGGACCAGCACCATGGAAAACAGAGAATCCGGTAACCCAAGAAGATCATGGTGGGGAGCAAAATGAGAGTGCATTACCAGCAATAACCTCAAAGTGCACTGAGATCTGCACAAACACATTTAGCTCTAGATCATGCTCCAAGATATGTTTAGTCAAGGTGTATCCTGCAGGCCTCAGAGAGAAGGCAATCAGAATGTATGCAGTCTTGGATGAACAAAGTAACAGATCTTTGGCAAGAACAGAGTTCTTTGACCTCTTCGGTGACAGAGGAAGTCCAACTCCGTATACTTTGAAGACATGTTCAGGAGTTGTGGAGACATCAGGGAGAAGAGCAAACAACTACATCATCGAGTCATTAGATGGAAAAACGCAGCTGACTCTGCCCACTCTCATAGAATGTGATATGATACCAGATGATAGATCAGAGATACCCACACCTGAAATTGCATGTCACTACCCTCATCTGATGCAAATATCAGACAAGATTCCAGTACTGGACCCAGGTGCTGCAATTATCCTTCTACTTGGAAGAGACATACTGAGAGTGCACAAGGTCAGAGAGCAATACAATGGGCCACACAATGCACCATTTGCACAGCGTCTTGACCTTGGATGGGTCATCATTGGTGATGTATGTCTGGATGGAGCTCACAAGCCGGCAAAAGTGAATGTCTACAAAACAAACATGTTGCAAAATGGCCGCACATCATTTCTTAGCCTCTGTACCAACAGGATACAGATTAAAGAGAGACTAGTCAACCCAATACAAAAGCAGAAAGTTCAGAGTTACATGGAGGCCATAACCTCATCTAAAGATACAGATGAGCTAGGATGCAAGGTGTTTGAAAGAACGCGAGATGATGACAAACCAGCACCATCTGTTGAAGATAGCCTCTTCCTTGAGATCATGGACAGAGAAGTCTTTATAGATGAGTCAAACAGCTGGGTAGCTCCACTACCTTTCCGTTCACCCCGACGTCACCTTCCTAACAACAAAGGACAAGCAGTGAAGCGTCTCACCTCATTGCGACGCACTCTAGACAGAAAGACAGATATGAAGAAACACTTCCATGATTTCATGCAAAAGATCTTCGACAGTGGTCAAGCTGAAATAGCACCACCATTGGAAGAAAAACAAGAATGTTGGTACTTACCAATATTTGGAGTGTATCATCCTCAGAAACCAGGACAGATACGAGTAGTATTTGACTCCAGTGCAAAGTATGAAGGCCTTTCCCTAAACGATGTCCTCCTCAGTGGACCTGACCTGAATAATACACTCCTTGGAGTCCTCATCAGGTTCCGAAAAGAACGCGTTGCAGTAACAGCAGATGTACAACAAATGTTCTACTGTTTCCTTGTCCGCAAAGATCACAGAGACTACCTGAGGTTCCTGTGGTATGAAAACAATGACTTTAACAAGGATGTTACAGAATACAGGATGAAAGTACATGTGTTCGGGAACAGCCCCTCCCCAGCTGTAGCTATCTACAACCTGAGACGAGCAGCACAGGAAGGTGAAGAAGAGCATGGAACAGATGCTAAACAGTTTGTCATGAGAAATTTTTATGTAGACGATGGACTCGCTTCTTTCTCCAGCAACGAAGAGGCTATCGACATCTTGAAAAGAACAAGAGAGATGTTAGCAGAATCTAACGTAAGGTTACACAAAATAGCGTCTAATAGCAGCAAAGTCATGGAAGCGTTTCCCTCAGAGGACCGTGCAAAAGACCTCAAGGACCTGGATCTAGGAACAGATTCACTGCCCCTTCAAAGAAGTTTAGGGCTCAGTTGGGATCTCAAAACTGACAGCTTTACATTTAGAGTATCCAGAGAAGAGAAGCCATTCACGAGAAGAGGTGTCTTGTCCACGGTCAACAGCCTTTACGACCCCCTAGGATTTGTAGCCCCCATAACCATGCAAGGCAAGGCTCTTATGAGAGAAATTACTACTGAACATGAACAAAGTGAATGGGATACGCCTCTACCTAAGGAGAAAGAAATGCAGTGGAAATTGTGGAAGGACTCATTAATAGAGCTTGAACAACTTATCATCCAAAGGTCATATGTCCCGGTTTCTTTGTCTGCCACGAAGCAAAGAGAATTGTGTGTATTCTCAGACGCATCCACTATGGCTATAGCAGCTGTAGCCTACCTTAGAGTAATGGACTTTGAAGGACAAAGTTATGCTGGGTTTATCATGGGAAAGTCCAAACTAGCTCCACGTCCTGCTCACACTGTTCCACGTTTGGAGCTTTGTGCTGCTGTCTTAGCAGTGGAGATGGCAGACTTGATCGTTGCAGAACTTGACATTGAAATACATGCAGTGAAGTTTTACACAGACAGCAAGATTGTGTTAGTATATTTTCACAATGCTTCAAGAAGATTCTACATGTACGTGTCAAACAGAGTGATACGCATCAGAAAGTCCACACGGCCAGAACAGTGGCACTACATCAGTACGGATAAAAATCCAGCCGATCATGGGACTAGACCGGTTCTAGCGGCTGCCCTTAAGCACACTAACTGGTTTTCAGGACCATCTTTTTTGACTAGATCAGAAATCGAAGAGACCACTCAGTTTGAGACATTTGAACTTGTAGAACCAGATAACGACAAAGAAGTACGTGCACAAGTAACAGCGTTTAGTACCATAACTACTAGAGGTAACCTTGGCGCACACAGGTTTGAAAGATTCTCCAGCTGGAAGTCACTCATTCGAGCTATAAGAAAGCTTATTCACCTAGCCAAATCCTTCTGTAGAGCTACAAACACTGACAAGTGTAATCATCTTATGCAAGCAAAAATCATCATCATTAGATGTGTTCAGCAAGAAGTTTTCAAAGAAGACATCAAGTGCCTTCTTAAAGGAGAAGAGATCTCCAAACACAGTCCGCTCAAAAAACTGAACCCGATATTTGATGAAGATGGAGTGATGAGAGTTGGAGGTCGCTCGTCAGCAGTTGATATGACGGTCGAAGAGAAACATCCTTTCATAATGCCAAAGAATCATCACATTTCATTTCTGTTAGTAAGACACTATCATGAACAAGTTGCACATCAGGGTCGCCACTTCACTGAGGGAGCAGTCCGGTCAGCTGGATTATGGATCATAGGGAGTAAACGACTAGTCTCCAGTGTCATCCACAAATGTGTAATTTGCAGAAAAATCAGAGGGAAATTTGAAGAGCAAAAGATGTCAGACTTACCTGCTGATAGACTTGCTTCAAACCCACCCTTTACTCATGTTGGCCTAGATGTCTTTGGTCCTTGGAATATCTCCTCACGTCGGACCAGAGGAAGCAGTGCAGAAAGTAAACGTTGGGCTGTTCTGTTCTCTTGCATGAGTACAAGAGCAGTACACATTGAAGTGATTGAGTCTCTGTCTACCTCTAGCTTTATCAATGCTTTGAGGAGATTTTTCTCTATCCGAGGACCTGTGAAGCAACTCCGCTCAGATCGGGGCACAAATTTTACTGGGGCCTGTAAGGAGTTAAGGATCCTTACAGAAGACTCTGAGACGAGTGCTTATCTTCAAGATCAAAGATGCACTTGGACCTTCAATCCTCCTCATGCGTCACACATGGGAGGAGCTTGGGAGAGGATGATTGGAGTGGCTCGTCGCATTCTGGATGCCATGTTTCTGAAGGTTGGCTCTACTCGCCTTACACATGAAGTTCTCATCACACTTATGGCTGAAGTCATGGCTATCATGAACGCTCGACCCTTAGTTCCAGTGTCTACCGATCCAGAAATGCCGGTAGTCTTGACACCTGCAATGCTGTTGACCCAGAAGATGGAAACAGTGACAGCCCCCACAGGAGACTTTGGTCTCAAAGACCTTTACACCAAGCAATGGAAGCAAGTTCAGAGTCTTGCAGACATCTTCTGGAATAGATGGAAACAAGAGTACCTGGTGACGCTCCAGTCACGCAGAAAATGGCAAGTTGACAAGCCTAACCTGCAAGTCGGAGATGTTGTCCTACTAAAAGACGCTCAAGTCCACCGAAACGAATGGCCAGTTGGACTCATTGTCGAGACTGTACCTAGTAATGATAGTAAGGTTAGAAAGGTCAAAGTTAAAGTCATGAGACAGGGCAACTGTTAGCCCTTCCTCCTGAGTCTTTATTGGGAAGCTGTTAGCTGTCTGCCAAGCCTTGTACTTTGAACACATTGTGAGGGCAGAACACACCTGTTTATCTTGGTCACAGGGTCACAAATGTCATGTTTGAAAGACAGGTAGAGTTGTATTTATTTTGCATAGCAAAGGTAGCTAAGATTTTGGAGTTGAAAGATGTTTCACAGTGGGATAATATACAGTATATGGCAAATGACATTGATGTAAAAATGGAGCCTTGTGGCATTCTGTAATATAATGAAAGTCAAGAGGA
The DNA here is from genome assembly GCA_037952925.1 of Lithobates clamitans. Lineage (NCBI taxonomy): Eukaryota > Metazoa > Chordata > Amphibia > Anura > Ranidae > Lithobates > Lithobates clamitans. The sequence goes on along the minus strand of JBBGZY010000300.1, from coordinate 11,655,652 downwards.
TAAGTGTATTGAATTTGAACCAACTATGCACTGTACCTTCTAAACCAGTGGTTCTCTGTACCTATCCTCAAGTACCCCCAACATGTTTGCAGGTTTTCCTTTATCTTGCACGGGTGCTTTAAAAAGAGTTAATGGCTTGGTATTTTGGACAGCAATTTTATCTAAGAGAAATTCCCGAAACATGGCCTGTTGGGCGTACTTGAGGACAGGGTTGAGAACCACTGTTCTAGACCACAGGGCAGCTTTAGGCAATCTAGGAGGATGTTATGTTTCACAGTGTCAAATGCATCAGAAGGTTCTAGGAGGATAAGAAAGGAGCATTCTCCCATTTCTCTAGCCATCAGCATGTTATTCAATAGGTGGACCAGTGTGGTTTCTCTACTGTGTTTTTCTGAAATCAGTGTGTCTAATTTGTCAAATAATCTATGATCTGATGCTAGGTCTGATTTACACATAAACATATTCAAAAGCATAACTATGAATTTTGAGTATTTCTCTTTAAAAAGTTTAAATGAATAAGCCTAATTTATGTACAGCGTTAATTAAATGCCATTTGGCATACATCCCAAAATACTGTAAGACCAGTTTAAGCTGGGCAACCATTTTTTATAATACAGCGTGCAGTAAAATCAATGTATATATTGTATATAACAATCAATAGGCTTCAAATTGTTATTTTGTTAGTATAGCAGTCACCATTTGAGATGACTCCAGGTGTAGCCCATAGGCGTGCCCACGGGGTGTGCCGGGTGTGCCTGGGCACACCCTAACTCCCCAAGCAGTGTTTAGCCCCATGCTGTCAGTATCCGATGTGCAATGTGTACCCTGCACTGCCTGTGAGTCAGTATAACATTGTGCCGATGTTGGGGCTTGAAAGATCCGCTCAGTGTGACACTGTCCTGTATGGTAACTGCATGCAGAGAGAGAGAGGAGCTGTCAGATTTCATGTATGATGTCGGGGTGGGCGGGACCAGCAGGTATCTGAACACCAGCCAATGGGATGGGTCTGCTACATGTATGTAGCTCCGCCCCCTTTCTCAAGCTGCTTAATTATTGGCTGTTCAATAGCTGCTCGGTCCTGCTAGGATATTACACAGGCACAGCGAGCAGAGTGAAGCCGCTTCCCCCTCCAATGTTTATGTGTACACAGGGGGAGGGGCCCTGCTGTGCCTGTGCCATGCTGATCTGAGGTACTGAATGGGATGGGGGGATCTGTCTGTGCTGAAGGGGAGGGTCCATCTGTGCTGAAGGGGGGGATCTGTGCTGAGGGGGGGTATGTGCTGAAGGGGGATCTGTGCTGAAGAGGGGGGTCCATCTGTACTGAAGGGGGGGATCTGTGCTGAGGGGGGGTATGTGTTGAATGAGGGGTCTGTGCTGAAGGAGGGGTCTGTGCTGAGGGGGGCTGTGTAATGAAAAAGGGGTCCATTGGTGCAGGGTCCTGTGTAATGTAAAGGGGTCCAGTGATACAGGGTCCTGTGTAATGTAAAGGGGTCCAGTGGTGCAGGGTGCTATGTAATGTAAAGGGGTGCAGTGATACAGGGTCCTGTGTAATGTAAAGGGGTGCAGTGATACAGGGTCCTGTGTAATGTAAAGGGGTGCAGTGATACAGGGTCCTGTGTAATGTAAAGGGGTGCAGTGGTGCAGGGTGCTATGTAATGTAAAGGGGTGCAGTGATACAGGGTCCTGTGTAATGTAAAGGGGTGCAGTGATACAGGGTCCTGTGTAATGTAAAGGGGTGCAGTGGTGCAGGGTGCTGTGTGATGTAAAGGGGTCCAGAGGTGCAGTTGTGGAGAGGGGGTACGCAGTAGTGACAAAGAGTTATTGAAGGATGCAGAGGTATGCAGGGGCACAGTGGGGTGTTTTTACATTTTAACGTGGGGTGTTGGGTGCCAGATATAGGATCCGTCCGGGTGCCAAATGCTTTAGGTACGCCCCTGGAAACCCCCCTCTCTCCTCTGTCAGTGCTTCCAACTAATGCCACCTGTCTGTGCCAATCAGTGCCCCCTGTCAGTGCCAGTGCCGCCTGTCAGTTTGTCAGTGTCAATTAGTGCTTCCAATCAGTGCCACCTATCAGTGCTTCCAATCAGTGCCACCTGTCAGTGCCAATCAGTGCCAGCGCCACCTGTCAGTGCCAATTAGTGCTTCCAATCAGTGCCACCTGTCAGTGCCAATCAGTGCCAGCGCCGCCTGTCAGTGCCAATTAGTGCTTCCAATCAGTGCCACCTGTCAGTGCCAATCAGTGCAAGCGCCGCCTGTCAGTGCCAATTAGTGCTTCCAATAAGTGCCACCTGTCAGTGCCAATGAGTCCCAATCAGTGCTTCCAATCAGTGCCACCTGTCAGTGCCAATCAGTGCCAGTGCCGCCTGTCAGTGCCAATTAGTGCTTCCAGTCAGTGCAACCTGTTAGTGCTAATGAGTGCCAAGTGCTTTCAATCAGTGTCACCTGTCAGTGCCAATGAGTGCCACCTATCAGTGCTTCCAATCAGTGCCACCTGTCAGTGCCAATCAATGCCAGTGCTACCTGTCAGTGGCAATTGGTGCTTCCAATTAGTGCCACCTGTCATTGCCAATCAGTGCTTCCAATCAGTGCCACCGAGTGCCAATCAGTGCCACCTGTCCGTGCCAGTGTTTCCAATCAGTGCCATCTGGCAATGCCAATCAGTACTTCCAATCAGTGTTACCTGTCACTGCCAATCAGTGCCAGTGCTGCCTGTCAGTGCCAATGCCACCTGTCAGTGCCAATCAGTGCTTCCAATCAGTGCCACCTGTCAGTGCCAGTCAGTTCCACACCAGTACAAATGAGTGCCACCTGTCAGTGCCAATCAGTGCTGCCAATCTGTGCTGTTAATCAGTGCCCATCAGTGCACTAAGTGCAGGGATCGGGGTGATGAACTCACCCGCCAGGCACATTGTCCAAGGGGGTGCCGGCCTAGTGGGGCACAACTGAAATCTGTTGTTTATTAATGCCACATCCCGATTTTAGTATAATAGCTAATCACCACACCACTATTTACAATAAACTACTGGAGGTAAAATAAAAAAGTGTAATTGAAAGGCCTGCCACTAAGCACTTTTATGTCTTCCCACACCACACAAAAAAAAAAAAAAAGTGCAGCGCTAACTTACTGATCAATGACTTAACAATAATGGTGGAATCCTCTAATGTATATGGAAATCTCAATAAACTTCAATATTATCACAATACCGATCTCTCTGATATGCAACTTCACATATAATACACATCAAGCTGAAAATAAGACATACTGTATAAAAATAAGCTTAGCAGGGATGGTGGAAACCTCTCCTATAGATATTTACCATACAGATTAATCTCAAGTGAAACAACCTTTTAGTTGGTTTAGTTACTATTATAATGTGAATTTTTGCACTTGAAGGTAATTTTCCTCCATCCATGTCTTTATGGACCTTGCTTTGTGCAATGGTGCGCAGTCATGTTGGAACAGGAAGGGGCCGTCCCCAAACTGTTCCCACAAAGTTGTTAGCATGAAATTGTCCAAAATGTCTTGGTATACTGACACCTTAATGCCCCGTACACACGGTCGGACATTGATCGGACATTCCGACAACAAAATCCTAGGATTTTTTCCGACGGATGTTGGCTCAAACTTGTCTTGCATACACACGGTCACACAAAGTTGTCGGAAAATCCGATCGTTCTGAACGCGGTGACGTAAAACACGTACGTCGGGACTATAAACGGGGCAGTAGCCAATAGCTTTCATCTCTTTATTTATTCTGAGCATGCGTGGCACTTTGTGTGTCGGATTTGTGTACACACGATCGGAAATTCCGACAACGGATTTTGTTGTCGGAAAATTTTATATCCTGCTCTCAAACTTTGTGTGTCAGAAAATCCGATGGAAAATGTGTGATGGAGCCTACACACGGTCGGAATTTCCGACAACAAGGTCCTATCACACATTTTCCGTCGGAAAATCCGACCGTGTGTACTGGGTATAAGAGTTCCCTTCACTGGAACTAAGGGGCCAAGCCCAACCCCTGAAAAACAACCCCCACACCATAATCCCCCCTCCCCCCCACACCATAATTCCCCCTCCACCAAATGATTTGGACCAGTGCACAAAGCAAGGTCCATAAAGACATGGATGAGTGAGTTTGGGGTGGAGGAACTTGACTGTCCTGCCCAGAGTCCTGACCTCAACCTGATAGAATACCTTTGGGATGAATTAGAGCAGAGACGGTGAGCCAGGCCTTCTCATCCAACATCAGTGCCTGACCTTACAAATGCACTTCTGGAAGAATGGTCAAACATTCCCATAGACACCCTCCTAAACCTTGTGGACGGCCTTCCCAGAAGAGTTGAAGCTGTTATAGCTGCAAAGGGTGGGCCAACTCAATATTGAACCCTACGGACTAATCCTGGGATGCCATTAAAGTTCCTGTGTGTGTAAAGGCAGGCGTCCCAATACTTTTGTCTGTTTGAGCTTTGGGGTGCACACCCTAATGCAATAGGCTGCGCACGCCTGTGGTGTAGCCACTTAAATCAATAGATCCATTATTATAATTTTGAGAATTTAAGTACAACTAAAGACTTTTTTATTTCATTTTGGATAGAGTGGAGAGGGATTAGAACACTTATCATATTTTTCATTGCTGTCTGCTCCCTTTAAAGGGAGAGTCACCCTCTCTATTACGAATGAGCTAGATGTTTGGGTCGAACATAAGTTCGACTCGAACATCGGGTGTTTGCCCTTTCGCAGAAGAATATCACAAGCACTACATATTCAGTGTCATGTATCATCTCATTCTTAGTGCATAACTATTCGTTAACAACCAAATTAATAACAACAGTTTTATAATCATTACACACAAGTCCACTAACATTGTTCCGGCACAAGGGTCATATGGCTGATTCTGGAGCCGCCCCCACCTCTGCCCCTTCAAGCACCTGTAATACCTTACCAATGACGGTGTGCATTCCAACACAACTAGTGGAGCCACTTCCTGGTTCCGACACACGTGTCATACGGCCGATTCCTGGAGCCACCCACCTCTGCCCCTCCAAGCACCTGTAACATAAGTAGAAACGCCACCGAGTGCTGCATGGTTGCAATCCGTAAAGGACACAATACAGCACCAGATGGCATCATGTCAGGAAGACCCCAGGGATAGCCAAGTACCGATTTTGGCATCCAGCCATGGACCACAGGATGTAACATCCAAACCAGCAATTGGGTAGGTTACCAGCATGGATGATTCTTTTTGCTTTCTATTTATGCCTATAAGTTCTAATGATACCACTCAGTATCAGTATACCTGGCTAACTATACCTGGATACTTTAAACAGATTACACTTATTACATCATGCTATTCCTATAGGTCTTGAAGACCAACAGTAATTACCAATAGACGACATCATCTGTGTGTATGTGCATATATATATATCCCCTTACAGTGCTGAGGTAGGTCTGACTAGACTTTACCTCCTTCACATTTCCATTCTCTTTGACTTCATGCTCACACAAAGCTGGTATATTTCACCTATTATACTAAATAATTCTGTTACAGTTCATCAGCATTCATAACTTTGTGTCACCGTGGCATTATGTAGCCAGTCAAGTCGGCACTGTTTCCTAATTAATTACCTCCGCCTATAGCAGTATTTTCATCCATTCATCTTCTCTCATCCCATTAATATATATATATTATTTTTCATATATACATGTGTATATATATAAAAATATATAAATATATTTTATTTATTTATTTATTTATTTAAGGTTCTTATATAGTGCCTTCAATTTATGCAGCGCTTTACATATACAGTACATTGTACATTTACATCGGTCCCTACCCTCAAGGAGCTTACAATCTAAGGTCCCTAACTCACAATTATAAACTAGGGCCAATTTAGACAGAAGCCAATTAACCTAAAAGTATGTCTTTGGAGTATGGGAGGAAACCGGAGTACCCGGAGGAAACCCACGCAGGCACAGGGAGAACATGCAAACTCCAGGCAGGTAGTACAGGCAGGTAGTGTCGTGGTTGAGATTTGAATATGTATGTGTCTTTTTCAATATATTTTTATATTTTTGTATTTTGACCACTGATATCATCATTGTATAGGCATCAGTTCATACTATTTTATCAAATGAAATCACTGTTATCTATTTTTCCTGGCCCACCTCAAGTCAGCACATAAAGGGTTAACACCTCCTTTGAAGCCTCGCATGACCACATGTTCCAAGCTGAATAAAAGACAGCCCCTCACCCAACTAAGATGTTCTTTTTTTAGTCAGCTCTAGGCAACATGTTGATTGCAGTTTCTTGTTTTAATGTTTCATGAATATTATTTTTATAGAGTCCCGGATTGCACTTTAATTCAGGCACTGGAACTTTTTGTCACATTTTACTTGATGATAGTTGTATCAAACATATTTATTTAATATCTTCATTACTTACTTAGGCTCTTTTTTTTTTTTGCATGTATCCAGCACATGTAGATGTAAAAAAAAGTTGCGCACTTTATACGATTTGTCTCTTACAAATCAGTGCATTTGCATTGAGAGAGTGCAGCTGCCCTGAGCTTGTTGCTAATTAACATTGCCAGGCATTATAATATTAGCCTGAAAAAATTTTTACACAAATATATAATCTGGTTTCTCTCAGGGCTCTGTGATATGCTTTTTAAAAATATATACATAGATATAACACACATAGCAGTTTGAGAGTGTTAGGACTCTTTCATACATGCAGACCGTTTGTCCATTTTTCATCCATCTGTTGACAGATGAAAAATGGACATCAATGCATGCGCTTCAGTCAACATCCATTTTTTGGAAACGATCAAAGCCCTATTTTTCTTTTGTAAAAAAACTGATGAAAAATTAAAAACTGGGGTAAAATGACAAACAGTCCATTTTTCATGAAAAAATGGCTCTGGGACTCAAGTGGTTAAGGACTCTAGCTGGAGGATGTAAAAAACTGATGGAAAAACTGATGAAAAACTGATGTAAACCTTATACGTTCTTTCTTTGAAAAAACGTGACTGAACTGATGAAACTAATGGTCCGCATGTGTGAAATGGGCCTTAGTATCTTATCCCAGTGCTTTCCTTTTCTCCAGCTGGTCTTGTGTAATTCCTCTGCACTCGCCCCCCTGGGGCTTTTAGTAGTGGGTATCCTTCCCTGTTTAGATTTGGCAGAGTGGTATTTTGACTCCAGTGCATAAAATAATACAAAATATATACTGTAATTGTTGATGTATTTGCATCTATATGTATATATGTATATTCTGTTGTGTATGTAAACTTTGTATAAAATATATTGTATTTATCTATGATTACTTTGATTATCACCCTTGAAGTCCTCCTGAAGATGTAGGTTTACCCCGTAAAACGCATTGAGGCAGTACCCCCTACACATATCCAGAAATCACATACAATGTGTGATACAGGGGAGTCCATTATGCCAAATAGGGAATTTTATACTGCTTGTTTTTACCAGTGGTTTATACATGTTTTTAATATTATGTTAATAAAGGTTGATGTATTTGTATCTATAAGGTTGGTCCAAATCATTTGGTGGAGGGGGATTATGGTGTGGGGTTGTTTTTCAGGGGTTGGCCCTAGCCCCTTAGTTCCAGTGAAGGGAACTCTTAATTTCCGTGAAGGGAATGTCAGCATACAAGGACATTTTGGACAATTTCATGCTCCCAACTCTGTAGGAACAGTTTGGGGATGGTCCCTTCCTGGTCCAACATGGCTGCGAACCAGTTCACAAACAAGGTCCATAAAGACATGGGTGAGCGAGTTTTGGGTGGAGGAACTTGACTGGCCTGCACAGAGTCCTGACCTCAACCTGAGAGAACACATTTGTGATGAATTAGAGCTGAGACCTCGAGCCAGGCCTTCTCGTCCACATCAGTGCCTGACTTCACAAATGTGCTTCTAGAAGAACAGTTATACAGTCCCATAGACACCTATATAGTAGAGTAAGGTAGGATCATTGATATGAAGTCAGGACCCACCCATCTGATTTAACCAAACTAGTTATGGCGGGGCAACCCTGATTATATAAAGGAGAAGGACAGAATGAATGATGGGCGTTAAACGGTCACCTCCAGACATATATAATATTACACCAAAATATAAAAATATATAATTTATTATAGATAGAAAAAATACATATACATACAGGGAGGGAAAAAAATCCTTACTCCCCTATATCATGGAACAATAATACATATACACACATAATGTTACATAAAAGCAAAAAATAGGCAACATGTTTTGCGGTTGATATACATATCTGCTTCTTCCAGGCTTGATTGCTTCTTGATCTAATAAAAGTCTGTTTACAGATAAAATTACAGATAAGCCAAATGATACATAATCCACCTATTATATACATATGACACTTCTAAGGAGGAAGAGAAAAAAAAACAAAACAAAAAAACAAAACAAAATACATATCTACTTAAAGGCCGTCTCAGGCGTCCTGACTAAGGGGAGACCAAAGAAGAAACACCTGCTCGAGAAAGAGTCCACATACAGTGGGCGGTGATTCCAATGTTAAGAGCCGTTGTGGTCAAAACTGAAGGGATGAATCTAATTAAATAAAACTACTATACATGTATACATATATATGGACAATGAAGAGAGGGCAGAAAGATGTACAAAGACCCATATCTGGAGAAAAAATTACCCGCAAACTCAAAAAATGTGTAAACACTAACCTTCAGAAGGAAATGGATGCCAATAAATATATCACTAGCAAATGTAAGATATCACTCCAAAGTGTATCCAATGGTTTCAATAAGTTCCCTGAACAGGGGTATTCTATAAAACAAGCAAGACATCCATAGATAGATAGATAGATAGATAGATAGATAGATAGATAGATAGATAGATAGATAGATAGATAGATAGATAGATAGATAGATAGATAGATAGATAGATAGATAGATAGATAGATAGATACAGATATAGATATAGATATCGATATCGATATCTATAGATATATCTATGAGTAAAATTGGCAAAAGCCAGCTATCCAAACAACAAAGATGTATTCAGATCAAAACAGGACTCCACAGTACAAGTCAAAAACCGGGCTTACCTGCTACACCAAATAGACACAGGTGGCTCATGAGATAACCAACATGTGAATCCTGGAGCACAACTGTGCCCATAAGTACCCATAAGTATTGTCCAACTGATATGGCTTTAATCAGATTTCTGGGATGAGCGCTTGTGGCATGAAGAAGAGAACCGTTGGTTTCCTAAATAAATTTGTACTAATGGATCCATCAGCAGACTTGTTAATGGTAAGGTCCAAAAATGGAATGGTAAATGTGTCTTTGTTAAATGTAATACACAGATTGAATGAATTATCACTCAATTTCAAAACAAATTGGGTTAATAGATCCATGGTACCAGTCCAGAAAATGAGGATGTCATCTATGTACCTTTGCCACAAAGATATGTGGCAAAAGTACATCGACAAGTTCTCCGATCAAAAAATCGATCGCTCCTCACCAGGTACAAGCTCCTCTTTGCATTTGCTTTATATAGAGGAGCAGGTCTGCTATGGGGTCTCATGCTGCGGTGCGAGTGCCTCTGGAGACCCAGATTCACGGCCTGCTGGATTGATTCCATGTTGTATGTTGTGGACGGTGTTCCCTCCGGCTTCTTTATGCTCCAGGATTCACATGTTGGATATCTCATGGGCCACCTGTGTCTGTTTGGTGTAGCAGGTAAGCCCGGTTTTTGAGGTTTACTGTGGAGTCCTGTTTTGAGCTGAATACATCTTTGTTGTTTGGATAGCTAGCTTTTGCCAATTTTACTCATAGATATATATATGGATGTCTTGCTAGTTTTATAGAATATACCCATTCCAGATATGGGTCTTTGTACATCTTTCTGCCCTTTCTTTATTGTCCATATATACAGTATGTATACATATTTAGTAGTTTTATTTATTTGGATTCATCCCTTCAGTTTTGACCACAATGGCTCTTAACATTGGAATCACCACTCACTGTATGTGGACTCTTTCTCGGACGGGTGTTTCTTCTTCGGTCTCCCCTTAGCCCAGATGCCTCTGATGGCCTTCATGTAGATATGTGTTTTTTTTTTTTGTTTCTTTTCTCTTTTTTCTTAAAAGTGTCATATGTATATAATATGTGGATTATGTATAGTTTTGCTTATCTGTAATTTTATCTGTAAACAGACTTTGATTAAATCAATCAATCAATCAAGCCTTGAAGAAGCGGATATGTATATCAACTGTGAAACATGTCGCCTATTTTTTGCTTTAATGTAACATTATGTGTGTATATGTATTATTGTTCCATGATATAGGGGAGTAAGGTTTTTTTTTCTCTCCCTGTATGTATATGTATTTTTTCTATCTATATTAAATGATATAAAGTATTTTTATATTTTGGTGTAATATTATATATGTCTGGAGGTGATCGTTTAACGCCCATCATTCATTCTGTCTTTCTCCATTCCCATAGACACACTCCTAAACCTTGTGGACAGCCTTCCCAGATGAGCTGAAGCTGTTATAGCTGCAAAGAGTGGTCCAACACAATATTGAACCCTACAGACTAAAACTGGGATGCCATTAAAGTTTATGTGCGTGTAAAGGCAGACGTCCCAATACTTTTGGTAAGATAATGTATATTATGTTGTATCACCAAATGTTGGTATTCAAAGTATCACTGCCCCCCTCTACTTCGCTTGCCACCACTGCGTCTAGGAATATAATATAACAAACAATCTAATTTTTAAAAAAATCAAATTTTTCAAGAAATCTAAAGCTGCCACCTTAAATGTTGAATTGTATAAATGGTGTTGATTTTCTGTGACGTGCAACTAACCAAAAGTAAACAATAATGAAAAAAACAGTGGCACTATCCTAAAAAAACAATTTTTCACCCTTAGAGTAATGCTGTAAATAAATAAAAATTCAAATACACACTATAAACACCAAGTGATGAGTGATTCAAATATACAAAAAGTGCACAACGAATAATTACATTATTGGCCAATCCCATGAATAAGTCACTGTGTGACGAAACATGTCGGGGCGTGGCTGTACGACGGTGTTCACCAATGATGAGTGAGGCTTTCTAGCTGTACCAGGAAGTGGTGATCTGTCAGAGCGGTTAGCCATCGAGGAGTAGGTGAGAGTAATTATTCGTTGTGCACTCTTTGTATATTTGAATCACTCGTCACTTGGTGTTTATAGTGTGTATTTGAATTTTTATTTATTTACAGCATCACTCTAATGCCCCGTACACACGGTCGGACTTTGTTCGGACATTCCGACAACAAAATCCTAGGATTTTTTCAGTCGGATGTTGGCTCAAACTTGTCTTGCATACACACGGTCACACAAAGTTGTCAGAAAATCCGATCGTTCTAAACGCGGTGACGTAAAACACGTACGTCGGGACTATAAACGGGGCAGTGGCCAATAGCTTTCATCTCTTTATTTATTCTGAGCATGCGTGGCACTTTGTCCGTCGGATTTGTGTACACACGATCAGAATTTCCGACAACGGATTTTGTTGTCGGAAAATTTTATCTCCTGCTGTCCAACTTCGTGTGTCAGAAAATCCGATGGAAAATGTCCGATGGAGCCCACACACGGTCAGAATTTCCGACAACACGCTCCGATCGGACATTTTCCATCGGAAAATCCGACCGTGTGTACGGGGCATAAGGGTGAAAAATTAGTTTTTTTAGGATAGCGCCACTGTTTTTTTCATTATTGTTTACTTTTAGGTTAGTTGCACGTCACAGAAAAAAACACCATATATATTATGTTGTATGTACACTTTGTACAAAGGGATTGATTTACCAACACTGGAGAGTGCAAAACCTGGTGCAGCTGTGCATGGAAGCCAATCAGCCAAATCAGCTTGGTCAATTAAAGGGGTTGTAAACCTACGTGTTTTTTCACCTTAATGCATCCTAGAGTCGCCACGGCAGAAGAGCAGGTTCGGGGCCACTCTGTGCAAAATGAGCTGCACAGTGGAGGTAAGTATGATATGTTTGTTATTTAAAAAAAACAAAAACCTTACAATCACTTTAAGCTTTGACAGTAAAACCTGGAAGATGATTGGTTTCTATGCAGAGCTGCGCCAGATTTTGCACTCTTCAGTTTTAGTAAATCAACCCCTTAGTATAAAACATATTTGTTTACATTAATGATTACTTAGATTATTATCCCTTGAAGTTCTCCTGAAGAAGTGGGTTCATCCTGTGAAATACAAATAAAGAAAAAAATACCACGCTAGATATTGTGTATAAAGCAGCAACTAGAAACTAATTAATATCTCTAAGGTATAAATACAATCAAATACATAAAGTTGCGCTGGAAAATTAATGGTGAAATATACAAATACATATGTAATTAAATATACTAAATAAGTATGATGTGACAAACAATAACAAAGTGCAGTTAATGAAGCATATGATAATGTCCACAATGTATAAGGGAAGACGCAAGGCATTGTGAAACATGTAGGGCGGTGCGTTGTGCTGACGCTATCACGCCACATGTGACCCCGGCACGCGGGTGTTTTGTTTTTACTTGTTTAGCCGGCTTTTTACTGTTTGTCTTGTACCGTTATTTGCGGGCACCCGCACGTTTTACCTAATAAACACGCTTTTCTACTACACGATTGGCGTCCCCCTTTTTCTTGCTTATCCACTCGGGGCTCGGAGCCCGAGTGGGTCTCTTTTCAGAGCCAGAGAAGCGGCATATCAGGTATTTTCTCCGCCCCCCCATTTGACATCTCCTTCCATCTGAGGGAACCGGACGTTGGAGACAGCAAATATCCACACATCCACAGCTCCTTACAGAGGGTAATCTGTCTGCCTACATGACCCTGCGCTGGGGGGGTCCACCTTTTCTGGTAAGGGTCTGCACACACAGATTACCGCTTTGTTTTTGAGATTCATTCATCCACTATACAAGCCCCTGGGAGTTGCTTAATATTTATTGTATCACGTTTCACCTCGGAACTTATTACACATCAGCAGTGTATTTGTCCATTTATGCTATACATTGTGGACATTATCATATGCTTCATTAACTGCACTTTGTTATTGTTTGTCACATCAAACTTATTTAGTATATTAAATTATATATGTATTTGTATATTTCACCATTATTTTTCCAGCGCAACTTTATGTAATTGATCATCCTGTGAAATGCTTAGAGGCAGTGGCAAGGTGGATGTGGACCCCCTACACATATCCAAAAAATCACATACCTCGTGTGTGATATTGACAAGTTAAAGGGGAGTCCATTATGCTAAATATAGATTTTTATATTGCTTATTTTAACAGTGGTGAGTACATGTTTTCACTCATTAATCCTATGTGAATAAAGGTTGTAAAACTATTTTCAGTTTGTTTGCCCTTTGTTACATTTCTTCAGTTGCTTCCTGGTTTCCAACCTAGTCCAATATGATGTCATATATCCTAATGCCCCGTACACACGGTCGGATTTTCCAACGGAAAATGTGTGATAGGACCTTGTTGTCGGAAATTTCAATCGTGTGTGGGCTCCATCACACATTTTCCATCGGATTTTCCGACACACAAAGTTTAAGAGCAGGCTATAAAATTTTCCGACAACAAAATCCGTTGTCGGAATTTCCGATCGTGTGTACACAAATCCGACGCACAAAGTGCCACGCATGCTCAGAATTAGGGATGAGCTTCGTGTTCGAGTCGAACCCATGTTCGACTCGAACATCGGCTGTTCGACCGTCCGTCGAATTGCGAACGATATGGGCCGTTCGCGCCAAATTCGTGTGGCGCGTCACGGCCCATAATTCACTGCGGCATCGCAGTGCATTGCTGGCTGATGATTGGCCAAGCATGCACTATGACCCGCATGCTTGGCCAATCACAGCGCCGTCAGTAGAGAGAGCTGTAATTGGCCAAAGCCAGGGTGGCTTTGGCCAATTATGGCTCAGGGGATTTAGTACACGCCCCACACTATATAAGGCCGCCTGCACGGCGGCCCTGTGTAGTGTGTGTTCCGGTGTGCTGAGAGATAGAGAGAGAGAGAGACAGTGTCATTTGATTTGAGTTAGATAGATTAGGCAGAACAGTCAGTCAGTTAGCTGCACTTACAGTGTATTGTGTATATATATGCATCCCAGGTGTTGCATATATATATATATACACTGTATTCAGTTTAGCTAGATCCATTCCTGTTATCTTCTATCTAGACTATTTACATTTAGTGCAGTGCGTCCTGCTCACAGTGTTCAGCTAGATCCGTTCCTGTTATTTACATTTAGTGCAGTGCGTCCTGCTCACAGTGTTCAGCTAGATCTGTTCCTGCTATTTACATTTAGTGCAGTGCGTCCTGCTCACAGTGTTCAGCTAGATCCGTTCCTGCTATTTACATTTAGTGCAGTGCGTCCTGCTCACAGTGTTCAGCTAGATCCGTTCCTGCTATTTACATTTAGTGCAGTGCGTCCTGCTCACAGTGTTCAGCTAGATCCATTCCTGCTATTTACATTTAGTGCAGTGCGTCCTGCTCACAGTGTTCAGCTAGATCCGTTCCTGCTATTTACATTTAGTGCAGTGCGTCCTGCTCACAGTGTTCAGCTAGATCCGTTCCTGCTATTTACATTTAGTGCAGTGCGTCCTGCTCACAGTGTTCAGCTAGATCCGTTCCTGTTATCTTCTAGACTATTTACATTTAGTGCAGTGCGTCCTGCTCACAGTGTTCAGCTAGATCCGTTCCTGCTATTTACATTTAGTGCAGTGCGTCCTGCTCACAGTGTTCAGCTAGATCCGTTCCTGCCATTTACATTTAGTGCAGTGCGTCCTGCTCACAGTGTTCAGCTAGATCCGTTCCTGCTATTTACATTTAGTGCAGTGCGTCCTGCTCACAGTGTTCAGCTAGATCCGTTCCTGCTATTTACATTTAGTGCAGTGCGTCCTGTTCACAGTGTTCAGCTAGATCCGTTCCTGCTATTTACATTTAATGCAGTGCGTCCTGCTCACAGTGTTCAGCTAGATCCGTTCCTGTTATCTTCTAGACTATTTACATTTAGTGCAGTGCGTCCTGCTCACAGTGTTCAGCTAGATCCGTTCCTGTTATTTACATTTAGTGCAGTGCGTCCTGCTCACAGTGTTCAGCTAGATCCGTTCCTGCTATTTACATTTAGTGCAGTGCGTCCTGCTCACAGTGTTCAGCTAGATCCGTTCCTGCTATTTACATTTAGTGCAGTGCGTCCTGCTCACAGTGTTCAGCTAGATCCGTTCCTGCTATTTACATTTAGTGCAGTGCGTCCTGCTCACAGTGTTCAGCTAGATCCGTTCCTGTTATCTTCTAGACTATTTACATTTAGTGCAGTGCGTCCTGCTCACAGTGTTCAGCTAGATCCGTTCCCGTTATCTTCCTACTGACAGGCAGGCTTGTCTGGTTACAGTATATAAAGCTACCTGAAGAAAATTACAGGTGTTCCATTTGATCCTATTAGTACCACGGTCAGGCAGCTAGACTATTTACATTTAGTACAGTGCGTCCTGCTCACAGTGTTCAGCTAGATCTGTTCCTGTTATCTTCCTACTGACAGGCAGGCTTGTCTGGTTACAGTATATAAAGCTACCTGAAGAAAATTACAGGTGTTCTATTTGATCCTATTAGTACCACGGTCAGGCAGCTAGACTATTTACATTTAGTACAGTGCGTCCTGCTCACAGTGTTCAGCTAGATCCGTTCCTGTTATCTTCCTACTGACAGGCAGGCTTGTCTGGTTACAGTATATAAAGCTACCTGAAGAAAATTACAGGTGTTCTATTTGATCCTATTAGTACCACGGTCAGGCAGCTAGACTATTTACATTTAGTACAGTGCGTCCTGCTCACAGTGTTCAGCTAGATCCGTTCCTGTTATCTTCCTACTGACAGGCAGGCTTGTCTGGTTACAGTATATAAAGCTACCTGAAGAAAATTACAGGTGTTCTATCCCAGCTTAGTGCAGCTACAGGCCATTAGTATGTCTGGAAGGCCAAGAAGGAGAGGCAGACAGTCACAAGCCAATAAGAGAGGGCAAGCAGGCTCTGTGTCTAGTGCTGGTCGTGGAGACGGTGCATCCTCATCAGCACGTGGCCATGAGACACGCTTGGCCTTTTTTTCGGCAGCTGGCCGTGTTGAGCCGCAACATGCGGAAGACTTGGTCGAGTGGATGACCAAGCCGTCCTCATCCTCCTCATCCTCTCTCACCCATGCCCAGGGTGCTTTGTCTGGCAAAGCAGCGGCCTCTTCCCTCAGCTCAATGTCATCAGTGACTCCTTCCCTAGCTCCACCATGTCTTCCTGAGGATTCCCTCGAACTGTTTGACCACAGTGTTGGGTACATGCTCCAGGAGGATGCCCAGCGTTTGGAAGGCTCTAATGATGATACTGAGCTCGATGAAGGCAGTAACATGAGCACGGACAGAGGGGGTGCCCAAGAAGGACAGCAATCTGGCAGTCATGCTCCCCCTGCTGCAGCATACTGCCAGGTTTGCTCCAGTGATGAGGAGGGAGGGGATGATGAGAACACTGACTCAACGTGGGTGCCTGATAGGAGAGAGGAGGAGGAGGAGGAGGAGGAGGAGGAGGCGGCACATCACCAACGAGGCAGGATGCCCTCCAGGGGCCAGCCTAAGGGCAGCACATTGACTGCATCACACCCCAAAGCTCCACATGTGCAGGGCGCTGCAGTCTCTGCGCGTTATTCAAAAAGTTCTTTGGTGTGGGCCTTTTTTGAGACGAGTGCATCAGATCGCACCGCTGCTATTTGCAACATATGTCTCAAGCGTATCTCGCGTGGCCAAAACATCTCCCGCTTGGGTACCACATGCTTGACCAGACATATGTTGACCTGCCATGCAGTTCGTTGGCAAGCGTATCTAAAAGACCCACACCAAAGAACAAAGAGGATCTCTCCTTGCTCCTCATCAGCTGAGATTTCCAACCCCACTAGACCTTCAGTCCTCTCTGAGACCTGCAGTGAGAGGAATGAAGGTGTAGAATTAGGTGTGTCACAGCCAAGTACTTGTGGGCAATCTGCTTTTGGTACACCGACGTCAGATTGTACCAGGCAAATTTCCCTGCCCCAGCTGCTGCACCGCCGAAAGAAGTTTGCTCCCAGCCATCCACATGCCCAGCGGTTGAATGCTAGCTTGGCAAAATTGCTAGCACTTCAACTGCTGCCTTTTCAGTTGGTAGACTCTGCCCCCTTCCGTGAGTTTGTGGAATGTGCGGTTCCTCAGTGGCAGGTACCCAAACGCCACTTTTTCTCACGGAAGGCGATTCCGGCTCTCTACCGGCATGTGGAAGGCAATGTCCATGCCTCGCTGGACAGGGCGGTCAGCGGTAAGGTGCATATTACCGCTGACTCATGGTCCAGCAGGCATGGACAGGGACGTTACCTAAGTTTCACGGCGCATTGGGTGACTCTGCTGGCAGCTGGGAAGGATGCAGGACAAGCGGCAGTAGTGTTGGAGGTTGTTCCGCCACCAAGCCTCCAAAATGCTGATTGTGACACACCTCTCTCCTCCACCCCCTCCTCTTCTTCTTCCTCCATGGCCTCTTCCTCGGAACCAGCGGTGCTCCGTAGGTGTTCAAGGGGCTACGCAAGTACGCAGGCCAAAAGATGCCATGCCGTGCTTGAGCTGGTGTGCTTGGGGGACAGGAGCCACACTGACAGAGGTTCTGTCAGCTCTGCAGGGGCAGGTTCAGAGGTGGTTGACGCCACGCCAACTTAAGGCAGGAATGGTGGTTTGCGACAATGGCACCAACCTCCTCTCTGCCCTCCGACAGGGACAAATGACCCATGTGCCCTGTTTGGCTCACGTCCTTAACTTGGTGGTGCAGTGGTTCTTGGGCAGGTACCCGGGCTTACAGGATGTCCTGAGGCAGGCCAGGAAAGTCTGTGTGCATTTCCGCCGGTCATATAATGCCAGTGCTCGGCTGACGGACCTCCAAAAGGAGTTTAACCTGCCCAAGAACCGCCTAATCTGTGACATGCCCACCAGGTGGAACTCAACGTTGGCCATGATGCAGCGGCTGCACACGCAGCAGAGGGCCATCAATGAGTACCTGTGCGACTATGGCACCAGGACAGGGTCAGGGGAGCTTGGTTTTTTTTCCCCACGCCAGTGGGCCATGATCAGGGATGCATGCACTGTCCTGTCACCATTCGAGGAGGCCACGAGGATGGTGAGCACTGACAGTGCATGCATCAGTGACACTGTCCCCCTTGTCCACCTGTTGGAGCACACGCTGCGTGGAATAATGGACAGGGCACTTGAGGCAGAACAGAGGCAGGAAGAGGAGGACTTCCTTAGCTCTCAAGGCCCCCTTTATCCAGACAGTGTTCCTGCGTGCCCGCCGATCACACAGGAAGAGGACGAGGAGGAGGAGGAAGATTGTGTCAGTATGGAGGTGGAGCCTGGCACTCAGCATCAGCAGCAGTCTTTAAGGGATCAGTCCCAAGGAACACATGGACTTGTACGTGGCTGGGAGGAGGTGGCTGCGGACGTTGTTGTCCTTAGTGACCCAGAGGACTCCGGACCGAATGCCTCAGCAAACCTACGCTGCATGGCCTCCCTGATCCTGCAAAGCCTGCGTAAGGATCCTCGTATTCGTGGTATCAAGGAGAAGGACCAATACTGGCTGGCAACCCTCCTTGATCCACGTTACAAGGGTAAGGTTGCGGACCTTATCTTGCCATCGCAGAGGGAGCAGAGGATGAAACATCTTCGGGAGGCCTTGCAGAAAGGTCTGTGCAACGCCTTCCCAGAGACTGGGAGGTTACAAACTCCTGTTTCTGGACAACGTGTTGCTGAGGCTTCGGTCAGTCAAAGAAGGAGCGGTGGAGAAGGTGGCCGTCTGACCGATGCGTTCAGACAATTTTTTGGTCCGCAGCCCCAAGGTATGATCGGTTCCAGCAACCATCGCCAGCGTCTGTTTTACATGGTGCAGGAATACCTAGGGGCAAGATCAGACTTGGACACCTTTCCCACCGAAAATCCTCTGGGTTACTGGGTCTTGAGGATGGATCACTGGCCTGAGCTTGCACAGTATGCAATTGAGCTACTGGCCTGTCCTGCATCCAGCGTTCTTTCGGAACGCACATTCAGTGCTGCTGGAGGCGTGGTAACCGATCACAGGGTGCGTCTGTCCACCGACTCGGTCGATCGGCTGACCTTCATAAAAATGAATCAGTCTTGGATCACCACCAGCTACCAAGCACCTGATGCTGATGTAACCGAATAATTTTTTTTGAAATCTCAGATCCCTTCAAAGACTGCCTATGCTGATGCTGAGTGACTATCCCTGAGTAATTATCCTCTTCCTCCTCAATCATCACGCTGATAGCTTGTAAGAACATTTTTGGTTCTGGGCGCCACCACCAGTGCCTAAGGCACAATTTTTCAGCCCCTGTTTAACAGGGGTGTGTAATTACAATTTTTGATGTAATACTTTGGAGCAGGGCTCGTTCCTGCATTCCAACTAGAGTGTCTGTGAGGGGTTGCAGTGTTGTGGCACCAGCACCAGTGCCTAAGGCCCAATTTTTCTGCCCCTGTCTAACAGGGGCGTGTAATTACAATTTTTGATGCAATACTTTGCAGCAGGGCTCGTTCCTGCGTTCCAACTAGAGTGTCTGTGAGGGGTTGCAGTTTTGTGGCACCAGCACCAGTGCCTAAGGCCTAATTTTTCAGCTCCTGTTCAACAGGGGCATGTAATTACAATTCTTGATCTAATATTTCACAGCAGGGCCCTGTGAGGGCTTACAGTGTTGTGGCCACAGCAACACCTAAGGCCCAAATTTCTGCTGAGTATATAGGGCAGGACCCTACTTTCAAACATCTAACTTACAAACGACTCCTACTTGCAAACGGAAGGAGACAACAGGAAGTGAGATGAAATCTACCCCTAGGAAGGGAAATTCTCTCCTGTAAGAGTTAATATGGGAAAACAATTTCTCCTTTCCACTGATGCTTTCCAATCCTTGTTCCACAAAAAAACCCAAATTTTCAAAAAACATTTTTCATTGGGACAAAAAAGTGAGGTGAAATCTTCTGAAGAGGAGGAAAGACAGCAAAACAAATGTCACAGGGGTGATAACCCTTCCCTATGTTTTCCAAAAAGCTTAGAAAAGATTTTTTGGCTGGAGCTAAACACGTTAAAAATGTTCAAAATTACAAAGAGATTCTACTTAACAACAAACCTACAGTCCCTGTCTTGTTTGCACCGCCTGTATACTGCTGTTCAGAGTATATAGGGCCTGGTGGCCCCACACCTTTCCTTATTTTAATTTGGGTGCGGGGTTCCCCTTAATATCCATACAAGACCCAAAGGGCCTGGGAATGGACTAGGGGGTACCCATACCGTTTGTCTCACTGATTTTCATCCATATTGCCATGACCCGACATGACATTAAACCCGCAAGCAGTTTTAAATGAGATTTTTTCCTTTAAAAATGACATTTGGTGCAGGGACTGTTATAAACATGGGAAACACGCGTCACTTTACAGGCATACTATGGACACCCCCCAGGTACGATATTTAAAGGAATATTTCACTTTTTTTTTTTACTTTAAGCATCATTAAAATCACTGCTCCCGAAAAAACGGCCGTTTTTAAAAGTTTTTTTTGCATTGATACATGTCCCCTGGGGTAGGACCCGGGTCCCCAAACCCTTTTTAGGACAATACCATGCAAATTAGCCTTTAAAATGAGCACTTTTGATTTCGAACGTTCTAGTCCCATAGACGTCAATGGGGTTCTAACGTTCGTGCGAACTTTCGGTCCGTTCGCGGGTTCTGGTGCGAACCGAACCGGGGGGTGTTCGGCTCATCCCTACTCAGAATAAATAAAGAAATGAAAGCTATTGGCTACTGCCCCGTTTATAGTCCCGACGTACGTGTTTTACGTCACCGCGCTCAGAATGATCGGATTTTCCGACAACTTTGTGTGACCGTGTGTATGCAAGACAAGTTTGAGTCAACATCTGTCGGAAAAAATCCTAGGATTTTGTTGTCGGAATGTCCGATCAATGTCCGAGCGTGTGTACGGGGCATAAGAGTCTTCTTGGGCATTTTTATTCTTTCATCTGAAGGAGTGAAGGAGGGGTTTTCTCAGCTAAACATAACATCCTGCCTGCAAGCCTGAGCTAAGAGCAGAGGGATTCCAGGAAGTAAAGAATACATGAATCATCTGCCCTTGTTACAGTGTGCCATGGCTAGCAAACCTAGGGTGATATTTCTCAAAATGATTTCTCAAGAAAATAAAGCATGGAGATATGGATGGATGAATGAGCGAGTTTGCCTTGAATATGAAAGTGGTTATAAAGCCTAAACATTTTTTACCTTAACCTCTTGGTATCTATAGCACCCAAATAAGCAGCTTCTCGGTAAGTGGGCCTTGGCAGTGAGCAGCTGCATATTTATGCACAATGTTGCTCGCCCTGCGCACTCCCAGCACAGTTTCCGGCGGCTAACAGAAAGCTCCTGATCGTTGCTTGCGATCGGGAGCTTTCCGATCATATGACGGCCACAACAGCCAATCACAGTGGTCACGTGATCATAAACTTCACCCTACCTCTCGGAATCTACAACCCCATAAAGGGTACCAAGGGGTTGATGCATTCTTTGCATTAAGGTAAAAAATGTTTTGGTAGTAGTTTTCCCCCCAACTCCCCATTCTATGCAGCACTGTGGCCATCTTTAGCAACTCTTTCCCCTCACCTCTGAGTCTCACAGGCTTTGCTGAGGCAGCAGGAGCCTCTGCTGTCAACCAAAGCCAGTGATGTGGGGGCTGTGTCGAGCCACACTGTCTGTTTCTATAGACACAGACAGCAGGGCTCAGGAGTGAGCCTGCACTGGTGCCCCCATAGGAAGCGGCTTACTATCGGGGAACTCACCAGAGAGGAGGAGCCCGAAAAGCTGGTGGGGGACCCAAGAAGAAGAGTTTTTTTATTGCATTTACAATCACTTTAAAAATTAATTATATAGAGTTTTCAGTTTGTGGTGCTCTGATACAGTTAGGCTACCTTTCCCACTGATCTGCAGCAAAAAACGTGGTTTTGACAGCCATGACAATTTTATTATTTTTTGTTAACATGGTACACATTATATTATAGTCTTCTTGAAAAACAACGGAAAAAAAAGTAACAACAAAAACACAATGCTCAAGGAACTGTCATCTGACAGATGTCAGTAAGCTGGATAGAATATTGTTGACATGTAGAAAATGTCTTCCCCCTTCCAAATTAGAGCATTATCTTAAATAACTTTATTTCTTGAAATATCCACAAAGGCATTTGTACATATTTTCAGTGGTTTAATTTTATTTAAATGTTAAGTAAAAGTTTACCCATATTTGGATTTATAAGCCCAATAATTTGCCTTTTATTGTCAGCGTCTCAGTGTGCCTACTACTGATTTGTTTTGGCACATCCATGCGAGTTTTCATTACAATATATTATGCCCCAATTCGCTGTTGTATTTCCGTTTTCATTCCTCTTTTTTCCCACTTCACCAAGTTAACTTTTAGCCTCCCAAATTAATTCAGGCGTTTAGTGCTCGTGGTTTGCCTTTTCTTTCTTAGATTTCATTTCCTCCCTCCTCATACATGATCAGAAAATGCTCAGGGAGCAGAAAGCACATTGATTTCTGCTTGTTCTGTCCACAGACAGGCCCTGACAAGGTTGTTAGAACAGTTGGAGAGGTCTCTACAATCACTTAATTACCAAAGCTGTCAGTCAGCAGGGACACGGCAGGCTCCAGCCATGGCTGCAAGGAGCATTCCACTACTGGGCTTCTCCTTGATTGATCTGTGCTGATGGCATTGCAAAATAATTATAGTGAATTTTCTGATGTGTGATTTTATACCAAGTTCATGCTTCAGAAAGGTAATCGTAAGGATGAGAAGGGTCAATGCCATTTCTTATTACCTGAAGTCCTGGGGAAAGGGTAACATCTAGAGGAGGCTGCAAGGAAAAGGGACGGAGGAAGGAGAAGAGAGAGAGGGAGAGAGAGATTAAGGATTGCTGAAGGGTACTGCAAGCAATTCGTCAACTGTGCAAGTGATTTCCTTCCGAGCCAACAAATGGCAGATTGATTTTGTCCAACGCGGCTTTAGTCACATTTACAATGATCCAGTGGTTATTAGTGCGATTGGTTTAGGAAGTGACAGGCAGTTGTAGGCTAAAGGAGGGGAGATCCTGTTTACAGCAGACGTAGTTTTAACTGCTGTCAGATACACTTAAGGAGACAGCGAGGGGAGCAGCCCTGTTAGATAAATGGCAATTGAATAAATATGTTTTCCTTTCATTTCTGACTGACTTCACTTTTTATCCACTTCTTGCAATCAGAACAGACTGAACACATTGCTTTAATTTGCCCAGTGTGTACAAACACACAAACTCACACACCGCGTATGAATTCGGTGCACCAGTGTAAACAAATGAGGTGACACTGATAACTAACTAGGGGTGAATACAAAGCTCTAGTTTATTTATAAGGGCTTCATAAACATGTAAATAAAATATTAATAATTACCTGTTAATATAAATATTGTTTTTTCATGTTGTTCATGGAAACTTAGTAAGAGAGCATTAAAAATATATCTGTGCAGTAGGGGAATGACTTTCATACATAGGGGTAAATAATGTGCTATCTTTTTGTAATCCTTCAATGCTAAGTAGGGATAGAAAGGCCTGTAAAAAAAAAAAAAAAGAAACATTGGGAAAAAACATTTTTTTTCCTGTTTTTTTTTTCAAAACTGTTTTTTGTTTTTTCCAGAAAAATTGAAGAACAAAAGTGTGAAATATGTTCTTGTACAATGATAAATAATATATCATTGACATGGTATTCAAACTATATAACTTGAAGACCTTAATGAAAGACTTCTGAGACTTTAGGTAAAGTAAAGTAAATTATTGAAAGCTTTCTCAGCTGAAAACAAGCAAATCTTGGAATACAGCTCAAGTAACACTGTGCTTCTTAATGTAGTTCTCAAACAAGATAAATATGCATTTCTGCCACTAGGGGGCACTGCAGGGGAAAGGCTCCAGTTTAGTTTGCCTACAGGTGGGTGATTGTTGGGATACAGTAGATCAGGGGGTATTCAACCTTTTGAAGAGCGAGGGCCACTTAAATGATTTGGTAACTGGTCGCAGGCCACAAGAACTGAGGGTTTTTACTGCCCTCAAAACCACAAATGAGCCCTTACTGTTCTGAGCCCCCCATAAGGCTGCTTACACACTGATGTGCTGCAGTTTACCTGCACCACGCAGCACAGTACATCTACGGCTTTCTTATGGGTTAGCTGCACTGAGCCATAGACTTCTATTACATATTGCAGGTGTGGTGCTGTAGTGCTTCCCTGGAATGTGTAGTTTTGCAGGAGATGATAGTTTCTGTCCTCCAAGGACTTAATCGACAGGTAGGACAGGTAGGTTTGTCTGACAAATTTTCTTTTCTTTATAACCTTTAAATTATTCCTTATAATGTTCTCCACCATCACAGCATAATGTTTACCTATAGTCTGGTCAGTACATTGTTTTTTCTTTTTCTCCACTCAGTAAAAAGGTGAGACCAACATGTGGAATTTAGTAACTATCACGTACCTGGTAGAAGAGCCTGAATGGACGAGCAAGGCCTCCCTTACACCTCTGACTTGGGACCTCTGATAGTGGGAACAGAAGGCACCAAGGTACAGAGTCGCACGAGTGCCAACAGTCTTTAGCTGGTCGCTGGACGACAGTCCTGGAAGGGCTGGAGAAGACAGAGACAGACTTCAGCAGGAAGACTGGCAGGCAGGCAGCTGGTGCGGATGGCAATAAGAAGAAGCAAGGTCAGGCAGGCTGGGTCATACACGGCTAGGACAATCGGATGCAGGGTGCAGGCAGGTTCGTAGTCAGGAGGCAAGCCGTGGTCAAAGGCCGGATCAGCAAACAGGATCCAAGGAGAAGACAAGAGGATGGTCACAGGACAAGCCGGGGTCGGTGCAGGTGGAGATCAAGGGATGGTCAAGACAAGCCGGATAGGTAACAGGGATCAAGATACAGGTTCTCAGGAAACAGGATGCACAGAGCTGAAGATGAAGCAGCACCGGGGCTGAGTACTGGCTGTACCTAAATAGACTCATTGGCACCAGCGTTGCTCACGTGTGCGCGCGAGCGTCGCTGCACACACGGGTGCTCGACGCCTTCTGTTTGCACGCCAGTTCGCGCATGCACACTTCTATGCGCCAAAGCCGATTCCTATGGGCAACAGGAATGCAAGTATTTCTGCATCTCTAAGCCCTTGTAGGGAGGTGGATCTCTCTGCTGGTATGCGCTTCCTGACAGTAACATTTCCACAGCACAATTGTTCCTGAGAGCAAAGCTGCAATTTGCAAATATTAAAATCCTGGGAGGCTAGGGCTCCCCCTCCTTTTTTTTTTCGGAGGTGGGGCGGGCCACTCAGGGGGGAGTCCCCGGGGCCTCCTGGCCCCCCAAATTACGATGATGTTTATTTTTTCTCGAAGTTAAATTTAAGGTGCGCCTGGGCTGAGGCAGTGTTGCCGCGCCTTCCACTACCCCACGGACTTGGTGACGCCTTTTTCCTGGGTTAGGTGTCCGCCCTTCATGAAGGGAACCGACATGTGTACTATGTTTTCGAGCAGTAGGCCCCAGCCTACCTGCTGCTTACTCAGGCCCATAGCGGGCTTGGGATCCCTACCCTACCCTACATTCCCCCCTCTCTTCCTTGTTTTCTCTATACTCACCCCTCTTTCTCTTTCAGACAGCTGCAAGACTTCTGGTAAGCAACCCCGGAATCGAAATAGATGTCTACTACGGTCACTCAAAATACATGTCCTCTTCCTGCAGTAAAAAACTCACTTACCGATCCGGTTCAAACCTACCTTTATTCATGCCCAGTTCCCCCTGGTTTTTCTTAGCTGGTGCAGAAAATAAAACCAGAGGGGTGGCTGTTCTCATTTCAAGGAACTGCAGGTTCTCACTGAAGTCAGAAAAGAGGCACCCCAAGGGTAGATTTATCCTAATCAAAGGCACAATTGATGGCCATCTCTACTCCAAAGTGTCATAATACGCCACCGACTTAGGCCAACTGAAATTCTTCAGTAAACTCTTTCAGACCTTGGGCCCACAGTTGGAGGGCTCCGCAATCCTGGGTGGGGACTCAAACGTAGCCTTCGTTCAGGGCCTAGACAAATCCAAACCCCCACATGCACAAATCATTCGCTCAACCAGGAGTAGTTCAAAAATTGCTAAAATGATATTTCAACAGGGCCTCATGGACATCTGGAGAGAAATGAACCCCATCAAAAAGAATTAAACGCATTTTTCACACGCACATCAGTCATATGCTAGAATTGATCACCTTCTGGTCTTGAATGCCCTCATTCCCTTGGTTAGCAAAGCAAAAATCATAGACATGGTCTGGTCAGACCATTCCTCGATGAGTATTGAGATGAACAATCGAATACCTCATGCTAAATCTCCCTACTGGAGATTAAATGAAACAATCCTTTCAGATCCCATTAGAAAATCAGAAATTGAAAAGGCCATCTCTGAATACTTTTTGCTGAACGACACCGTCAACATCTCAGCGGAAACCCTATGGGCGGCACATAAAACCACTATAAGAGGAAAAATCATTCAAATCGCATCCCAACTTCAAAAGGCGAAATGGGTTGACATTAAAAACCAGGAAAAGAATTTCCAGGCTCTTCGTCTGGAACACAAGAGAGACCCTCGTCGGTTCTCTTCATCCCACCTTGACTCAGCCTGCCTAGAACTGAGCCTAGCTCTAACAGCTAATGCAGAACAAAGTATCAGATGGCAAGGGACAAAATACTATCACCAAAGGGACAAGCCTGGGTCTCTCTTGGCCTCCAAACTTACACCGCGCACCTGCACACACACCTTCCCCAAAATAAACATAGCTGGAAAACCACCCACGGCACACCCCCTCAGCATCATGGAAGCCTTTCACAAGTTCTACGCAGACTTGTATAGCGGACAAAGGGTGGAAAGGACCCCAGATCTTTCTAGATTCCTCGAAAATCTACCTATACCCACTTTATCTGCGGACCATAGAGACAGGCTAGAAGCCCCTGTCACTACGGAAGTGCTAGAGGTATATAAAAACCTAATAAAAACTCTGCCCCAGGTCCTGACGAGTTCTCTATTCCCTGCTATAAGGCTTTTGCACACACAATAGCGCCATACTTGGTAAAATTTATCAATGTTAAATCCAAAGGAGACCCCCTGGACACACAGTTGAACACTGCACTCATAACCGTCATCCCAAAACCAGACAAGGACCCAGGTGAAGTAAATAACTATAGACCCATATCCCTGATCAATAATGATCTAAAAAAAAATGACTAAAGTCATGGGCGATCACCCTGCTTCCTTTATAGGAACATACTGTATATACACAAAGACCAAGTAGGGTTCATCCCCGGAAAACAAGGCCCTGACCAAATTGGAAGGGAAGTGGATGTGGTCTCTATATTACAATCTGGGTGGGATGGCGGTCATGTTCAAGCCGGAATGCTGCTGTCGTTAGACCTGCAAAAGGCATTCGACTCCGTCTCTTGGTCCCACTTGTTTGCATTTCTGGAACTATGGGGCTTCGGCCCTCGATTTACAGGATTCCTCAAATCCCTATACTCTACCCCTGAGGCCAAGATCAAACTACAAGGGCTTTATTCAGACCCCATTAAAATAGCTAGAGGAATGCGCCAGGGATGCCTGTTATCAACACAGATGTTTGCTATAGCAATTAAATCTCTAGCAATTGCTATTCGCACTAACCCAAACATAGCAGAGGTCCGATGCGGACCCAACATCCATAAATGCGGCCTGTTCGCAGATGATCTCATCCTCTTTGTTACCTCCCCCACCACGTCTCTACCAGTTATATGTAAACTTCTGGAAGATTTCTCTGGGATCTCGGGTCTACAAGTTAACTATGCCAAGTCACAAGCACTTAATGTCTCTCTCCAACCGTCACTCGTGACTCGGCTGAAAGAGTCATTTCACTTCTCGTGGAGTGACTCCTCTATTTGTTATCTCGGAATAAACCTTACTCCCAAATTTGAACAACTCTTCAAAGCTAATTATCCCCCCATCTACAAGAAACTAGAATCAGATTTTAAACAGTTGTCTCCACACCAACTCTCCTGTTTGGGCAGGATTAATTCAATCAAAATGACCCTACTCCCTAGACTCCTCTATCTTTTTCGCTCACTCCCAGTATCCATCAGAAAGGATCATCTTTCATCAATCCAAAGTAAAGTTGTCAAATTTATCTGGGGTAAATCTGGCCACCATCTGGCATGGCAAACCCTATTTAGACTGAGAAATAAGGGGGGATCGGGCCTTCCTAACCTGTTCTGGTACTACCAAGCAGCTAGACTAGCTCAGCTTTCCACGTTTTTTCCAGAATGGTCAGACCAGACTGGGTAGACATGGAAAGACAGGCAGTCCTATCCTTCACTCTGGACTTTCTCCTTTGGTGCTCTCCCAAGGCTAGGCTCCCTATCCTATCACCTTCCCTGTCACACACTTTGGCGATATGGGATAAACTCAGGAATTCCCCCTCTTTAATATCACCATGCAACTCTTAGCGCACATTTTTCATAACATGGAATTTCACTCGGGCATGGACATCAGAGCATTTAGATGGTGGCTGGATAAGGCGATGTACCGGATCGGGCACTTATTCACTTCTGCAGGATCCATCTTCCTTCCCCATTGCGTTATGATTCTGGATCTTCCCGATTAAGAGAGATTCATATTCCAACAACTGTCATATTATCTACACTCTATCTGGTCTACAAAACCTGACCCTCCTCAATTCACCCCTTACGAACAATGGTGCGGTCAATTACTGGAGTAGAGGGGAGGGATTTCCATAATTTATTTGTCACTTGCTCTAAATATCCGGAAACCCCCTTACATGCTGGCCTGGGAGGCGGACACGCAGGAAACTTGGGACTTGGACACCTGGCACAGAGACTTTTCCAGATCCTTCAAGGGTATCCTCAATACATTATTAGCAGAGGCTAGTCTGAAGGTCATCACCAGATGGTACATGACCCCATCAAACTTTCCACCATGTTCCCTTCAATCCCCCCCTTTATGCTTCCAAATGAGGGGAACCATGATGCACATATGGTGGGAATGCCCAAAAATCAGAGGCTTCTGGAACAGGATCTTCCAAATAGATCCAAAGTTAGAGGATTCATGGTTCCCAAGTCCCCCTCAACAGCTCTTCTCAACATGTTAATATCCAATATTCCAAAATTTTCTCAAAAACTAATCTTCTTTATCTTCCTGGGATCCAAACTCACCATAGCTAAAGCCTGGAAGCATTCCAAGGTCTCGATCATAGTGGCCAAATGCAAAATATTTTGGATTATGTCCCAAGAGAAGATGGTGAGCTCCATATTGGACACCTCAACTCAGTTCAGGAAAACTTGGGAACCATGGGCCAATTATATGGGAGTGGGCAACTCCCCGAGCACGTTTGAACCATAAAGATTGTTGTTAAGGTCTGGATGGCTGGCGGTACATCCCCCTCTTCTTTGTTTCTGTCTTTTTTTCTTTCTATCTGACTCTCTTTGCCTTCCCCACCCCCATTTATAATGTTTGGGTTTTGTCCCCACATAATGGTATCCTGCAAGTGGACATACACCATGATATCCTTTACCGAGGGGCTTAACTCTCTTCATACTATTCAATAACATATACGGTACAATACCATAAGGTTGTATCTGGTTGAATATGGAGCTCTCATGCCCCACCATTGTTTGGGGGGAGTCTTTTAGAGCCCAGGCTGGAAGGTGGGGGTCCGTCCACTCCTTCCCTGCACAGTTTGATCCCTTTTGGGGTGCAGGGGGGGAGGAGACAAATTTACACCCCACGTTTCAATATCCGGTCTACGAGTTGTCATGCTAAATGTATTCCAAGTTTTAGAAAAGCCGGCTCCAGATCACATGACAAACCTATAGATTATCTTCATATGATATTGTACGGCTGTAATTATTTCTTTATTCAAGCATTTGTATGCCATGTTTGTTCTTTGAAAACCAATAAAAATATTTGAAATAAAGAAAATCAGGAGAACATTGAAAAAGCTCTTGCAAGAGAAATATTTTCTTCTGGATCAGCATTGTCAATAACTGAAAATGCATATTGGCATGAAGCTTTTAAATTATTGTGAGGCAAAGTGGGTTGGTTATCTGTTCTCATATATAGTTGAAATGTTCTTAATGCATACAGTCTTGTTATTCCATTTGTAATAAAAAATACCATTTTAAAAACCAAGTTTAGATTATTTGCTGAATAAGCTCTACATGTACTTA
Organism: Lithobates clamitans; assembly: GCA_037952925.1. Classification (NCBI taxonomy): domain Eukaryota; kingdom Metazoa; phylum Chordata; class Amphibia; order Anura; family Ranidae; genus Lithobates; species Lithobates clamitans. The sequence continues at coordinate 11,625,242 of JBBGZY010000300.1, read as the reverse complement.
AAGCATAATACTTTTATATACGAATTATATGAATGTTTAAATTTGTAATACTACTTCACACTGATTTTTTTTTTTACATTTTCCTAAAACTTCACTCCATTTTTTCCAGAAGAAGTACAGGAAAAATTTCCACAAATTTTACATCTCTAGCGCTGAGTGCAGTAATGGTGTCACTCCAGCACCAGACTGGTAAAAAACAACAACCCTGGCTCATAAAAGTACCGTATATTTAAACCCAAGAACAGAAATGTAATAAATTGCAGCTTACCAGTCCATAGATGTGGCGGCTGCATTTGTTTTCTTTTTTCAGATTTTTATCCTCATTTTAACCTGGTGATCCTTCCAGTAAAACATTTTCTGTTCTAGGGTGACAATGTTTATCTCTGTACTGCATCAATGGAGGAGCAACATTGTCATCCTAGGAAGTATGTTAGGACCAGGGATGACTGGGAATGGTCTGGACCAAAATTAGGCTGTTCGGAGTTCAGCAAATGATTGAACTAAATGAGTGTTCAGCTGTGTTGAACCCCTGGCTACAGTGGAAAGTGATACATTTAGCAATGGTATTACTACCACTGTTAAATGTGACAACTTCCTGCTCAGGGATGCTAGTTGTTAGGGAATCATTGACTGCTGGCATTCTACCAATCAGTGTCACATCCCTGCCTAGCCCATTCAGCTGTCAGCTGGTAATTCCTGGCTGACAGGTGAATGTAAACAAAAGGGTGGGTACAATGTAAATGTAGGCAGGAACTGGCTTTTATGCCTGCAATCCAGAGACATTTTCTGTGTTATTAATGTGGGGTTCAAAATATTTTACAGTGCACACATACAAGAATGACATTTACTGCAGGGCTAGTTAAAAACACCTGAACATATTCAAAAAATACGGGGGTTTGGTCACACTATATGGTCATATAGTGCTAAGCCCACTTACTGCGACAAAGTACCCCGAATTAGTGGGTCCTACTCTAGTAATAGAATGGAAGATCCTTTGTCTCAACCATGGGAGCTAAACTCCTCTATGTGGGAGCCTGGATTTTTTCCTGGGCATTCCCCAGGTTTTGTTGATATCTGTTTGTAGCCTTCCAATGCCTCTTACTGCTATAGCCAGCTATAAATGAGGGTGGTGGCAAGTTTTTTGTGATCACGTTGGTGTGTGTGTTGGTCCAGCAACGCACCAACACCTTTGCAGCCATTGTGCTATCTGCTGAGTGTTTGGTGTGCTCCTGTACCTATAAGAAGGGGTGGGCTCCCTTCAGTCCACCTGCCCTCACTTATCCATTAGAATGTATGTGCCTCCACTGTGGGGACACTCAAATTTTAGTGTTAGGACCACAGATTACAGGGTGCCGTGACGTGTCTCTGTGGCTTACGTATGCGTTTGCAAATGCATGCGGACTGAACCCCTGTTTTTAACCCATACTGTTAGACATGCCAATTGGTTGTCTGCGAGCTGATGGTAAGTAGGCTTGAATTTTTTCCTGGGCATTCCCCAGGTTTTGTTGATATCTGTTTGTAGCCTTCCAATGCCTCTTACTGCTATAGCCAGCTATAAATGGGGGTGGTGGAAAGTTTTTTGTGATCACGTTGGAGTGTGTATTGGTCCAGCAGTGCAACAACACCTTTGCAGCCATTGTGCTATCTGCTGGGTGTTTGGTGTGCTCCTGTACCTTTAAGAAAGGGTGGGCTCCCTTCAGTCCACCTGCCCTCACTTTTCCATTAGAATGTATGTGCCTCCACTGTGGGGACACTCAAATTTTAGTGTTAGGACCACAGTTTACAGGGTGCCGTGATGTGGCTCTTTGGCTTACGCATGCGTTTGCAAATGCGTGCGGACTGAACCCCTGTTTTTAACCCATACTGTTAGACAGGTCAATTGGTTGTCTGCGAGCTGATGGTAAGTAGGCTTGATTTTTTTCCTGGGCATTCCCCAGGTTTTGTTGATATCTGTCTGTAGCCTTCCAATGCCTCTTACTGCTATAGCCAGCTATAAATTAGGGTGGTGGCAAGTTTTTTGTGATCACTGCATTCCCCAGGTTTTGTTGATATCACATCATTGATTCTAGTAGCTATGCTGGATAACGCCATTAGGATCATATCAAAGGAAGTTACGATACAACAAGGATAACTTAAAATTCTGCCAAATTTGCTATACCCTGTTATCAAAGATTACTTTAGTTACAACACAACGAGGCTAGCTGAAGACATCTGGATTTCAAGGAATACCCGTTTACCTTTTGTTATCCTTTTCCCTTATCTGCCTTAATTACATTGGACTTTATCTAAAGGAAGCACGCCAATTTGAATAATATAGTCTGTATGTTGTTTCTTTATATTGTGCAAGATTTAATGGCCTGTGAGTTGAGGAAACAGAAGAGAGAAGCCTGACATAGCAGATATAGTGCCAGTTCTCTACCCCCTGTTAACCTGTTCCCGTAGGTTTCTGTGATTGGGTTTAATATCAGTGTTCATTTACAGTTAAAGGAACTTTGCACCATTATATTGCCTTTTTTATACGTATAGATAAAATATCTGTGAGGGTGTTTTCTTACAATTTGACAGTGTTGAGATATTCCTATTTTTGTGTTCTCACTAATACAGTAAACATACTTGAACTGTTTCTTTATTACTGTGTGAATCTCTATTTACTAATACAGTTGGTAATATGACTGAACCCAGGGTGTCAGAGGTAATGGAGGATATGCGAGGTAATCAGTGGGATATAGAGTCTATTAGCAGCCATCACGGGGGTACTGCTACATAAAAAAGAAAACAGCATGACTCCTAAGATCTGGTATGGATTTTAAGGGTATCCCTACAAAATATCCATACCAGACCTTTGAGGTCTAGTATGAATTCTAAGACCTCGTTTGCAAGAGGCGTGCTAAAGCCTATGCCCATGAAGGGCCAATCTAGTGGATGCAAGTAAACACAACTCTCTACAGGAGTATGCTTTAGTGCACTCTATGGGACTAAGTCCTAAGGGCAAATCTGACAGAAAAAAAGAAGAACAAAAAGCATGGGGTAACCCCTTAAAATCCATAACAGACCCTTATCTGAGCAGGCAGCCTGGCAAGCCAAGAAAGGGGGGACTACCTCTTTAACAATACCAGGCTACATGCCCTCAACACAGGATCCCTTTGGCAAAGCAACTTTTGCCTATTGGTTTGAGGAAGAGGGGGGGTTATTGGTATTTGGAAATCCACTTTAAAAATAAGGGAGCCCACAGATAACAGTACACCCGTACAATGGATTAGTGAGAGTACAGAGAAACCCTATTCTTAATACTCATTCACAAAAAAATTAAATAGTAAATATTAAACGCACACACTTTCTAATAAGCCCTTTATTAAAAAAAATAATAAATACCACAATGTATATCCGCAATCAGTCACATTGACCAGTGTGCATCTCCTTGCCAATCACAATGAATAATTGCCTGCCGACTTGCCAAAAGAAAAAAACCTGCACTGCTTTGTACCTGGTTCTGGAAAAAAGTGCCAAGGCATGACCCTAGTGCACGAAAGCTAAACTGTAATGGTTACCAATACATTATTATCTAGTAATAACCAAATCAATTTCCCAGATACAGGAGTTTACCAGGTTTGAACCATTTTGAGTCAAAGGGATAATTGTCTAGTTAACTGATAAAGGGATCTACTGAATTTTGGGTCAGCAAGTAAGGGAGAACCAATGAAGATCCCCATCCCAGTGAATGAATAACCAATGAAGATCCCTAATTTCTTAGGTAAGTTATGTCACAGGAGGCAGGGAATCTCACCCTATACAGTGCCTTGAAAAAGTATTCACACCCCTTGAAATTTTTCACATTTTGTCGTGTTACAACCAAAAACATAAATGTATTTTATTTAGATTGTATGTGATAGACCAACACAAAGTGGCACCTAATTATGAAGTGGAAGGAAAATGATAAATGTTTTTTCTAAATTTTTTACAAATAAATATCTGAAAAGTGTGGTGTGCATTTGTATTCAGCTCCTTTACTCCGATACCCCTAACTAAAATCTAGTGGATCCAATTGCCTTCAGAAGTAACCTAATTAATAAATAGAGTCCACCTGCGTGTTATTTTATTCTCAATATAAATACAGCTGTTCTGTGAAGCCCTCAGAGGTTTGTTGGAGAACCTTAGTGAACAAACAGGCCAAGGAACACATCAGACAGGTCAGGAGGGATAAATTTGTGGAGAAGTTTAAAGCAGGGTTAGGTTATAAAAAAATATCCCAAGCTTTAAACATTTAATGGAAAACTGCTCAATTCATCATCCGAAAATAAAAAGAGTATGGCACAACTGCAAACCTACAAAGACATGTCCATCCACCTAAACTGACAGGCCAGGCAGGGAGAGCATTCATCAAAAAATCATGGTAACTCTGCAGGAGCTGCAGAGATCCACAAGTCAGGTTGGAGAATCTGTTCACAGGACAACTATAAATCGTATGGAAGTTGTGGCAAGAAGAAAGCCATTGTTGAAAGAAAGCCATAAAGTCCCATTTGCAGTTTACAAGAAGCCATGTGGGGGCACAGCAAACATGTGGAAGAAGGTGCTCTGGTCAGATGACTAGAAAAGCAAAACGTTATGTGTTGCGCAAAAAACTAACACTGCTCATCACCCTGAACACACAATCCTCACTGTAAAACATGGTGGTGGCAGCAGTATGTTGTGGGGAGTCTTTTCTTCAGCAGGGTCAGGGAAACTGATTAGAGTTGATGGGAAGATGGATGGAGACAAATATAGGGAAATCTTAGAAGAAAACCTGTTATGGGGCGTACACACGGTCGGACTTTTCGTCTACAAAAGTCCAACGGACGCCGACGGACTAAAGCTGGCTGGTAATCCGATCGTGTGTGGGCTTCCCCGGACTTTCAGCGAACTTTTTCAGCCTCAAATCCGACGGACTTTAGATTTGAAACATGCTTCAAATCTTTACGTCGTAACTACGACGGACCCCGAAATCCGCTTGTCTGTGTGCTAGTCCGACGGACAAAAACCCACGCTAGGGCAGCTATTGGCTACTGGCTATCAACTTACTTATTTTAGTCCGATGTACGTCATCACGTACGAATCCGTCGGACTTTTGTGTGGTCGTGTGTAGGCAAGTCTGTTCGTTAGAAAGTCTACCGCAAGTCCGCCGCAAGTCCGCCGAAAGTCCGCCGGAAGTCTGTTGGACAGGCTGTCGGACTTTTGTAGATGAAAAGTCCGACCGTGTGTACGGGGCATTAGAGTCTGCAAAAGACTTGAGACTGGGGCAGAGGTTCACCTTCCAGCAGGACAAATACCCTAAACATACAGCCAGAGCTACAATGGAATGGTTTAGATCAAAGCATATTCATGTGTTAGAATGGCCTAGTCAAAGTCCAGACCTAAATTCAATTGAGAATATGTAGCAAGACTTGAAAATTGCTGTTCACAGATGCTCTCCATCCAATCTGACAGAGCTTGAGCTATTTTGCAAAGAAGAATGGGCAAAAATGACACTCTCTAGATGTGCAAAGCTGGTAGAGACATCCCCAAAAAGATTTGCAGCTGTAATTGCAGCGAAAGGCAGTTCTACAAATCCACGCCACACTTTTCAGATATTTATTTGTAAAAAAAATTAAAAATAATTTATCAATTTCCTCCCACTTCACAATTATGTGGCACTTTGTGTTGGTCTATCACAAAAAATCCCAATAAAACACATTTTATGTTTTTGGTTGTAACATCACAAAATGTGAAAAATTTCAAGATGTATGAATACTTTTTCAAGGCACTGTATCTATCACAACTCCGCAAATCAGTAAGGGAGGGATCCCCCTTGGATCTGTCTCACTTGTGGCCCAGAATGGTGGGGGAGTTCACTCTGAGTGATCACGTAAAAACTAGCCCTTTACTAGTTTACTACTCATGCCAGGTAGATTGTGGAGTGAATCTCAGCAAGACAATTTAATGGAATTGATTTTTCTGAAATTCATTATGTATATTACTGTGTCTACCGTTGTAAAGCTTGGTTTCAGAATGTACTGCATAGGCTACAGTGAACAGTACTTTATTTATTTATTTTTTCTATACAACAGCAGTTTTTTGTGTGCTTATAAAGGGCAACACCAGCAAAGCTTGTTAAAAAGTCTGCACATCAAATATTACACAATTTGACTCAATACACAAAATGGGAATATTTATTTTCGGCCATGTGAAACTAATTTTCCAATCTCACTAGACACAGCTAAAATAACTGTAACTATTTTTTTAGGGGAGAAAAAAGAATCCTTAATCTGGTGTTTTATAAGTTGAACCCAACAGGTGATAAATGATGGGTATGCAAGTCATATACAGTAAAATAAATAATTAAAAAAGTCACATTGATCAACTGTGTAGCATTAAGACTGTGCAGTACAAGTTATTTATATCCTGCTAAATGCAAAAGCTGTAACAATTAAACCATGAGTCAACTATAATTCAATAAGCGTTTGTGTGCCTAACTCTGTCTTATCATTGGTGTGGATCACTAGGGATTGGCTTGTTTTAAAAGTGAGCCACACTATATCAGAGAACAACATAACTTGGTCGGTGTATCCCACATCATACAGGCATGGTCTTTCCTGAGTGTGATGCTAAATATACTGTATACATGAGACATGAGAAACATAGATATGTGGAATATGGGGGTAATCTAATAATATACATTTCCATACAACCAGAGTCCAGGCCCCAGTGTAACCACTATTTCTTATATGATGCCAGCATAATTAAAGGAGAGGTGTAGCCAAAGCTATTTTGGCTATACTTCTCCTGGGGATCACAGGAGTGCAGTTCTTTTTGCACTCCTGTGACCTATTTTCAGCCGACAGCAGGCTAAAGCCCAGTGAGTGCTGGAGTGGCAGAGCAAAGACCAGTGACTGACTATCACCGTCTCTCTGTTCACTGAAGACTGCAAACTGAGTAATCAGTGGCCTTAGATGACTCAGTTCTCAGTCTGAGAAGCTGTGGGGGACAGATGCAGCATCAGATCAATGCTGCATCCACCTAGGAGGTAAGTATAAATGCTTATTTTTCTTAAAACCCATGCTTCTTTTTTAAACTCCTATCTCCTATTTTTTTTCCTCATTAATGTACACACAGCACCCCATATTGACAAAAAAAATATTGACAGAAAAACAGAATTGTTGACATTTTTGCAGATTTATTAAAAAAGAAAAACTGAAATATTACATGGTCCTAAGTATTCAGACCCTTTGCTCAGTATTTATTAGAAGCACCATTTTGATCTAATACAGTCATGAGTCTTTTTGGGAAAGATGCAACAAGTTTTTCACACCTGGATTTGGGAATCCTCTGCCATTCCTCCTTGCAGATACTCTCCAGTTCTGTCAGGTTGGATGGTAAACGTTGGTGGACAGCCATTTTGAGGTCTCTCCAGAGATGCTCAATTGGGTTTAAGTCAGGGCTCTGGCTGGGCCATTCAAGTACAGTCATGGAGTTGTTGTGAAGCCACTCCTTTGTTATTTTAGCTGTGTGCTTAGGGTCATTGTCTTGTTTGGAAGGTAAACCTTTGGCCCAGTCTGAGGTCCTGAGCACTCTGGAGAAGGTTTTCGTCCAGGATATCCCTGTGCTTGGCCGCATTCATCTTTGCTTCGATTACAACCAGTCGTCCTGTCCCTGCAGTTGAAAAACACCCCCACAGCATGATGCTGCCACCACCATGCTTCACTGTTGGGACTGTATTGGACAGGTGATGAGCAGTGCCTGGTTTTCTCCACACATACAGCTTAGAATTAAGGCCAAAAAGTTCTACCTTGTTCTGATCAGACCAGAGAATCTTATTTCTCAACATCTTGGAGTGTTTTTTTAGCAAACTCCATGCGGGCTTTCTTGTGTCTTGCACTGAGGAGAGGCTTCTGTGGGGCCACTCTGCCATAAAGCCCTGACTGGTGGAGGGCTGCAGTGATGGTTGACTTTCTACAACTTTCTCCCATCTCCCGACTGCATCTCTGGAGCTCAGCCACAGTGAACTTTGGTTTCTTCTTTACCTCTCTCACCAAGGCTCTTCTCCCCCGATAGTTCAGTTTGGCTGGACTGCCAGCTCTAGGAAGGGTTCTGGTCGTCCCAAACGTCTTCCATTTAAGGATTATGGAGGCCACTGTGCTCTTAAGAACCTTAAGTGCAGCAGAAATTTTTGGTAACCTTGGCCAGATCTGTGCCTTGCCACAATTCTGTCTCTGAGCTCTTCAGGCAGTTCCTTTGACCTCATGATTCTCATTTGCTCCGACATGCACTGTGAGCTGTAAGGTCTTATATAGACAGGTGTGTGGCTTTCCTAATCAAGTCCAATCAGCATAATCAAACACAGCTGGACTCAAATGAAGGTGTAGAACCATCTCAAGGATGATCAGAAGAAATGGACAGCACTTGAGTTAAATATATGAGTGTCACAGAAAAGGGTCTGAGTACTTAGGACCAAGTGATATTTCAGTTTTTCTTTTTTAATAAATTTGCAAAAATGTCAACAATTCTATGTTTTTCTGTCAATATGGGGTGCTGAGGAAATGAATGAGGAAATAAATGAACTTAAATGATTTTAGCAAATGGCTGCAATATAACAAAAGAGTGAAAAATTTAAGGGGGTCTGAATACTTTCCGTCCCCACTGTATATTTTTTTAAGTGCCCCCCATGATTTTTACACCATAATGTGCTAGTGTGCACAGTATATTACCACATTATGGCAAACAAACCTGTCAAATGAAGCCCTCTAGCATTGTGTTGTCAACACTCCAGATGGTCCAGGGCACTTCTATTTTCTTCCTTCTGGGTTCACTCTGTCCGGCTACTTGAATGGTTGGACCATAATGACACCATTTTTGTGCACCCACACGTGAGTCACTTCATCATTGCACAGAGAAGTGTCTTAAATGTACACTAAGCTCTGCATGTGCAGCGTAATGTAAATTACTGCTGACAGGCAGGGAGGAGCATTTATGACAGAAGTGAAAACTAGAGTTTCTTCTGTCATAAAAACTGTACCTGTCAGCATTTTTTTGGAGAGTTTAATTCAACTTTAAAGACATTTGTTCAATACATTTTTTCTAACTACATTCAAGAGGAGTGACTCACGCTAAGTAATGTGTATTATAAGATGCTGGTCATAATCTGGCTCAAGTTCAAGCTTTTATGTTAAAAAACATAAAAAAAATCCAATTGAGGAAGAGCAGCCTACAAATACTTCCAGCCGAGCAACCCTTCTATCAGAACTGGAAGCATATCAGCTAGAGTCTTTATTAGACTATGTAAGTGCATGAATTCTATACAAGCTGTAAAACCCAGAGTCCTCCAGGTTGCCTCTGTTCTTGTCAATATTTAAATCACAATGCTGACGAAGCTGAATGCTTGTCAAATAAACAGGCTTATTCAATAAAGCAGTTCAAAGAGTAATGCTAAAATAGAACTATGGTCAAGTGGGAAAAAAATTACATATACAATGCAGTTTGTCAACATTAATACAAAACGTATTGTTAATCTTAATATCTCTGTAACATGGTTTTTTTTTTTTGGATATCCTGCTAATATACCCATTGATTTTGAACTTACTTATCTACTTCCCATCTGCCCATGTATATATATGGCTGGACTGAATATTTGGAAGTACCTCCGCAAATGGTGGCTCGTGCATGGCTCCTAGAGAAAGCACCTGAAAGCCCAGTGATTGCTGTGATCCAATGAAATTGGTCCGTACAGGCTGTGTCCAATCACAGTATCGCAAAATGTAAACATAGGCTGCATGGTGCAGCCCTTGGCTTTCTCTCCTCACACAGAGATAGCTGGCCCGTTACTGGTACCGTGAGAGATACACAGCCTGTCTACAGAGTTTTCACTCACAAAACACAGTGAAGCCAGATCACAGTGTCCCTGATTCCTGATCACTGCCCAACAGTGTGTAATGTGAACAAACTGCAGCCAGCCACCTGTCACCTGTCCAAATGTCACCAGTGTTGCCAGTGGTTACACTGTACCTTCTTACTAGTGACATCAGTCAATGTTACCAAACCAGTGCTGCCAGCCAGTGTCCCCGATTGCAGTGACACCAGACCAGTGTTCACCAGCACCTGTGTTCTGATCAGTGCCATACTAGTACCAATGTCAACAGAGCCACTGTCCCTGATTACAGTAATGCCAGACCGCTATACATCTGCACCAGTATCCTGATCACTGGCACACTGGTGTTAGCAGAGCCAGTGTCCCTGATTGCAGTGTCCAAAAAAATGTACACAAGTGAGGAGGTATTCCAGATTCTGAGCATGAGATGAAAGTAGCAGGGAACTGGTGACCCACATATTAGAGGTCTTATTTCGATCCGCTATAGTCAAGTGGTGGTCAAACCTGATGTAGGTCCCCCATCTTATGTATCTAAATGGGAGCGTCATATGGGATGCAATTTTGATATAGTAGAATATACTAAGATTTGGTCTGCAACTAAGTCCTCCTTGCCCAATGTTGTGGAGGTGGAAGCTAATTACAAGGTTTTAGCCAGATGGTATTTGGTCCCGGCTCGAATCGTAAAATATGTTCCTGGCTACTCGAACAACTGTTTTCACAGTTGTGCGGCCCAGGCACCCACATGCATATATGGTGGGATTGTCCAGTGGTAAAAAGACTTATGGAAAGCCATATTTGCATTGGCGTTGGAAATATTTGAATCACCCATACAACCAGACCCGTCAATTACCCTACTGAATTTGAAACCGCTAACCTTGACGCATAGCCAATTAAAAATTTTTGTGCCCCTCCTAACAGCCACCAAACAAACGGTAGCCAGGGCCTGGAATTCCTCATCTTTACTTGTAGCCGAAGCTAAACATAGAATAGATCTGGCTTTGATTTGTGCAAAAATTGAAACCAACCATAAAAATAAAGTTAGACAGTTTGATAGAATCTGGCAACCTTGGATTAAGCATTGTTTACCCCTTGACTTCAATGAAACGGTACTTATGCCATGGTCACTTATTCTTATCCATTAGAGGTTGGTCCCTGGCCATTGGTGTTCACACTTTCCCTGGGGAATTTATTCTGGCCTTTCCCTGTTAATTGAAACATCCCCTTTTCTTTCTTCCCCTTTTCTCTTCTCTATAATACTCTTCTATTTCTCTTGCATGATAATAGCCTACTTCTGGCTTTTGGTAAACCACTAGCCTTCTTAGCAAAGGCTAGGTCTAGTTCTAATAGGCTGTCAGTGATAACACCAGTAAGAAAATTGGAGTGTAGCTGGTTTCACTCTGCTAATTTCTATACCGCAGGTTTTGTTCTCCTTTTTACCAGAACCTGCTGCTGCCTAATCTGTACAGTTTCTTGTCATTGTTGTTTTTCCTATTTTGCCTTGCAACTAACCTTTATGACACCTGGAGGCTGAACTATGAAATGCACTATACCTGTTCATGTACCAGCACTACCCTCTTTTTAGGGATTGCCTTGTCATCTGCCTTTTGTAAACTTAATAAACAATTTGAACAGGAGAGTAGAAGGGAACTTTTACTATCAGATTCTGAACATGAACCCATGGAAAGTAGCAGTTAGGTAACTGATTCAGAGGATGAAATGGTCCCTAGGGAACTTTTACTGTAAGATTCTGATTCTGAATATGAATCCATGGAGAGTAGTGGTTCAGTAACTGATTCAGAAGAGGAAATGGTAACTACAAAAATAATAAGACATTATGTGAACAGTAGTAGGCAACCACAAGCAGTGCATTACATCCCTGTAAAGCGGCAAGCATCAGCGATGCAGTACAACCAGATGAAAGGCCAAGTACAAGTAGTGGGGTGTTACATCAACCACAAAGGATTTGGGCCCATACTTTTGTCCCAGAGGTACTTTAAAATCCTGTATGTCTACCTTCAAATTCAGCAGAACCTATAATCTACCCATTTACAGTGCAGCCAGCAATTCAAGCAGAAACCCAAAATGTAATGCCCATTCAGTTTTTTTTAATTCATTTTTACAAAAGATATTTTCAATTCAGTTAAAGAACAATGCTATCTTTATGCCCATCCGTACATCACCAGTAATCACAGAACCCTCTATGCTCATCCATTTGAGTGGAAGTCAAGTTCAAGAATTTTAAATGTTTCTTGGCCTTTTACTAAATATGGCACTGCAGTCCTATTGATATACACACCCCATTCACCATATGCCTCTATACTCCTCCCTTATGTCTAGGACATACTATAAAATAATTATGAGAATTTTGCATCTTAACAACAATTCCCTGTGCCCTCTCTGTCTCCATGGCAGTGGTGCAGCACATTAGGACCCAGTGGCGTTTACATTATGTGGCTGATGGGTGCATGCGCTGGAGGATCAACACTATTGGTTATAAACAGCTGAGTCCCCTGCCGGCTGCTTAGCATCAGTAAGTGCAACCATTGTTCATTTTAATACTTAGATCATTAAAGGTTTAACTGCATAAGATGTGCGCTTACCTGTTTTTTGTTTGTCTTTTGCTTATATGTCTGACTACCTGCATTTTCCTGTATCTGATGTCCTATATGCTGATCATTTGCCTGTTTTCTCAACCATGTTTCTGCCTGCTGCCTGAATTGACTATTTGCCTGCATACTGACCAGGCCTTTGCCTGCCACCTCAACTGACCCTGGCCTATTTATGGAACACGTTTATGCCTTCTGCCCGAACTGACCTCGCCTGTTAATAGACCATGTTTTTTGTCTGTCACCTGAAATGATCTTTTGCCTGCTGTGACATCACGAGGCCCTGCCACTGTAGTAGTGATCTCATGTATGTAGAATGGTAGAATGAAGGGACTCCAAAGTATTGTTTCAGAGCAGAGAAAACTAAGCATTAGGTTTTTTCCAGGTTTCTCCTGGATTCCCAGGTCAGGGTTTGGAGTCTGGAGGCTTTGAAGAGCTTTTGGGAAGAAGCCTCTGTCCTTGTGTCCAGGTCTTACCTGAATTAGGCCCTAAGGTTGATGTTTCTGCCTGCTGCCTGGACCAACTGGCTATTTGCTGACCACATCTCTGCCTGCTGCCTGTAATAACCCTGGCCTGTTTATGAAACATGTTTCACCTGGACCAATCCTTTGACTATTTGCTGACTACATAATTTTCTGCTGCCTGTACTGATCCTGGCCTGTTTTGGACCATGTTCCTGCCTTCTGCCTGGACTACTCTTGTGCCTGTTTGCTGACCACATTCCTATCTGGCACTAGTACTGACCCATCTGCACATCTTGCTGGCTATATTCCTGTGAGACACCCATCCCACCCCTCCTCTGTGGACAAGGGCACAATTGGAACAACAGGTACTCTTTTGTTTACCCTTTGTTCAGTCTCCTCTACTTCCTGGCCAGTGAACATAGCATTGTGCTCTCAGGGCATCCATGTACTAGTAGGTTAGGCCTGCTTGGCTTTTGGGAACAGGGACTGATATAAGTGAAACTACACCATGCTATATTCACTGACCACTTTTACATAGGTGACCATTACAGTACATTGATTTCTATAAAATGTAGGTTGATTTTTGTGATACACAGGTTGCAATGTCAGGTACATAATCAGTCCAAACATTGAAAAGGTCTTAAGCTGGGGGCGTGGCCTGACAGTGCATGGAGTAGGACGCTTTCACGAGGAGCTCCGTCCATTACTCCTGTTCCACAATAATAGTTTCCTCACAGACGACTTTAAACACATCTGCCAGCTTGCAAATTATCCACCCTGAAGACCTGCTTACAATGTCCCCGTCGAAGGCACAAAAGTCCGCGGCAGCAGCGAAATTAGCCCAGTACCGCCGTCAGGAGGGAGAGGAGGCAGAGGAAGATGGCGCCGCCGAGCAGCCTGAGGGAGAGAGAGCGGTGGGAGACACAGAGCGGCTCCTGGAAGCAATTACCCTCTGCTGGACCTCACTCATGCCCCAAATAGAGGATGTCAAAGTGGACATATCCCTTATTAGGCAGAATCTGCACAAACTCCGGGACCAAGTTAAAACGGCGGAGACCAGGCTCAGCAATGTGGAGGATGCCATCCCTCCCCTGCAGGAGAACACAGACTGCATACAGCGTCAAATCCAGCAACTGTTCTCCAAGCAGGACGATATGGAGAACAGACTGAGGAGATGCAACCTACGCTTTATAGGCCTCCCCCAGGGGGGCAGAGGGTAAAGATCTCACCATGTTCCTGGAGCAGTTGCTCATTTCCACATATGGCAAAGAGTCCTTCTCCCCCATGCTGACCCTGGAAAGGGCCCACCGCATGCCCGCTAGACCACCTCCGCCGGGAGCACCCCCACATACCTTTATTGCAAAACTGCTCAACTATAAGGACAGGGATGCGGCCTTGAGAATGGCTAGAGAAAAGGGCAATATTCAGTTGGGAAATAACAAAGTCGCAATATTCCCAGATTTCTCAGCGGAGATTCAACACCGCAGACAAGGGTTCACAGAGGCTAAACGCAGGCTGAGAATACATAACATCAAATATGCCATGCTGTTCCCAGTATGCCTCAGAGTGGAACAAGATGGCCGAGCCTTCTTCTTTGAGGACCCTGAGGAGGTGATTACTTGGTTGGAACGCAGAGCGGCCCCTGAGAGAGCTGAATAAAATCGCTGTAAGTACACTCCTTGCACCACTTTTCCATGAATAATACAGCACACAACATACATTGTCTATTACCTGACTGTTCGGGGTCTCCACATCATACTTTGAGTGCTGAAGCAGAAATGCACTGACACAGTCCTTCTAATCGAAGCACCAGTTATAATGACCCACTGTTTTGTGCAGCGTGCCGGATGATGGAGTGGATAAGAAGCTAAGCCGAAACTAATCTACTACGTGAGGCAAGTTGAAAACTTTAACTGTAGATTGTTTGAGAGTTTTTATTTTTCCTCCACTTTTTATTCAGTTTTCTTTTCTTTTGTCCGGTTTCTCCTGGGGTCCTTGGTGGCCCAATGTACCCTTTTTGAAGGACGGAGCCTCGGGACTGGCAAGGTCCTACTCCCCAAATGCAAAGTGCAGCGAGACTTATCCCCACCTAACACTGGAGAAACCTATTGGGAAGATGTGTGCTATTGCACAGTACAACAGTGCACCGACTGTTTAATGCGGAGCTTGCTCCAACATTGCTCTGCAATGCAATGGTTCCAAATGTCTTTTCCTCATTGGAATTACTGTGCAACATTTTTTTTTTTTCTTGTTAGGGGTTTCCCAATGGTTTAGGGATGATGCCCACAACAGTTGGAAGGGTTGTAGGGCGGGGAGGGGGGAGGGGAAGTTTATTCGTTGAACAGACTTGTATATGTCGCATTTAGATTGTATATAAAGCAACAATATCTTATACTGGTGCAGGCTTCAGCTACTACTTCTTATTTAACATTGAATATTCTAATAATGTTATATGAGCTCTTCACTTGGTTAAGAAAATTGACAGGTTTAAAGTATCCGGAGCATGTAATCATATCTTGGAGAACCCATGGTGTCATTGATATTCCTTACCTGGAATGTACGGGGCTTGCGTGAGAGGATAAAGCGCTCGGCTGCCCTCGCATTCCTTAAAAAAAAAACCCGCTGATATTATAGTCTTAGTTGAAACACAAATTGAGGGGAGACTACAGATGGCTCTTCATCGCCCTTGGGTAGGGTGGGCATTTCACTCGACCTACACATCGCACGCACGTGGAGTATCTGTACTAGTGGCCAAATCTGTTCAATTTGAACTTAGTGAGATCTCCACAGACCCACAGGGACAATATGTCTTCATATCTGCTAAATTACACGGGGAACCTTTTCTTATACTTGCCTTTTATATTCCCCCCATTCTCTATACCTATAATCCTAAAGGGACTTGCGTACATGGCAAAATATCCCACAGTTCAGGCAATCTGGTTGGGAGACTTCAACACCACACTAAATCCCTCGTTGGATAGGCTCCAACCCTCAAACCCCACTCCGGGAACAGAGAAAGACATTAAATTCTCCAAACTGATCTCCTCCTTCCACCTGGTAGACTCTTGGAGACACAACTTTCCCCATAAGAGATCATACTCATGCTTTTCCTCTGCTCACAATTCTATGTTTAGAATCGATCTTATATTAATATCACAAGGCCTTACACCACGTCTGCTTGAGACGGTATTCTCTCCACGGTTACTATCTGATCATAGTTCATATTGGATTACAATTAACATACCCACGGACAAACCAATACGGAACTGGCGACTAAATCCATTCTGGCTCTCGTTGCTCCCTGAGGACGATGACCTTACTAATGAATGGAAGACATATTTCAGCACTAATGACAAATCTGCCCCTACGGAGTCAATCTGGGAATCATTCAAATTACATGCTCGCATGACACTCACATCCCGTATTAACAGAATTAAATCAGACTCTACAGGGACATTTGACAGAGCAGTGGCGGAACTGTCCCTCACAGAACAGATCTATGTGAATGACCCCTCCCCTATAAATGCGAGTACACTTAAGCTTCAAACCAGATTAGTGACTGAACTTCAGTATGAGAAAGCCAGGCAAAAAATGTTTTTTGCTAAGCAGAAACGGTTCGAGCATGGGGAAAAGGCTGGCAAACTCCTGGCATATCTGGTTCACTGCGAAGATAGACCCCCGGTGGTAATCTCGCTACGTGGTCCAGACGGACAATATGTTACTGAACCTCTCATAGTGACATCCATGTTTAGAGATTTTTTCACTGACCTCTATACATCTAAAAGCCCCATGGATATGGGTCCAATGAATTCCTTCCATGAGGAGACGGTGCTTCCTCAATTAACTGAGGACCAGGTCGACCTTCTCGAGGCGCCTCTCACCAAGGAAGAAATAGCAGAGGCCATTGCCGGCTTTGCCAGGTCCAAGTCCCCAGGCTCAGATGGCCTACCTATAGAATTCTACTCCCAATATAGCGAAACTTTAATCCCCAAGCTGTTAGCCTTATATAACCACCTATTCGAGACATTCACATTTCCCACCTCTATGAGGGAGGCGACTATAGTCCTCATACCCAAACCAGGGAAAGACCCTGGATACCCTGAATCCTACTGCCCCATCTCCTTACTGCAGGTGGATGTTAAAATATTAGCCAAAGTCTTTTCTCTCCGACTCAATCAAGTAATACTCTCATTGATCCACACAGACCAGGCAGGGCTCATGCCAGCCCGTAATACCTCTTTCAATTTATGGAAATTATTCATTAACTTACAGGCCACACATGAAAATGTAGGTTCCCGGGTGATAGTGACGTCAGACACGGCAAAGGCAAAGGCATTTGATTCAGTTGAATGGCGGTACCTGTGGAGAGGCCTGGAAAGATATGGTTTTGGTCCCAAATTTCTCAGGTGGATTCAGTTACTTTACCAGGCTCCTACAGCTAAGGTGGTGGCGAATGGATGGCCTTCTCAGGTGTTTGACCTCAGCCGAGGCACGAGGCAGGGCTGTCCTCTCTCCCCACTACTTTATGCCCTAGCCGCAGAACCTTTAGCCGTGTCTATCCGAACATGCCCTGAGATTGTGGGCCTGCAGATGGGCTCCCACATTATTATATCTTGCTGACTCAGGCCCCTCCCTCCAAGCTGCACTCCAGCTTATTGAACGTTTTGGAACATTTTCCGGATTGAAAATTAATTGGGAAAAGTCCCAAATCCTCCTTATAGACAGTTTTCCACCACCAGAGTCCTGGATAGAAATCCCACTCCAAAGAGTAAATACCACTAAATATCTAGGAATTTATATATCTAGGAACCCAGCCGACTACATCCCCCTTAATATTGAACCCCTTTTTTCACTATTTAGAGCTAAAATACGTATATGGGCTTGCCTGCCTTTAGAGATATGGGGCCGCATAAACTTAATTAAAATGGTCCTTCTTCCCAAAATACTATATGTACTATGGCACACCCCAATTTACCTCCCGTTAAAATACTTGAAGCCCTCCTTAAACCCTTTGTCTGGGGAACTAATAGACATAAACTTGCATGGCATGCGCTCAAAAACCCAACAGATATGGGGGACATGGCCCTACCAGATTTCAATCTTTATTATATCGAATCCCAACTGAACCAATTATTTCACATAGACAAGACAGACAATACACGTTTCAGGGTCCTACTCTGCACGAGAGGAGCATAGCTCACCGGGGATTTGTTATATGCAATCTCGGCGGGCTACAAGGGAACTGAACCAAGAGGAGACACAAAGTCCCTGGTTTATCATTACAGACGTATCTGGGACCTCGCCTCCACCAAATTGGGGATACCTCAATATAATGATTACACACCAATATGGCATAACAGAGACATGATGGAATTTTTACATATTCCTGAACCCGAGATGTGGGAAACAAAGGGTGTATATTATCTACACATTTGTTCTCGAATGGAACTTTTAAAACCTATAACACACTCAAAGAGGAATTTTCACTTCAGAATTGTATGTTTTTCAGGTTTTTACAAATAAGACACGTGGCCCAAATACAATTCCCCCGCGTTTCCCCCCTACCCGCCCTTCATCCTATTATGGCCATAGTCAAGAGCACTGATTCTCGTGGATTGATATCTGCATTTTATAACATGCTCTTGGCGCCTACCTCTTCTAAGATAGCGTTTGATCTGAAACCCCGCTGGGAGAGAGAGGTGGGTCCCATGGAGAATGATGAGTGGGAGGAGGCCCTGGAGACCTGCAAAATGGTGTCCCCAAGACTATCAGATAGACTATCGCAGATCTATATAATACATAGGTCGTATCTCACACCTATCCATGTAGCTAGATATAAACGCAATCAGCCTACTCTGTGCTCACTTTGTGGACAAGAAACGGGTACGTTCTATCATTTAATATGGACATGCACTAAAATTCAGCAACTTTGGAAACAAGTACCATGGGTTCTCCCATAGTACTAGAACCAAAACAATGTCTTCTAGGAATACTCCCGGATACAGTAGATAAATTTACTAAAGTATTTTTACATGAAGTTTTGTTCTCGGTTAGGAAAATAATTGCAAGAAAATGGATGAGGCCCGTTCCACCCAGTTTTGCAGAGTGGAAGATAGAAGTCAATGCCACTTTACCCTATAAAAAATACATATACATTAATAGAGGATGTGCAGCCAAATACAACAAAATTTGGGACCGTTGGCTACAAGAATCAGAAACGTGCAATTAAAGAGGAGTTCCACCCAGGGGGGCCGTCAAAAGAAAAAAAAATTAAAAGTCAGCAGCTACAAACACTGCAGCTGCTGACTTTTAATTGGACACTTACCTGTCCCTGGGTCCAGCGATGCGGGGGATCGAAGCCCCGCTCGTCCCCCCCCTCCGCTCGTCGGCGCCGGCATTTCAACTGTGGGCGCCGGGCTGTGGCTTCACAGCCTGGCACCCATTGCGCATGCACGAGTGGCGCTGTGATTGGCCGCTCAATCACCTGGGACCTGTAATGGGTCCCAGATGATTGACAGGAGGGAGGGAGCAGAGCGGAGCCCTTCCTGTGCCGAGGGGGAAGTGATGTCACCAGCACAGGCAAAGGAACAGGCAGACTACGAGGGACCACCTAGCAACAGGCATTTAGAGGTAAGTGAAAAAAAAAATATCCAAATGTTTTTTTGTTTTGTTTTTTAGAATTTTTCCAGGTATTTTTGTTTTTTGGGTGGAACCCCACTTTAAATACGACTCTGGTCAACACTATGAATACTCACCTGTATGCTTACCTGCTCTCATTACTGTTATACCTAACAAAACTTATATAGCAATGTAACTCTGTTTATACTACCCCTTGCCTCTAGGTATACCTGTATCAAATGCATTATTCATCTTATAGATCTTAAAATACGCTTTATGTATACAAATGTTCTCTCAACTATATGTACAATGCCTGTATTCAAATAAAAACCTTTGTTCAATGAAAAAAAGGTCTTAGGCTGGCCATAGAATAACAAGTAAACAAACATTCTTGGAAAAAGAAGGTTCTAGGAAAGCTTGTTCATTTTTCTAATCATAAATGGGTCACATTGATGTTTGTTTTCAACCTATGAGAAAACTTAAAGGAGTAGGTTAGAATTTTTTTCTTAACCAAACTAATTTTTAACAGTATATGTGTTTTTTGTTTGGTAAAGTCTATTCATTTCAAAATCAAATTTTAAAAGCAAATTAAATCTTTTGTATGACAAATGAATGTTCGGAGAATGTTCCGAGAATTTTTGTAGGAATTTTCCTAAGACTTTTCTTTAGAATTTTCATTTGAAATTCTATCCTTCTATGGCCAGCTTAACATATGTGGTATTCACATACTTAGGAGGAGTAGCAGAATGTGTTCTGGGTGTAATTTCATATAATGTCCATGCTGTGTGTTAGAAAAACTTGTGTGTTAGAAAAAAATGACAAACTTGTGTTAAAAAATGCATTTTCATTTTCCTTCCACATTTTCCAAAAACTCATGGCAAAAAAAATTACATTTTCAAAATACTCCTTGTTCCTTTTAAAAAATACCTTGGGGTGTTTGCTTTCCAAAATGTGGTCATTTTGTGGGTGTTTCCACAGTCCTGGTGCCAGGGTGCCCACAAAAGTGTGATACATAGTCAAGGGATTAGATGCATAATTTATGCCCCTAGAAAGCCTTAAGGTTCTTTTTGGAAAAAAATATATTTTTATTATTATAAATACTTAAAAAAACTCACCATGCCTCTTACTAAATACCTCTGACTGTCTACTTTTTCGCACAGGGGTCATTGTCATTATTTGTACTGACCTTAGAATTTAGGGCCTCAAGAAACAAGATAGGCAGTCAGAGCATAAAGATTGATCAATTTTCAAGTATATATACCCTAGTCTGTAGACTGTCTAAATATACACTGATTTGGGTTATTTTTACCAAACGAAATTTTATCACAAAACAAGGAAACGTGTTTTTTTTTTTTTTTTTTTTAAGTGGTGAAAGAAAGCTCTATCTGCCTAAAAAAACTGATATAAAATGAATTTGGGTACAGTATTGCATGGCTGAGTAATTGTAATTCAAAGTGTGAATGCGCTGAAAACTGAAAAATGACTTGGACTGGAAGGAGGTAAAACAGTCTGGAATTAAAATGGTTAAGCAGGGTAACAACTGTTTATTTAGCAGTAAGATCACCACAGTGTTGTTACTGTGTGGAAATGTACTTTTAGATGGGTTTAAGTAAGAGATAAATTAAAGGCCAACTCCAGCTAACACTTTTTATAGCAGTGTTATTGTAATTAAGGTATAAGCCATATGAATAAACGCTAATTGTTGTCAGCAGCCCTGGAAGTTTTCTAGTTTGTTCCATCCTCTGTAATTGTCACTTTTGCTGGACAGTTCGTTCTTTCTGTAAATTTGAGAAAATATACAGTATATAAAAGAATGTGAAATAAAAAAAAAACGTATATAACAAATACTATCATAACAAGCATTAACCATATACACTTAACACAATACAATAGATACAGAGGTAAAGGGATTGGTGTAAGCTTGCCCCAGGGACTTTGAAGGTGCTTGCAATATCAAGTAAATACAAATAAAATAATGTATGGAAAATCTAAACTATGTAAAATGAATCTTTTATTCAAATTTTTATTATTACAAAAATATCACCAAAAGGTTAAAAACAACCAATCTTTTAATCTGAATCAATCAATTGTGACAGGAGATTGACAAAACCACTCAATGAATACCACTCAACATGTTTCGCTCAATTCGTGAGCTTCATCAGGAGTTTTGGTACATATGTGGCATACTATAGATAAGAGAGAAAAGATACACAAATCAGATGACCCAGAAACAACACATACAATACATATGCTTCTAAAATGAAAAAAAAAACAAACAAAAAGAAACCAACAAATACTTATTGCATACATAGAGGAGAGATCTAATCATATAATTGAAACAAATGTCTCTAATGAAATGTAATTAACCAAAAAATTCAAACAATTGATTATAATATTCAGATTATATATGTTTTAATCTTGTGTGCCCACATTAGTGAACAAATTATCCGTACAATGAAAAGTTAAACCATCATAAGTAAGACTCGCTTACCCAGTCCATCGAAAATTGAAGAGAAGTAACGTACAAATTGTAGATATGAAAAAACCCAGTGGTTCACATTCAAGGGTAACTGGATACGTCTCACCCATCTAGGACCTCCCAAACGTTATGGCCAACAGAGGGGCTATATGTGGAATACACTAACCAAAGGCTAAATGTTGAAAGAAAACATATTTTTGATATATTACCCAAAAAGGCACAGAGGGGTAGCTATCATGAAGGATTAAGGATATAGTTTACCTTTTTATTGAATCAAAGTGTATTGTTGAAGGCTAATAAAGCCTTGTAAACAAAATTGAAAGCAGAGCACAGCTGCTCCAGAGTCTACAATAGGTGACACTTCAGCAAGCAGCCCTTGTATATCAAAACGGAAGGTCCATGATCAAACAGCCCCCGTGTGCTATAACAAAGATAAATAATATGTATAAAGCAGGATAGATGGGCATCAATCACCACCAGTGAAAACAACTGAGGCGGTGAATAGATTTAATTACCTGAGTGATGGAGTGGATGCACAAGGAAGGGGAGAAAGGCATACACCTCCCCTTGGAGCCACAGAGCCACTGCCAGAGGGTATTGGCTAAACAAGCCGCACTATATAAGCCCCTCCATCCCGGCGGCGTCTGACGTCACCGCCATGATGCGGACGCACAGTGAGGCCCTCCCATAAGTGCACGTGATCAATGGCGAGCGAAGGTATGACGTTTCCTACGTCCTATACCTTATTCATTGCGTAGGCGCATCGGGTCTCGGCGCATACAGCTTGAACGAAGCCACCGCGCATGCGCCGTCAAACGCCAAACAGGCAGGCGTTGCTTCAGCCAGGAAGCCCGAGCAGCCATCTTTGTTAAGGGAAAAAAAGGAGAGAAAGGCTACATGGATGTCCCTAAACCTTGGATATCATGAGAAACTGGTCTTACCCAGAAATAGGCAATTATTTAGATAAATATCTTCTTGTTTAAAGATATAAAAATAAAAATAATAAACAAAGGAACTAAAATAAATTCTGATAATCCAAAAACCAGTTCGCCAATGCCTGACATGCATCAAATTAGGAGTCAATGCCTCTAGGGCCCCTAAGGGCAGGCGATTGATTACTCACTATGCCCGTAGGTGCCCCTGGCGTCCGTGTGGACCAAGAAGGGAAGGAAAAAAATTCCCGGCGGGGAGACAGTTACCCAATCTTCCAACCAGAAGTAGAGTTTAGATAGATATTATAGTCAATATATACATGGGCTTGGGAAGAGAATCCACTATATGATTAAAGGGAAAACAAACATGAACAAAAACAACAAATATATAATCGTATATCATATAATTGTACAAACTAGAGAGAAAAAAAACAGAACGACTATCTAATTTTAGATGTTACTTATTCAACATAAATCTACAGGAATA
Organism: Lithobates clamitans; assembly: GCA_037952925.1. Lineage (NCBI taxonomy): Eukaryota > Metazoa > Chordata > Amphibia > Anura > Ranidae > Lithobates > Lithobates clamitans. Next base: position 11,601,782 of record JBBGZY010000300.1, on the reverse strand, counting down.
ATTTAAAACTAAAAGCATCATTAAGGCCTGGATGTTTCAAAGCTGATAAGGTGTGTATCCAGTGGGCCTAAGGCTGTAGGAGTATCTTATCATAATCGCCCCCACGATCCCCAGGGGGGACATGTTCCAAAGCATAGAAGTGCATTTTGCTACTATCGAAATTGTGGTGTAGACCAATGTGCCGACTAATTGGAGTTTCCATTTTCTTCTTAAGAATCAGGGATACATGGTCCCTGATTCTGCAGAAGAAGGGACGTTTGGTTTTGCCAACATAAAACATTTGGCACTCACATATCATAATGTATACAATCCCAATGGATTGACACGTAACAGAAAACTTTGGTTTAAAAAAACGGCCATTTGCAAGCACAATGCCTATTGCAGAGTAAATAAATCTGCAGAACTGGCATTTGTGACAGGGTCTACTACCCTTTCTGGATTCTGTCACTGGTTGAGTGCGGGTGTCATGATGGCTATGCACCAAGGTATCTCTCAAAGATCTGGAACGCCTAAACGTAATTTCTGGGTAGAATTTTAGATGTTTGGATACTTTTTCATCACCCATTAGGAGATACCAGTACTTCTGAATTATATCTCGTACCTGTTTTTGTTGACCAGAGAATCTGGTAATTATCCTAACACCTGAATGCGCTTTTCTAGACTTCGCTTGATGTATAAGTGAAGACCTCCTCTGATTATTGGCTTTCAAATAAGCCCTTTTCAAGCATTTATTGCTGTAGCCTCGTTGACGTAGTCGAGACTGAAGCAATTTTGCTTCATGTTCAAAATCTGAATCTGCACTACAATTCTGAGCTTTTGCCCAAAAGGTAGATTATTGATAAGGGGGGCAGGATGAGAGCTGGTGGCATGGAGTAATGAATTACCGGCCGATGGCTTTCGGTATAGGGTAGTTACAATGTTTCCTTTCTCATCGACTGAGATTTGGACATCCAAAAAGGTCAAATGTTGTTGACTCAATTTGAGTGTAAAGTTCAAATTGTATTTGTTAACCTTAAGGCTGTCCAAAAAGGAAAGGAGGGTATGTTTACTACCATGCCAAATAAAAAAGATGTCGTCGATGAAGCGTCTCCACACTAAAATATGCTCAAAAAATGCCTGCATGTCATCTCTGTAGAACAGTTCACGCTCCCCCCCCCCAGATACAGGTTGGCATATGCTGGGGCATATTTAGTCCCCATAGCCACTCCCTGTATCTGGAGGTAGTGGGAGCCCCCAAACAAAAAAAATATTGTTGGACAATATGAAAAGAAGGAGATCCAGGATGAATTGGTTATATTCCACCGGGGTATCCGGATCCTCGGATAGGAAGCCCCCCACAACCTCCACCCCCTAAGCATGAGGAATGGAGTTGTAGAGGGCCTCCACATCCAGGGCCACCAACCACGAGTCAGAGGGTATGGAGATACCATCTAACACACGAAGGAGATCCCCGTGTCCTGAAGGTAAGATGTAAGACCTTCCACATGGGGTCTTAGAAAGTCATCCACCAGTTTACTTGCCATTTCGGTAAGGGATCCATTCTCAGATACTATGGGTCTACCCGGGGGTTTACTGGTGTCTTTGTGTATTTTGGGAAGTGTGTATAGGTTAGGGGTATGAGGTGCACTCACATTAAGGAATTCCCAGATATTTTTGGTTATTAAGCCTTTGTGATATGCTGTACCTATAAGATGTTTGTATCTGGTGGTTGTTAAAGTAAGGTGACTGGGGGAGACTTTTTGATACCACTGATGGTTTTGAACTATGGCCAGCACCATATTGCCTCCCTTATCGGAGGGCTTGATCACAATGTCTTTATTGCCTTGTAGAAGTTTGAGGGCCTCTAATTGTGAAGTGGTTAAATTTGACCCAGATAAATCCTTCCATTTTGTTTGAGTAATTTCTCTAGTGACCTGATTAGTGAACGCCCAAACATTGGGGTTCCCTTGAAGAGTCGGAAAGGTACGGGATTTTGGCTTATATTCCCTAGGTTCAGATAAACGCAGAGGAAAGGAAGTGGGGACGGAGGATGGAGGTGGGGGGGGAGGGGGGTCCGCACCAAGCAAAAGAGAATCTGCCTCAAGCAGATCACCCTCCTCCAGGCCCCCCTCCTCCCATAGCTCCATCAGCTCCTCCATGGCTTTTATATCTGCAATGGTCATATCCTGCCAAGCAGGATCATCCAGGGTCCGACCACTGTTAGATGCATCGGGTTTGTCATATAGGATTTTGAACATTAACCTTCTAGAGAAAAGATTTATGTCTTTGATTAATTCAAATTGGTCGACCCTTTGTGTTGGACAAAAGGTCAAACCAAGTTTTAGAATTGACACTTGTTCAGCTGAGAGGGGGTAAGAGGATAAATTTATCACTTCGAAATTGTTCTCGGCATTTTCGGATTTGACACGTCCGAGTTCGCTGCCTTTTTTGGATCTATCACTGGTTGGGAGAATATAGGTGCTGGGCGAAATCCGAGTACATAGGTGCAGGATTAGCATTACCATTGCTTACCTGTATATTGGGAGACAAGGTTAGAGAAGAGGTGTTGGTGAGAGAAGTGCTCGTGTGAGCTTCCGAATAACCTGGTGCATGAACAGATGAATTTTTAGCCGTGCTGGCTCGTGTAACCATAGGAGCTTTTGTGTGCAAAGTGCGTCTTACAGTGCCTGTGGTGGTGTGATCCTTGGTGCATTTAGCTGCCTCCTGATTGCTGGTGCTTCTGGTGTCTTGTGCCTGAGAGGAGGAAACAGAGGAAATGGATGAATCTGAATCATTAGGTTTACTGTTATGTTGTTTAGAATTGCGTGTTTGATAGCTGCGTTTCTTAATTTTATTATTTCTTTGACCCCAATGGTAAGCTTGTTTGTTGTCATAGGCCAATTTGTCCCTTACATATTTTTTCTCTTTTGTTTTAAGGATTTCAGTGACATACCCCTCTAAATCTGTTTTTAAAGTCCCCTCTCGCATAGAAAAAAGGCCATCTGTGGTAATCGCTTGATTATCCCCATATAATTTTTCGATCTCCCTGTCCACTGAAGTAAGTTCATTGGAATATTCTTTACAGAGAATCTCCATCATCTTGAAGGAACAGGTCTGTAAGTTTTCCTCCCATTCTTGCCGAAAACCTATATCTAAGTGGGCACTAGAGGGGAAGATCTGAATTCTAAGGCCCCATGGGACTATATGGTCCTCATTGTATTTGGAGAAGTACCACTTATTCCAAAATATTCTGGATTTTTTCTCGAGCATCCGCTGGAGTCTCGAGAAAAATCGATCCATGGTTAGACCACCCGTGGATGCATTCTGAGATCTCTGAATGTGATTCATGAGGCCATCAAACGCATTACCACAGTAGTTGGCCATTGCTCCCGTAATTTGTGAAAAACAGAAAATAAACAAAAATATATGTACAAAAAATAGAACAAGTAGTAAAATAACAGTAAACAATAATAACAATATATGTATTTTTCCCTAATCTCAAATAAAGAAAATGTCTATGGCTCTGTGGCTCCAAGGGGAGGTGTATGCCTTTCTCCCCTTCCTTGTGCATCCACTCCATCACTCAGGTAATTAAATCTATTCACCGCTTCAGTTGTTTTCACTGGTGGTGATTGATGCCCATCTATCCTGCTTTATACATATTATTTATCTTTGTTATAGCACACTGGGGCTGTTTGATCATGGACCTTCCGTTTTGATATACAAGGGCTGCTTGCTGAAGTGTCACCTATTGTAGACTCTGGAGCAGCTGTGCTCTGCTTTCAATTTTGTTTACAAGGCTTTATTAGCCTTCAACAATACACTTTGATTCAATCAAAAGGTAAACTATATCTTTAATCCTTAATGATAGCTACCCCTCTTTGCCTTTTTGGGTAATATATCAATCATATGTTTTCTTTCAACATTTGCCTTTGGTTAGTGTATTCCACATATAGCCCCTCTGTTGGCCATAATGTTCGGGAGGTCCTAGGCGGGTGAGACGTATCCAGTTACCCTTGAATGTGAACCACTGGGTTTTTTCATATCTACAACTTGTACGTTACTTCTCTTCAATTCTCGATGGGCTGGGTAAGCGAGTCTTACTTATGATGGTTTAATTTTTCATTGTACGGATAATTTGTTCACTAATGTGGGCACACAAGATTAAAACATATATAATCTGATTATTATAATCAATTGTTTGAATTTTTTGGTTAATTAAATTTCATTAGAGAAATTTGTTTAAATTATATGATTAGATTTCTCCTCTATGTATGCAATAAGTATTTGTTGGTTTCTTTTTGTTTGTTTTTTTTTTCATTTTAGAAGCATATGTATTGTATGTGTTGTTTCTGGGTCATCTGATTTGTGTATCTTTTCTCTCTTATCTATAGTATGCCACATATGTACCAAAACTCCTGATGAAGCTCACGAATTGAGCGAGACATGTTGAGTGGTATTCATTGAGTGGTTTTGTCAATCTCCTGTCACAATTGATTGATTCAGATTGAAAGATTGGTTGTTTTTAATCTTTTGGTGATATTTTTGTAATAATAAAAATTTGAATAAAAGATTCATTTTACATAGTTTAGATTTTGCATACATTATTTTTTTTGTATTTACTTGATATTGCAAGCACCTTCAAAGTCCCTGGGGCAAGCTTACCCCAATCCCTTTACCTCTGTATCTATTTATTGGGGATGTGGTGCTAAGGGATAACTGTCCCTGCCCTCTTAATATAGAAATTACCACAATACAATGTTTTTGGATAGTGGCCCTTTGAAGTGTATTGTGCAATGAATCTTACCAATCCATCAGAAAACAGCTATTGCCTTGTCTGACTGCAATCTGCTTGGTTGCTACAGATCACTGCACCTTGTACATTTATATTGTGCTTTAAACAGTCTTAGGGCTCATGGCAATGGATATTGTTATCCTGCATTTGGTGAGCATGTCAAATGTATGTCAATGGAACACATGGCAATTCATAGGCTGCGTTTGACCTGCTTCGCATTGCCCTGCATTTCTCTGTACACAGTATGTCCTATGGAGGTGCATTTGAACTGCATGTATAATAGGTCAAACGCAGCTTTTTCTTGTGAAAAGCTGCATTTGCCATTTGAATGCATGCATTCGCATTTGAATAGAAAACACATCTTTTGACAAGAACCCTCATCGGCATGAGCTCTTAAACTGGGAACACACTAGAAGTTATTGTTCTCTTTCAACCTAACGGGCTGAATAAAAAAAAATCTGTGAAAATGCGGTACTAACACAAGAGATGTTAGTGCAGCAATCTCCCCGGCTGTGCTATTGTATTCTGGCAGGGGGATGCCCCCCCACATTGATTAGCCCTGGCAGCCCATGGCAAGATTTATACTACACTAAAATGCAACGGTATAAATTTAACTTTAGCACAATAGTCCTTTATCAGAATGCAAAATTAAACCATGCTCAGATGCAGGTTCAGGCCCCATTCCCACAATTCCCTGGTTCCTGGACACACCCAATGAGGATACAATTCTTTGCTTCCCTCAGCAGCCCAGAGAGGCCAGCTGAGCAAGTGATCTGCAGCCAGGAAAGAGGCCCTGCACTGTCACACCTGGCGTGCAGGCATCTGGGCATGAGCCTAATAGACCCGGCTACTGTGGAGAGCCCCTATCTAATTCTACAAGATTAGTCCAATTCCAGTGGGTTTGCCCCTTGTGTCAGGCCTTTGATTCCTCCAACTGTTTGCCTGTGTTACCAGAGCTACCCTGTACTTCACTGAGAATGATGCTGTTTATTAGAACAATCACAAGTAGCTTATTGTGTTCAGAACTGTTTTCCAAAGTTGCGATTGTCAGCTAGAGTGTCTGTTGTCTTAAAGTGGGGTTCCACCCAAAAAAACAAAAACACCTGAAAAATTCTAAAAAAAAAACAAAAAAACATTTGGAGGGAAGAGTGGAAGGAAGAGTGGAGAGGGATTCCCTGACTTCAATGTGGTCTGACAGAAATCGCAGTCTCTCATAGTACCACAGCCTGGGGACATAAACGTCATCTGCTGCAGCTCCGGACCTCTGGGAATCTGTGACCTTCTTGCGCTCCCAAAGATAAGTGCTCCTCAGGCCACCAATTTTGGTTTTTAAATAGGGGATGGTTGCTGTGGGGACCACCGGCTTCACCAACTCCAGCATTTTCTCCAGCGCTGCCTGCCTCTTTTGTTTATTATTATAATGGGGATGTCTCACCTGCCACAGACAGGGCAGCTCCCTGTATTTGTCTATGAACAGGGGGAGGAAGTTGTGGTCATTGAAGCCATCCATTTTCTCTGCAAGACACAACACAAGACAAACCCTAAGGTCAGGCCAAACTCTCCTAATCTTGTTAAAATATAGGCTTAAATTTCAAAGCAGTATAGGCCCAAGTTTAGATCTTACCTTCGTTAGCACGATCGGCGCTTTTGATGCTCCTTCCTCCGCTCACAGATCGTACGTAATACGCACGCGTGTTACGCTTTATACACACTGCACATGCGTGTAACTCTGTCCGCCCCTGACGTTCTTTCTAGTCTATTCCCCGCCCCTTTTCGTTCTGCGCAGTGGGGGAAGAGCACATGGCGGATACACAGCAGGATCGTGCTAATTATAGCAACGAGGAGGAGGAGGAAAGCCTGGAGCCGGAAACGTCCCGATCCAGAAGGAGATTTAAGGCCTCAAATATGTCCTTTGGGCAGATGTTGGAGATGGTGGACATCCTGAAGAAGGCCGACTATGATTGAAAGTATGGACCTTACCCCAACCCCAATGTCAGAAAGGCCAAGATAGTTGCGAAAGTGGTCAAGAGTCTGCACCGGAAATTCGGGGTACGACGATCGAAAGATCAGCTCAGGAAGCGGTGGTCAGGCCTCAAATTGAGAGAGGCAAAGCAGTACAGAAAGATCCGGAGAGTGCTGCAAAAAAGTAAGTATTTGTCCTGTGTTCCTAGTCTTTTTATGTTTCTTACGTTAGTGCTGCTCCATGTGCTTTTCTTACAAGTGTACATTTGTAAATGGCAAATTTCATGTTCATGGGCACATTATTCGTTCGTATCAAAGATTTTTCTTACGGCCTCTAAAACACCATTGTTTAGGCCATATGCATTTGGCCACAATTTTTACGCCCTACTTGTCAGAAACTATTTTGGTTGTGTAGATGGCTTTGTTACTAGAATGAAATGCAAACTAGATTCTGTGTAAGGAGAGGACACTCATCAGCTGCTTTCACATCTGGACACTGGAGCACTAGTGTGGGACACAAGAACACCATTTTTATTAGGGGGCCACACAGGTGCTCCAGTGTATACTATGGGGGGTCTCCATCTGTGAAGCTTGTACCAAACAGGTAAAGTATTGAAGCTTGACAAAGGACACTGAAAACGCTACATTTTTTAACTCTGCCAAAATAGACAATTGTAACCCACTTCCAAGCAATGTTTCCTATTTATAGTTCTGCCATCAAATCACTGTGTGCTAAGTATAGCATTTGTGTTTTACATAGGGGAAAAAAGACTCGGAGGACACCCCTCATCTGAGGAGACCAGAGACCCCCCACCTCTGGAAGAAGGGGAAATTCCCCCAAACCAAGAAGTGCAGGAGGATGAAGAAGACGTGGTGGAATAGGTCACCCCAACAGGTGAGTGTCTGCGACCACAGGCTCAGGTAAGAGATGGATGCCGGCATATTTTTGATACCTGTTTTTGTTTGGTTTATCTCTTTTTAGGTGATCGTGATGTTGGGGATCCAGATCCTTTCACATCAGAAAGTGCCCAGATCCTGATCGGGGAGATCATGGGGTGTAATTTACAATTGGAAAACCTAAAGAAAAACATCAATGATGTTATTCTAAAAAATAAAAACATCATTGATGTTTTGGGGCGAGTTTAAAACCCCTCCCAATCCCTGGGTTTTTTGATGTGCTCCAATGTTCAAAATGTTTGCAAGATTTGTAGAAAAGCCTAATTTGTAGGATGCGCACAGTGTGCCAACATGTGCTATCTGCCATCACGGGAGATCAATGGATGCGTTTTGGGGGTGCAACTCCTTTCTCAATAATAAAGTAGCTGAGAGGAAGGGGTTTCTCCCCCAAAACACGTCCCTTGATCCCCCGTGATGGCAGGTCGCACATGTTGACATTGGTAAATTTGTGTGCATCTTCCAAATTTGCCTTTTCCTGGGGTGACTTCACCCCATCTGAACGCAATATCAAACACAGTTCATAAATACTCATGTCTGATATTGCCTTCAAGTTCTACCAAAGGTGAACTTTGTAAGTTCAAGATTTGTGTCTTTCTTGTTGGTTTTACACATGCCTGTTTTATCTTAAATAAATGGACCTTTATCTGTTTTATAATGCTACCCCAAAAATTGAAAACCAACAAACATGTGGGTTTGTTAGAAAAACCTTTTCGAAATGCACATGTGATTGTGCAGGTATTAAAGAGATTGTTAAGCAAGAATGTGTGGATTATTGTGTCAACGCTAAATAAAACACTTTGTGATACCCGACCTTCGCTTGTACTACTTGGCGTCTCAACTAGTTCAGGCCCACTGGCGCATGTTTCCACAGCTGAATAACGCTGCCACTGCGGTGGAGGCAGCTGTCGCGACCTCATACGAAGCACTTTTGAATTTCTTTTTTAGAGGGATGGTGCCTACTCAAGACGGGGTAACTGTACTTCAATCAGCTAAGCGGGTACTTGAGATTTCTAAAAAACATATACAAGACGGACCTCCACGCCTATCACCAAATACACCACTATGGTTCAATCCTCGTCTAAAGGACCTTTCTCGCCTGGAGGATGGATATAGGTGGGCCAAATTTGGTCTTACGTATGTGCATCAACTATTTGAGAGGGGTGAATTTAAAACATTTGCACAATTGAAGATGGAAATGGGTGTCCCTGACACATGGGCGTTCCATTATTCCAGGCTGCGGCATGCTGCGTATGCACAATTTGGAACGGGAATGGTTCTGTTAGAAAACACAAAACTTGAATCAATGCTTGCAGAACCTGACCACACAAAATGTATTTCCACTTATTATGCGGTACTTATGGAAAAAACACAGCCGAGGGAGAAGAAAATGAGAGAGAGATGGACAGACATTATTCCAGAGTTGACTGAGGCTCATTGGAATGAGGTTTTAACCTCCTATATGTCCACGGTCATCTCTGCGAGGGATAAACTGATCCAACTAAGATACCTACATCAAATGTACTACACCCCATCCAGACTATATAAGATGGGCAAGAGAGCAGACCCTATTTGTCATAAATGCCTGGTGGCAGAAGGTACTTTTATGCACATGGTTTGGGACTGTAGTAGGGTACGACCTTTATGGTCACAGGTAACCCAGTTTGTTGCAGAAACCTTTGATCTTCCAAATATATGTAGCCCACTGCTGGATATCTTGGGGGTGATAGAGGACGATGTAATGAGCAACAATACTAGAATGTTTTTGAGATTATTGTTTTACTATGTCAGGAAGCTGATTGTCTTGAATTGGATAAAGAGGGATCATCTTACCTTAGGAGCTTAGAAAAGATTAATTAATGCAAATATTACACTGTATAAAATGTCATATGAAGCAAGAGGAAGTAAGAAAAAATTTAATAGAGTATGGGGCAGATGGATAAACACAAAAGAAACTACACCATGTGACATCTAAAATTATTTTATTATAAAATATAGCCAAATGATAGACTGGGTAGGATGATATTGTGAGAACATGTTCCAGGGGACTGGAGAGATGACAGCGCACAGCACAATTGGTTTAGGAGGTATATACCTCTTTGGTTTAGTTCTTTAACTTTATATATATATACTTTTATATTATTTTTTTACTTTATTTTATGTTTTATACCAGATATTGGATTGCTGATAATTTCCATTACGATTACAGAAAATAACTGGTATTTTAGAGTTAAAAAAATTGCTACCTGTACTGAAATATCCTTTATCATAGGATGTTTATCCGAAACTACCCTTGAATGTTAATTATATTTTGACGGTTGCAACCAACAATATACCTTACATGCAATGTGTTATTCTATGTATGTACATCTGGCAAATAAAAACCTTTTAAAAAAAATAAAAATAAAACACTTTGTTGGTGATGTAATTGGTGTTTTCTGTGAAAATGGGGGTTATTTCCTAAGGGCAAATCCTCTTTGCACTACAAGTGCAGTTTCAGGTGCACTTGTAGTGAAAAGTGTCTTTGCCTTTAGTAAATAACACCCAACAGTGCTTTGTATAAGGTTACACAATCACGCCATTTTCTGGACTCAACACATTTCTGTCAGAGTCAGCTAAAACAAACACAAGCAGTAAATGTCCACAAAGAATTTCTTTTTTTTTGCTTTTTTATTTGAAAAAGGCTTCACAAATTTGCAAGCAAATTGATGGCCCCCCTACCCGCAAAGAACTCCAGGTACCGTAACCGGACATCACGGGCACTCAGGGAGGGCAAGTCAGGACGGCCGCTTTCAAGCGCTGTCAGTGTTGTTTTAGGTATCACTCCGGCCTCAGGCCCAACTGAGCCAGCATAGTTGGCCGAATGTTTCCGTAAAAAGTTATGGAGAATACAGCACGCCATGATTATATGATTAAGTTTATACTCCACCATATGGATAGATGTCAGAAATAGGCTGAACCGGCTGGCCAGGATTCCAAATGTGTTCTCCATAACTCTTCGGGCTCTGGCCAGCTGGTAATTAAAAACCCTCTGTTCCGGGATGAGGGTCCTCATCGGGAATGGCCACATAAGATGGTCCCCCAGCGCAAACGCTTCATCAGCAACAAACACGAATGGGAGTCCTTCCACATTGTCCTCTGGAGCTGGCAAGTCCAAGCTGCCATTCTGGAGACGCCTGTAGAACTCCGTCTGGGCGATGACTCCACCATCGGACATCTGGCCATTCTTCCCCACGTCCACATACAAGAAGTCGTAATTAGCCGACACCACCGCCAACATCACAATACTATTGAACCCCTTATAGTTGAAATAGTATGACCCCGAGTTGGGTGGTGGGATGATGTGGACGTGTTTCCCATAAATTTCCCCTCCGCAGTTAGGAAAGTCCCACCTCTGGGCAAAGTGGGAGGCCACAGTCTGCCATTCCTGTGGCGTGGAAGGAAACTGTTGAGGAAAACAAAAATAAATTAATATTTTTGCTCAGAAACATGGCAAGCAGATTAGGCACAAACATTCTGGGGCCAGCTCCAGATAGCATTTATTAAGGGGAATTTAACAACACCAAAGTATAAGGTACACCTATCATATTTCCCCTCCCCCCCCTCTCATGGGCCATTTCTAACATTATGGGGTGTGTGGAAATCTTGGACAGGTAACCCTCTTCACTTCATTGAGAGATGAATGCCTAAATACAGGGTATTACTTGGAACAGCCCATCCTTAGTTACACTATTGGCAGCCCACTGGACAGGTAAGAAGTGTCAGAATACAAAGATATAAATACACACTGTACACATTTGAGCACATTTGAACATTCTGCTATTACCTGTCTCAAGATAATAATAGGATCTAAAAACTTCAAACAGTACCATTTGAAAGTATACAGGCAGGCCCTTGCACTACATGCTTTGGGGAATTCATCCATACATCTGAGCACAAAAGAGATGGGTATAGTGTGTATGGGTTTGGCAAAGTCATCAGATAGATGATTGAGGATAGATAAAGAATTGGTATCAGCTGACTTACCAGTTGGGGGGAGGGAGGGTTAAGAAAAATGATTTGGGGACACCACAAAAAAAGCCTCTGGCACTTTGCCTGAATTTAAAGCACAAATCACATTTCAAAACATTTTAGGGGGTGTTTGGGGTAAAGCACTACTATGGAGCTGATAAAATACATTGTTAAGTGACTACATTAGGTGAATATAGGGCAGGAGAACATGCTGGGGAGATTATTGAAGGACAATCTGTATGAAGGACTAAAAAATTAATTACATACAAATCCAGCATGCATGAGGACAAAGGGGACATTCACAGCATATTCCAATCATGGTAATTAGGGAATGAGGAAAGAAATATAATATATTATCAATCATTAAATACAATAAAATGTGATATTAAAGGATAAAAATCTTACCTTCATATACTCCTTCTGCAGGACCTGGATGATGGCAGAACAGGTCTCTAGGATTATGATTCCCAGAGCCTGGGGAGAGATGCCTGTCGAGAACTTTAAGTCCTGCAGACTTCTCCCTGTCGCCAAATACCGCAGGGTAGCGACCAGCCTCTGCTCCGGAGTGATGGCTTGCCTCATGCAGGTATCCTGCCTGCTAATATAAGGGGTCAGTGAAGCCAACAGACGGTGAAATACGGGGTATCATCAGGATTATTCTCACGGATCTCACGGAGCAAAGGCATATGAGAGAACTGGTCACGCTGAAGCAACCAATTCTTGGTCCATGAACTCCTCCCCACCCTGTTCATGGACTGGACTTGTGTCAAGGTCAGGACCCCAACACCAAGCCCCCGCACAGCACGAACTCTACGAGGAGTACGTATACGCAACATGGCTAGAAAACGGTCGGCTGCTCAGAACGAAGTAACAGAACGCACTGAAGAACAGCAAGGCCTGTGAAAAGTGACCTGAAAAACAGTAACGAATGCACAAGAACACAATGACTACTTAAAGTCACGCGGAACTTGCTTGCACGCACTGAAGAGCAGATACAAACCCACAAGCACAAACTGAATGGCAGAAAACGATCTGAAAACCACGAGTCTGAAAAAGCATGAATCGTCTCTTACCAAACTTTTACTAACATGAGATTAGCAAAAGGAGCCCAAAGGGTGCCGCGCTTGGTTCTGAACTGGCCTTTTCCAGTCTCGTCATACGTGGTTGACGTCACCGCTTTGTTGGCGATCGGAAATTCCGACAACTTTGTGCGACCGTGTGTACGCAAAACAAGTTTGAGCTAACATCCGTCGGAAAAAATCCTAGGATTTTGTTGTCGGAATGTCCGAACAAAGTCCAACCGTGTGTACGGGGCATAACTATGTAACTAATAAAACATGTTGTCACAAAGCAACAATGTATACAGTGGGGACGGAAAGTATTCAGAGCCCCTTAAATTTTTCACTCTTTGTTATATTGCAGCCATTTGCTAAAATCATTTAAGTTCATTTTTTTCCTCATTAATGTACACACAGCACCCCATATTGACAGAAAAACACAGAATTGTTGACATTTTTGCAGATTTATTAAAGAAGGAAAACTGAAATATCGCATGGTCCTAAGTATTCAGACCCTTTGCTCAGTATTTAGTAGAAGCACCCTTTTGATCTAAAACAGCCATGAGTCTTTTTGGGAAAGATGCAACAAGTTTTTCACACCTGGATTTGGGGATCCTCTGCCATTCCTCCTTGTAGATCCTCTCCAGTTCTGTCAGGTTGGATAGTAAACGTTGGTGGACAGCCATTTTTAGGTCTCTCCAGAGATGCTCAATTGGGTTTAGGTCAGGGCTCTGGCTGGGCCATTCAAGAACAGTCATGGATTTGTTGTGAAGCCACTCCTTCATTATTTTAGCTGTGTGCTTAGGGTCATTGTCTTTTTGGAAGGTAAACCTTCAGCCCAGTCTGAGGTCCTGAGCACTCTGGAGAAGGTTTTCGTCCAGGATATCCCTGTACTTGTCCGCATTCATCTTTCCTTCGATTGCAACCAGTCGTCCTTTCCCTGCAGCTGAAAAACACCCCCACAGCATGATGCGGCCACCACCATGCTTCACTGTTGGGACTGTATTGGACAGGTGATGAGCAGTGCCTGGTTTTCTCCACACATACCACTTAGAATTAAAGCCAAAAAGTTCTATCTTGGTCTCATCAGACCAGAGAATCTTATTTCTCACCATCTTGGAATCTGTCAGGTGTTTTTTTTAGCAAACTCCATGCGGGCTTTCATGTGTCTTGCACTGAGGAGAGGCTTCCGCCAGGCCACTCGGCCATAAAGCCCCGACTGGTGGAGGGCTGCAGTGATGGTTGACTTTCTACAACTTTTCTCCCATCTCCCGACTGCATCTCTGGAGCTCAGCCACAGTGATCTTTGGGTTCTTCTTTAACTCTCTCACCAAGGCTCTTCTCCTTCTCCTTCTGAACTTAAATGATTTTAGCAAATGGTAGTAATATAACAAAGAGTGAAAAATTTAAGGGGGTCTGAATACTTTCCGTCCCCACTGTAACTAGAAATTGTTTTAAATGTGATAATAATTGCACTATTTGCTCTACAGCCCAAATCTAGAGATTTCAGAAAAACTACCCTTGCAGTGCCCCCTCAACTGTAAGGGTTAAGTGCTTGTAAACTCCAGGTGCTGAGGAAAAATATATACTACTTACCTGATTTCTCTCTCCCCTCTGCTCTGGATTCCTCTCTGTTTTGGATTATAGGCAGTCTCTCACTTACACATACAGAGGCGTAACTAGAACCTTCAGGCCCCGGTGCAAAAAAACCATAAAGGGCCCCCCTGACCCCGAAGCCCGGGACCCCTATGGTGGCAGAACACCAGGGCCCAGTCGCAGGTGCACTCTACGCTTCGCAGAGAGTGCAGAGTTCAGGGGTACACTAACTACATACAGAGTTCAAGAGTGCGTTATGTATAAAGGGCAGTTTCAGGAAAGCCCTATGTACAGAGTGCAGATTTCAGGGGTGCATTATGAACAGAGTGCAGTTCCACCGAGTGCAGAGTTTAGGGGTGCACTATGTACAGAGATTTCAGGGGTGCGTTATGAACAGAGTGCAGCACTGAGTGCAGAGTTCAGGGGTGCACTATGTACAGAGTAAAAGGTTTAGGGGTGCGCTGTGTACAAAATGCAGGGATTAGTGGTGCTCTTTGCACAGTGTGTAACACCCTCTCCCCAACTTGCCTGGCTCTAGTAACTCCCTATGTAGGCAGCCCCAGGCCCATCCTGTGTAGGTGGCACTGTTATACCTCCCTGTGTAAGCCCTCCACTCCACTGTAAGTGTGTGCAGGGATTGGTTACATCTGGAAGCCACTAAGAGCAAAGCTGTCCCATGTAAACACAGAAGTCTTCTGTGTTTACAATTGACAGCAGTGAGCGGGAGTGCAAAGTGACAGCTGGAGGTGGCAGAATGGAGTTCTGCCACATTCTGGCTGCAAAACTGGGTGGGAGGGCCATATGACAATGCCTGGTGGTCTGGATGTTGCCTGCGGTCCTTGTGTTTGAAATATATATAATGCAGGGTATGCTGCAGGCAGATGTGCAAGGTACAGACTATCTTGTGTCCACAGGTAACACCATACAAGGGTTATGCCTTGCTCACACTATAGATTACACAGTGCATGGTGTGACTATACTGAACACAACTATGCAGACTTTACTATACCCACCAAACACACATTCTATAAGAACTTTACACTGTGCTCACATGACATGCAGACTGCATGCAGCACACATCACAGACAGTTTTGTACCCACAGCTCCCCATGTACAGACATCTCAGCCCAGGTAGGAAGGTGCCAGGTATAGACCCCCTGTGTTCACACTCTGCAGATGTCTCTGTCTAATTGGCTCTTTAGCCTACACTGCATACTAATTGCATATAGAACAGCCCTGTGACAGGTCTCCCACCACCTCCCCCCACCCCTGCAGGTTCACACCTAGAGAGTGCAAAACAATCTCTGTTGCATACCTCCATCCAGAGCGATGCAGCCCTGTACAGTGACAGCAGCCATATCAAGGACCGCCCAGTGTGCCTGGCTGGTCTCTGCACCGCTGTGTGCATGGCTCTCACAGTAATGAGGGTCACTCTCTGGAATGTTCCATTGCAGCACTCAGCGGAGGGGGTGGTGCACGGTCTGTGCCTAATACAAAGGTCCCCGCACAGCAGATGGAAAGCTCCCCCCCCCCCCCCCACATGTGGGACAATCGGAGATAGGAGCAAGATTGCTCTAGGGGAATCAGAACCTACACCGGGATAAAGATTATGACCGCCCGGCAGAATGACCGGGCGGGCCCCTGACAGTGGAAAATGGCTGGACAGGGGCTGGGCAGGGGCTGGGCCCTCCCACAGCAGTGGTGCTCCAGGGCCCAGTCGCAAGTGCAACTGCTGCAACCCTGGTAGTTCCGCCACCACCCACATACAATACAGGGATATTGGTTTGGCTATTGGCTATAGGGGTTTCGGGGGACCAGTTGCACAGATGGAGGGAGCCTTCAGAAGTTAAGGTAAGTATTAAGCCTTATTCCTCATCCTATAGACATAACAAGCATTTAAATCTTGCAGTATGGGGGGTAGGGCACTGCCAGAATATTTTTTTTTTGTAATTCCCTGAATTGGGCTTTATTCTACAGCTATACCTTGAAAAATATAAAATAACTGTTCTGGCCAGTGCGATATGGAAATTGAAAATATAGCACTAGAAAGACTGTGGACTAAACAAAAGAGGCTATAAACAATATATGAGGCATGCTTTCTGTTCTTCCTGCTATGGTATTTGCAAGGTTGTCTGCAAGGGAAACATCCAGAATATAAAAATAACTGGCAGCCAGCAGTTCTGATCTATCTCACTAACCTTGTTTCTTTTACCTAAAGCAAAGGGAAAACCATTCATAATTTAAAGCATCCAATTATGCAGTCAGTTAAATTTTAAGATATGAAGCATATGTTCCACTGTATGCCTGTATTTCAAAGTACAAAAAAAAATCCTGTACTGGAATGAAAGTTTGGGGTTGTTATCTAGACAGCAGATTCATTTTTTTTCACAGCTGAAAGGTATTAAAAGGTGACAGTGTAATCCTTTCTATTGCACCTTGAAAATGCAGTACTGTGTGTGGACTTTTTTGTTTTTGCTGCAAATGCTCATTGTCTGCTGATGTAAGTGCTACCCAACAAACCTTACATTTTGTAAGCAAGGGAAAATATGCATGCATGTGTAGATATGTTAAAGATTTACTTAGCTATAATGTAAGTACCCATAGATATAGGGTAGCTGATGTAAATTTTCATTTTTATGTCTATGGATAGTAATAAAGGTATCCAATGTATTTACTTATTTCTTCAATTGTTAAATTTGTCATAGTTTAACTTTTATTATTAGTTACAAGTATGGAATGGTGCCAGTGGTGTCTTTTTTTCTTCATGTACTTTGATATACAAACTTTGGTGATGGCCTATGATAACTAAAGGAAATATTCATTAGGTGACTGGAATGATCAATAAAGATATATATATATATATATATATATATATATATATATATATATATATATATATATATATATATATTTATATATACTCTCCAAATACTGTATACACATATGTTGTATACATATTACATATACACATATGTTACTGCTGTGACAGTACATCCCTATGATCTAGAACAAAATAATTAGAAAAGCTGCGCGCTGCCGCCTGATAATAAAAACTAAATAAATATAAATAGCTGCTGCTGTCACCTATGTGTCACCTATGTGTTCCCACAAAAATTAACAGAATCAAATATATAAATGTAACAGTGCTGCTGATGAATCAATATTTGAAATATAACAATATTATTTATACAGTGCATAAAATTGCATAAAAGTCCAAAGATGACAAAAAAGTTGTAAATCTTCATATAAAAGTGCAAAAATCGTGGGTAAATGTGCTTCACTGAGACTCCACACCACTTCTTAACCACTTCAGGCCTGGAAGAATTTACCCCCTTGCTGACCAGAGCGTTTTTTGCGATTCGGCACTGCGTCGTTTTAACTGACAATTGCGCGGTCGTGCAACGTTGTACTCAAACAAAATTGATGTCCTTTTTTTCCCACAAATAGAGATTTTTTTGGTGGTATTTGATCACTTCTACCTTTGCTATAATAAATATCCCCATTTTTTTTTTTAAAAAAGCAAATTTTTTCTAAGTTAAGGCCAATATGTACTCTTCTACATATTTTTGGTAAAAAAAAATCGCAATAAGCGTATATTGATTGGTTTGCGCAAAAGTTATAGCATCTACAAAATAGGGGATAGATTTATAGCATTTTTATTTATTTTTTTTACTAGTAATGGCGGCGATCTGTGATTTTCATCGTGACTGCGACATTATGGCGGACACATTGGAGAATTTTGACACATTTTTGGAACCACTGGCATTAATACAGCGATCAGTGCAATTAAAAATGTATTGATTACTGTAAAAATGTCACTGGCAGTAAAGAGGTTAACACTAGGGGGCGGTGAAGGGGTTAACTGTGTTCCATGGGAGGTGATTCTAACTGAAGGGGGAGGGGACTAACTAGAAGAAGTGACAGATTGTGGTTCCTAGCTAATAGGAACACACGATCTGTCACTCCTGTCAGAACAGAACAGGGAAGTGTGTGTTTACACACACTCGTCCCTGTTCTGTGTCTCCCGCTCACGATCGCTCGTGGCCGGCGGTCATTGCAACCGTCGGGCACGAGCATCGGCACCCCTGCTATGAGCACATGTCTGCTATCCGGACTCCGTGAGCCGACGTATAGCAGTACAACTGCGGCGGCTTATCCGGAAGCGGTTAAAGTGCTCCCGCCACCGAGTGCAATGCACGCTCACCTTCTTGTAAGACCCTGCAAGGGGTCAAACACACCTTGCACACAGTGCAATTATCCTCTCCTTTAAGGATGGCTCCACACTGGTCCTCAGTAATTCCTGGCAAACCTTGTTAGGGTATAGCTCGCTCTGCACTAAATGTAGTGTCCTCCCAATGTGGCTACTTCAGAGTTGGCTCCGCATTAATCTCCAGCGAATTAAAATGACATGAAAAAGACAAAATTGCCTCCAATAGTGCAGTATCTACGATAATAAATGACAGACCCTCACCTCCCCAGCTAATATTAAACTCACATTTATTTGAAAGGTAAAAGCATTGATACAAAAATCCATACGTGTCTCACTTGTAACGAACAGGGTTCCACCACCAGGCTCCACCTCTATTAGTTACGCCACTTACCTCGTGGCTTCATCTGGAGGAGATCCCTGTGATCACTTTGATAAGTAATTCAGCAAATAATAATAATGTGATTTTTGTTTGTCACATAAAGTGGGTAAATAAGTATTAAACACAGAAGAGTTTCCAAACTTTGAAATGTTCCAGTGTGCACTGTTGAGGCCATAATCCAGAAGTGGAAAGAACATCATTTCACCATAAACCGGCCACGACCATGTACTCCACGCAAGATTTCTGACAGAGGAGTGAAAATAATTATCAGAAGAGTTGTCCAAGAGCCAAAGACCACTTGTGGAGAGCTTCATAAAGGCCTGGAATTAGCAGGTACA